>JAFIDM010014012.1:54038828-54080286 GCA_023159025.1 Thereuonema tuberculata
CCCCTCATATTCATATAAGTGAGACTTCACTGTATTACGTTTGCATTAGATGAATAAATGCCATTACAAATTTTTGACTTTTTTGTTAATTTAATTCAACTGTAGTAAATGTTTAGATTAGATTTCAGTTTTTTATAAAAAAAAAAAAAAAAAAAAAAAGCTAAAAAAAAAACAAAAAAAAACAGATTTATTTCTATTAAGAATAATTAAAATTTAAGATAACAGCTTACTGTTATAAATTTCCAGATTATTTTGTAATATTTTTGTTATTATTAATGGAATATTAAATGTCAATTTAGCAAAGTAGAGGAAAAAAAAAACAAAAGTGATCAACAAAATTGAAAAACAAACAGCAAATAACTAAACTTTGTGCAGCCTTGAAATATATTTCCTATATTCATTTTATTTACACAGGAGTTGTAAGACTCCATAGATGAATATTGCTCAGCAATGTTTCCAAGCAAGAATAAAATATCCAAACAGTAATACTAAATTCATAACAATTACAGAAATAGTCTCAAATTAAAAGGATGAAATGTTATAATACAATCCATCCATTCTACTACAATGTAAGAAAGTGTTTTCTTTCTTTTTTTACATAATATCTTTAAAATAAATCGTATTACAGTAACCCTTGATTTAACAGACTAAAGAGGAAAAAGAATAGGTGCATTGGTTAAGTCACAACTGTTTTCCAAATTATTAAATAAGCTCATATTAATGAGAATTACATTCTATCACATATTACAGTAAGTGACCTTATATTGTGATCATTTCGAAGGATACGAACATGATAAACTTCAAGTTCTACCTGATACTGTCCAATTAATAAAAATAATTAAGGTAGATGGTGTATTTAATTATTAGTAGGATGGTAAGGACACGATGGCTTCAGGATTCTAGGTGAATTCCATCTTCTAGGTTGAAAGGACAATGCAAACACATTGTCCTGTCCTCATGTTTGCATTATCTTTATTCTTTCGATCCCTGAAGATGAAATTCACTTTATTGATAAATTGAGAAAGTGCAGTATCTATATTACATAAACAGCTGTTCCAGGATGTCCCTTGTAAACAATTTGGTCTCATCCGTTGTTATTATTAATAACTCAATGTGCAGATTGAATTTTTTGTGCTTTAAAAAAATTCATTGAGGTCAGCCGACTGCTGGCACGTGAATTTTCTCACTAATATTTCATTAGTGATTTTTTTTTGGTTTTGAGGCACCACTGAGATTCTGATGATCTATATTACATTTTTAATAGTTTCACCACCTCGTAAGTTTCAGGCTGTCTATCAGGTTCTATTACGCAAAGTAACATTTGTAAAATACTTTTTTGTGTGATATCTGTAATTGATTATTAAGAAATTTTTGATAACAATTTTTTTTAAAAATGAGTAGGCATATTTTTTTGTTTTGAGTCTGTACGAAACTTCAAGACATGTGTAAAAGTTTTGTGGAGATTTACTAATGGAAATCTGTTAAATCAAGGAGATATTATATATAAAAAAAATTGCTGTTTGTACAGATAGTAAAGCTCGATTCTTATGGAAAGAGTGCGGACAAAGAGCTATGGGGGAAAAAAAAACAAAAAAAACAAAACAAAACGACAGCATTGGGAACTTAACATTTTAACATGAAATATCATCTTGCTGCTAACAGGACAGCAATTTTTCTTCTCCAATGATATAAAAAAATATTTAGGTACGACAAGAAGCCTTCTCCTGTCCTAACATTATAAATACTGATAAGTGAGGCTTGATATACAAGTGTAGGTTTAACTTGCAGAGGGAATTTTAATTTTGCTTGTATATCTAACGATACAGAAAATGGAATAATACTACACGAAACTATAAGCTTTTTAAATATGAATTGAAAAGTTATTATTCAAAAACACTTAATAAGATTCTTTATCATAAACAGCTCCTTTGTCCTAACCCTTCAGCTAACACCAATACCTTACAATTTTCAATTGAAAAGGCATGCAAATACTGATGACAACTAATTCTAGTAGTTTAGGCAAGTTTTATTTTAGAATCTACAATAACTGATAATACAAAGGAAGAGTGCCCTTCGATCCAAAGATCGTTAACTTTTAAAAAATAGTCTGTTTCAGATAAAATATTTTGCTATTCATTATTTTGTGAGTTGATTCACAATTATTTCATAAAAAAATCCATTTGTAAGTACAAATACAGATGGGGGAAAAAATATTTTGACTACCTCTGAAATATGTAGATCTGCTATACAGGATATTGATAGCTATCTATAAAGTTTAGGGCACTTTATGAGATTTCTGTATATTTTCGTAAAATGGATACATCATAAAATATATATATGTATGTATATTTACATGCATATATATCTACATATATATGCATATACACAACTGAATTCATTGGTTATGAAGTGGAATGTGCCAGCATCCAGTGGAGTTTTGGATAAGAGTAACGCTGTAAATATTCAGTATTTCAATCCTGAAGATCTCAGGAGAGACGAAAAACTAAAATTATATATTTGAAATATATATATATATATAAAAAAATCGCTATAGAGTACAATAATTTAAGGAATAAATAATATAAATTAGAAATCAAAAATATCGAAAATTGTAAATAGTTTCAAAGTGATTATTTTTTGAAACAATCAGATACTTATATAGAATTGTAACAGGTGTATGGAATACATTTTGCAAATATATTTTCTATTTTCATTTCAAATCAGTTGCACATCAAACTTTCCTGTTATATAATACACAAACAAGGTATTCTGAAAAATAAGGACATAAGCACTTACAAAATAAAGATGATAACAATAGGTCTTGACAAATAACGTTAATTTTGAAATTTTAAAACCAGTGACAAATGTGTGTATGAAATTGAGAACAAATTATATAATAAATTACAAAAAAAAATACAATGTCACAATGCATTTTGTTTATCATTCCAGAAGTAAAATAATGAACCAACTTTAGGCATTACTAAATAAATTTCCATTCCTACAGGAATACTTTTTAAAATACATTTTCAATATACAGAATAAGACAGACTGCAAAGCATACAGTAGAATAAGTTTCAAATCTTTGGCATTTTATAAGAAAGCTAACAATACAATGGTTTTGTTGGAAATTAAAAGTTTAATGGGATGCAGACAAACTAAAACAACTTCTCATACCAATCATAGACAATTAATATCTGGGATAACATTTACTTTACAATACCATACCTTCTACTGATTCTTCTGAATTGGTTTTTAGGCTAAGCATTACTGAGTAAGGTAAGGGAAACTGGGGTTACAAGATTATGGGTGGATGATGGAGCCTAGACATCGTAGATTATGTGGGGTTTGTTGCTATTAAGGCGTTTTTCATTATGGAAGTAGCATGGGTTTTTTTGAGATGTCTCCCCCCCCCCCATACCGATTTACAACTTATGCTGTAATTTTGGAATGTTTTGATAATGTTACATATTAAGCTATCTGGGATTGATGCATTCTTATTAGCATGATGATGTTTGTATGTGATATCGGTATGGTACCATATAATAAATGTGTTAACTTGTTGTTTGTTTGAAGCCTATGATTAATATAAAAAGATAGATGTTACATGAAATAGGAATGATGACAGTAAAAAAAAAAAAAGTAATTCCCACATATGGGGAAGTCTGATAAATAGGCTTTTCTGTGCCCATTCTGAAAATTTTTAAATCAAATGATTTACAACACAGCTAATAAAAAGTTTATTTAGCTAGGACCAGCCTTGTTGTATAGGTGTTGTTTCACTTAATGATAATGACAACTGGTTCGTATCACAATGGTTCGTATTACAATGCATACACAATTACAAAAGCACATTCTTTTTCTTTCCACCACTCCAAAACCGAGATTCATTTCATATGTCAAATTCTGATACCACTTGTTCATTCTACTACAGGTTCAATACTAAAAATATGAGCTACATAACTCCTACAAAAATCCATAAGATTAGCCTGATTTTAGTTAATAAAAAAGAAGAAAGAAGTTACTTCTTTGGACTTAAAACAGAAGGAACTTAAAAGCTAGCTTTAAAAAATGAAGATTACTGTTGGTAATATAATAAGCAGTATTTAAATTTAGTTTCTCTCTGAGATAAATTTAGTTTCTTTAATCAAATCTTTTTTACAGCATACGACTGGTAGCCAATTTCCCCTAAAATGGTTGGATTTTAACCATTCAGTTGAGCAGTTGTTTTTATTCGTAAATTATGTATCAATAACCTTTTAAAATTTATGAAATCAACATATCACTGTACAAAAAAAATCAAAAAAGAAAATGATGTGTATAAATGCATTTACTTGATAATAAAATGGAGCCTGTTAAGACTGAACCCAGCAGTTTTGAAATAGTAAGCGTATTTCATCTTCAGGAGGACGGCACAAATATATAGACAAACACGTGGAAACGGAAAATACTATTAACCTTCCCTCCATATATCCATCTGTTTGTTTTGTGTCATCTCCGAGGATGAAGTACACTTGGTATCTCAAAACCATTAGATACACAACTACACTGCCTCTGTTTACTATCAAGCGCATTTTTTTTTTAATTTCATTAATGCAGCACTTTCAGCCTCCTCATTTAAAAATAAATCAGTTAATGAATAAAATAGGATCATTGAGAGGCAGAAAATATAATGAAACAAAAATAAAAGAGTTGTTCATACGAGTAGCACAATGAAGTTAAAATTTAACATTTCTACTTCAATGCTCTTACTGAAGATTGCATTATACTAATGTGCCCAAATTTATAAAGGAAGATAGAAGTATTAAAATTAATTTCATAGCTTTTCAAGTCATAAGAGAATGAAGATTTCTGCAGGAAATTCAATCCCTGTAAAGAAACACATTCCTAAAGAAAAAAGCTGAAAAAAAAAATTGCTTAAGCATCTATTGCATAAACAAAATCGTTAAAATAAGAGGATCACAATTTTGGTTCCATCATTTAATTACATGTAATATTTGGCTTTCAAATATTCTTTACTTCAAAATAATATACATATTTTTCTTTAACTGTAATCTCAAATTTATCAAATACGAATTAGAAAATTGCAAGTAAAACAAAATAATAATAATTATTAATAAATAAGAGTCTAGATTTACCATTTACAGAACAAACTTAACAAATGCATTTCACAAAACTTTCAAACTAACATGAACAACTTTTTAACTAGAATTTTTTGCCAAACTTGTTTGATTTTGGATATCTGGCATTAAATATTTTCTTAAATATTATTTATTAATTAAAAAAAAATGGTGGATCACACTGATTTTTATGGGATTCTTGGTTTCAATACTTGCCTCCCTTAGCAACTGCAGTTAATGTTCAAACTCAACTGATTACGAATAGAACAAAGATTAGGAACGGAATCCAACAAAAGATTAAAAATTAAAAATAATGAAAGAAAATGGCACTAATGGGAAGCATTCCATAATCATTTCATCTGTTAACAATAAAGATAGATAAGAATAAAACAACTACAAAGCTTATAATTTGGATGAAGCCAATATGCAAGGGATTCATGTTACGTAAATGGATCTATCAATGACACAACTGCTCACCAGGACATTTCTGAAATCTCCTTTCCTCTTTGAAACCAAACGAAAAAACTCACACTTTAAAATACGTGTACAAACTATATATTTCACATTTAGCTATTTTTATAAAATGTGAAAAAAAATGTACATAAACTATATGCAAAGAGATGAGGAATAAGCTTATTCTGATTACAGTGAAGTAAACTGAAACCTGCCGTTTTTCATTTAATATCACAAAAATTTAGGGGAAAAAAAAAAAAAACACTCTTGATACCAAGTCTCGTTTCCATCACATTTTAAATATTTGATTTCATTCGAAAATGGAAACTAAACTGATCTTCAAAACCCATATTAAAAGCATTAAGGTTTCTGCTAACAGAGGAAGGTTCCAACTATAAAGCTCAATTCAGATGACTTTAGGTTATGTTACTGTTATATGAAATATTTAAATATATTTACTTCAAAGTACATGAAAAAATTAAAGTTATAAGCAAGACTCTCCAGTCCACAAAATAATTGTCATTATTATCTCTTTCTAAAAAAAAAAAAAATTCCGTTACATTCGATCAATACATCACTTAACTTCTAACATGAAATGTTTTACTGTAATGGTTTGTGCATATCATCACTTTTCAAGATGAAAATAAAAATTGGAGATTAAATTAGTCAAATGCAAAACAATACCTCTGATTTGTCATTTTAAATTACTTTTAGGGTATATTTCAAGATGAATGTATGATAGCAGGATGTGATTTGCTGGAATACAAGCAATGACCATGATCGAATGCTGAGCTCACTGTCACCAGCCTAACCTAATGAATGATGGAAAATGAATAATGAGGACAATATTCATAGAGTAAACACAATTATATGATCTCAAGAAAACCTGCTGTCGTTGCTGTTCACCTAATTTAAAATGCAGATCTTGCAATGACAGAAGATGAATCAATGCCTTGGGCATTACACCATCCCAGTTAAGGCCTGACCAATCGCTATGCAAAACTGCTTTTATTAATTTAAAACTTCGATCTTGAATTACAGAATTAATTCTTAATGTGCTGTTATGACTAGATTGAAAGAATCAGCCAATCAAGCTTTCATTATGCATCCAAAGATCATATAAATTGACATATAAGTTTAGAATCTTCCCCATATAATTAAGGACACTTCGTCAAACTTTAATGCTCTGGTTGGTTTGTTTGTTTTTTTTAATTATTCTTTGTCAATTTTCCCTGCCAACTTTTTTTTTTTTCATAATTGCTTGTTGCTAAATCTGGATTAGCAGGGGAATGTAGTAATATTTGGTTTTGCATAAAAAAAAAAATCACTTGAAAATTTATGAAAGTATAATTTGTCTTTCTATAACTTAAGCTCTTATTTATTGTATCTATCTACATATAAAAGTAAAGATTGCCAAGAAATCCTTACGATAATAAATTATATTAATTTATTACAAATATAAAACAATTTGATTCTAAAAACTGTGACTTTTTGATTTCTTCTGAAACTACAATGAAATAAGCAGGACCAACAACAGAATATTACAGTCCACTGACAAAATTTTGGTTTAAGCCATGTGATGTACCGTCTATTCCTCCTTACTGATAGCTCTGCAATTACAAAGCAGTGCTGGGTGCACTTTATGCCATGGTTGCAAACCTTTAAATTTGTAGAGATGTGACGTACAATGAATAACAGATAATTCGCTTTATTATACTTTTATTCAGGTGAGTTTCGAGCTTGTAATAAATCAAAGTGTAAATTCTTTCACTGTTAAGCCTTTGAAGAACAGTTTATGATAAATATCTGAAGAAAAAAAAAATTAAACGAAACAAAATCTACCACCAGTGAAACTTTTCTGATGTAAGATACTCATTTTTGTTCCCCTCTAATTATCTGCAAAGATTAATTTTAAAATTATTGTTTTCAATAACGACATATCTATGGAAATTATGACAAAGATGAATGTAGCTGCTAACGATATTCTCTAATAACTCTGCCAATGAATGTTTGAAATCCATTTCAGTTCCTCAAATTCTTTGTCATGGACTCCAAATTTATAAATGAATTATACAACATAAGATTTTTTACCTAAACGTCCTAAAAACAATAAAATTCTAATGGCACAACATACTTGTGTTATACTTGAGGAAATGACTAGATAAATATACTCAGTCCGAGTTAGGCGGCTGGTATATTGCCTCTTCTCTAATCACACTCGCAAATCTATGTATTTGATTTGATAAAAATAAGACTATTTCACAGACAGGAGCTTTACTGAATATTAAAATTAATAACTAATATTCATTATTGCAATCTGAAATTTCTACATTAAGACATTTTGTGTCATAAATATTTTTTTTTCCTTTTGACTTGAACATTGAGACATTAAAACTTTTTTTTTCCCTGAATCAAAACAGAAGGGGGAAAACTTTCTATAAAGAAAACTCAAATTTTACCCTCTATACTTTTTTTTTTTATTTCTTCATAAGAATATTTCTTTTAATAATTATTTATTTTAAAAATTAGATAAAATTTACCCAGCCTTTTAGAGATGCACCATAAGATTTATTTTAAAAAAACAAATTAGATCTGTGTTTCCGTACTGCTAGACGTGGAGGCAGGTCTCGACCAACTTCTTAAACTTGCCTGTTCAAAGCTCGACGTTGAATCAGTCCTTGTTCTGGAACTCACTGCAGTGTTAAATATGGATGCGTTCCTTGAACATCCAAAATCGTGATCCATGGCTTCAGTCTGATAACTGCACTGAGTCTGTGTGCTCCGGTCTATAAAATTAAAATCTTTTCTTGATTTGCATTTGCACTGGCACAAACACTTCTGCTTCTGGAAGTTTCTCTCCTTAGCACGCTCTTCCAAAACTTTGGCCATGATTGCTGCCGAGACGAGGTCTTGGCTCTTGCCGTTCATCTTCTCCTCGTTGTTGCCGTTGGTCTGGTGAACCACTTTGGTGTTGACCGAGTATACCATTGCCGTGGGAGGGAAGGTGGGAATTGGAACTCTAATTGTTCGCACGTCAGGTGTCTGATTCACCTGATTGTTAGTTAGTTCTCGCCTCTTCTGATTTAAATGGGTTTTAACTTTCTGCTGCAAATCAACTGGAAGCTAATTGAAAAAAAAAAAAAAAAAAAGAGAAAAATAATTAGTAAAATTAAAACAAATCTGAAAACTCGTTAATAGTTTTTTTTGAACAGGTTTACCTGGTGGCATCACACAACATCACTTAATAATAACACTCGTAAATAAATAAATATTGGGAGTTTCATCCACCAAATCTTCTCCACCAGTCAAGACAGGGTAACTCATATCAACCCACAGTATCTACAAGTCAATTACCTCTAAACGCCATTAAACAACAAAAAGCTACTTTGTAACTCATATACAATGTCATAATTCTCCCAACCAATCAGAAGCCCTGTAATTCTAGTAGGTAAATATTAGCCAACATTTGTCTTATTTTAACTTATCTTATGTGATTCTGCCAGTTTCAACCCAGACAAATTCCATTTTTTGAAAAATTTACAATAGCTGGAAGCAGTACAAGACATTAAGGAAATTGATGTATTGGTATCATTATTATGTTTTAGTTCACATGAATAGTGCTTTGCCGAATATCAGATTCTATAATTAGGCTGTAATGTTTAGATTATTTATGCAGCTTTACAATGTTACAGGTAGGATTTAAAGTATTTTATGCACGATTATTGCTTTCAAGACTCGCAATAACTGGAAGAAACAAAACATAAACAAACACACACACTTCTTTTGGCATTACAGTCCTTAGCCTCTTTCACAATGTTAGCATGTCTTTAACTGCACATCTACAACTTGTAACATTCATTGCTCTCAGATCGCTCTCAACTTCATCTAACCATTTAGATCTAGGCCTTCCTCTTGTTCGTCTTCCTTTAATCCTCCTGTACAAGATCTTCTTGGTTACTCATTCTCTCTAAATGACCTATCCATCTGATTCTTGCTTTCTTGGTAACTATATTTGGTCTCTGGTGCAAATCCAACAGCTCCTGAATAGTTCTAATGCTCCTTTGTCTAATACTGCTCCGTAAATTATCCTGAATACTTTCCTTTCCCAAATCTTTAACAAGTTTTCATCACTTTAAGTCAAACGCCATGTCTAAGATCCATAGGTTACCACTGGCCTGATAATCGTATCAGAACCGGATTAAGGGGGTGGGGGCAAAAGGGGGCAACTGCCCCAGGTGGCACATCAGGGGGGGGGGGCAAAATGGGATTGAAATAGTTATTTATTATTGTATTAAATAGTGAAAAACAGCTACGGGGCGGCGTGGGGCTGACTTGCCCCCCCCCCCTAATAAATTTCCTAGATCCGGCACTGAATCATATGGTAAAGTTGCACTTTCAGCTTTTCTAGACAAGAGTTTGGATTTTAACATAGGTTGTAATGCAAAATAACTTATTTACCATTGTAATTCTCATTTTTATATCAACGTACACCATTAATGCTATCAGTGTGTAAAATTTGTCTTTAATGAATAAAATTAAAAAAAAAAAAAAAACAATAATCATTACGTAATATTGATGTTTTAATTTTATGAACAAGTGGCTAGATTTGTATCATTTAACCATAAGTTCAGAATCATTGTTCGATATATTCATCACGATCTACATGAGCTTAAGCATAGGATAATGACGAAAACTGAAGTGGTAGAGAAAACAAATGAAACAAAAAATTAAACTTTTTTTAATGATATTAGAAAAGTTTTCAAGGAATTAAAAGGTTTTAGTTTCATTGACTTTTACAAATAAAAAATACCTAACCACTTGATATAAATCTAGAGATAATGATAAAGTATGCAAATGTCAAACTTTTCAATACAATTAATATGAAAAAAAGGTAATGAAGAAAAGAGCAGTGAGAACAATTCAGAAGTTTGGACACTGATGTCAAAAAATGCAGATTAGTCACCAAATCATCAAAAAAAGGCTGAGTAAACTTATTTATATATTTATTTCTGAAAATAGATGGCATTAATCTAACACAATTTCTTATGATGACATAAGCACCAACAAATGGAATTTACAAAACAACAAATTAAGTTAATCTATTGAGCTAAGCAGTATGTGTAAATCACTTTAAAGCTGAAAATTCAGATTCTAAAATCTGAAATTCAGCTTTATTTTCTAAAACTGAAAACATAATCTTAAACAGCCAATTTACTTAATTCACTGGATTGTATTAAGAGATTTTGAAAAAAATGCATATCCCTGATTACATCCTTAACATCCAAATGTTCATAATTCAGAATTAAGATATGTAATATTTAAATTTCAATCAAGTCAACATATTGATTTCATAATCAACAAAGTAAAGATAGGTATTACATATAAAACACTCACACCTGCGTCAGTTGTTTTAGCATCTATTTGACTATTAGAAAGGACTTCTATTCAGCTTCTAACATTCAAAAGTTATTTAAATGTCTGTCTATTACATTGTAACTCCTTATCAAGGCATAATGGTATTACTATTTGGCTATTCTTATATCTTCCGTATAATGGAGGCTTGATTCCAAGCATTTTGTATGAAAGTTTGTATTTGATTCTACAACTGTTCAATATACAATTATCTTCTTACATTTTTGTATCTATATTACTTTTTTTAACTATTGGTGTGATTGCTTGTCAATTAGTCTTTCAAGGGATGATTTTAAGAAGAGTGGAAGTCATATCAAAGATGAAACAAACTGTCAACAAAACTAATTTGAACCATGAATTTAAGTTTGAATACATTTGAATGTAAGGAAGCAAAATACTTACAGAATCGACCTTATGAGAAACAAAATGGGAAGGCTTGCACTGAAGTAGCTGCACGGCTATGTTACAATCATTTCGGTATCTATCCTGTAAAAATAAATAAATAAATAAATAAATAAATAAATAAACTTTTTATTGTAATTACTTAGCATTTTCTTTTTCTATGATTACAAAAGATTTAAAAATATTAATCTAGAGTAAATGTTGTTAATCTCTTTTCCATAATATTCTTGTAAATAGATTTTTTAATTTTAGTTTGAATAATTCTGCAAGTTATTTTCCCTGTTCTACATATCTTCTTGTGGTGATTTGGGACCTCGGCAGTGAACTGGATCCACTCTCAATAGAAAAGTCGTACAAATATTTCCTGAAGAACTTCCACATCAAACAATAAAAAAAACTGTGCAAAATGTGAAATCTTTGAGACCTTTAACATCTTTCGTTTCAAGGTACCTTCTATTTACGAATTCTGTTATTATATTTGCAGAATAATTAATATGGAAAATGTTAACAGCAATTGTATAACAGTAAATTTTGTAAATAGCTAATATTGTATCACAGACACCAACATCGGAAGCAGTTAAACTTAAGGTAGTAAAACTGTTACAATTGCAGGGTTATTATAAATCATTTACAATTGCCTGGTGCAAATCATCACTTAAGTTTTGTGATTCCTTATCTGCAATTAAAAAAACATTTAGAAGTACTGGCTTGTTTTTTTTTTTTTACACGAATCGGCCAACTACGGACCACGCTCAAGCCCAACCCGACAACGTCAGGAAGAGGCTAGAATAGTTAAAGCGGGACGAGATTCTCATCTCGACCTGAATAACCCTGAAATTGTAAGTGGCAGGGGAGAAACGGACGAAAAACAGAAGAAAGAAACATCTATGCCCGTGCTGGGATTCAAACCCAGGTTGGCTTGTTTTATTTATTGCTTTTTCAAATTATGGATCACCTAACATTTATGTTTGGTTTTTTTTTTTTTTTCAGATTAGTAATTCTAAACAATATCATTCACAGGAAAAAAACAAAAATTTCTTACATTCTCTTCTTCAAGTTCTGCAATCGTCACTCGGGCTTCAACAAGTTTAGTAGTTAGTTCTGTTACATCTTTTGAAAGTGATGACTTTTCCGTTTCATATTTATCAACCTATATTCATAAAAAAGAGAAAAAAAAATATTTAAACTGATATAATATCAAAGATATAAGTTAACGAATTTAATATTTTCCCCCCTTCTACTTCCAATGGAGGACAATTGGCAGAAAATAAAATAAAGAGCAACACTTTAAATAAATATCTGCATCCTACTACTAACAAAATATGAACCTTTTGTACTTACAATTTTTAATAACTTGTCTTCCAACCCTTGATTAACTTTCTGTAATCTTTTGTGGCTTTCGTATAATCTGCAATTTAAAAGAAAAAATGACACTTATTATACCTTTTTAGATAAACAACACATTTGTATTATTAAGATTTTACTCCCTTTAATCCAATGTCTTCTACATTCCTTTAGATATAATACTTCGCTAAGAAATTGAGAAAATCCCAATAATGCCACAATGTAAGTTTACTTCTACTGAAGTTAGCTTGTGAGAAATCTTAAATGTAAAGAAGAAAAGCACCCACTACACATTATTCATGGCTTTTAATTAGTTATTGAAAGAAATTTTCACATCTCAGCAAACTTCTAAACTTATTGTGGTAACAGCTGAGTATATTCAATGTCCAATCAAGTATTCTGTGTATTACACATCTACTGCTGTACATTAAATTAATGCTCTAACGTCTATCATTGCATTTAACATTATTCCAGAAGAAGTCTGAGTAGAGGTCATTTCTTTAGACTTACTAGGCAATTCTCTTTCATAGCAGGACTCAGTCCTATTATTATAGGCATAAAGAATGTAAAAATGTAAGTTGCGATTTCTTTAGTTAGAAACCCAAACAAACTATGTGTAATATCACAATAAATTTCTAACTTTAGTTGTGACATCCAATAGGGTCAAAACTGTTCAAGCATATAAGATAAATATACAAGTCCAAAAGGTGAAAAGACTAGACCTAATATCTAAATATAGCACATTATTTATAGGGGAAATTTACATTTTTTTCATATAGAGGAAGCATCACCTATTAGAGTGAACAACATGTAATCCTGTGCTTCCCAAACTCTGGTCTCTTGTAAAACTCTTTACAGCTGCAACCTGATTTTTAGCATGACAAACCTCACGGCTCACCTAGCATTAATGGATAAATGGGGAAAGATATTTTTTAATTTAAGCATTTTTCTCTACTTTAAAAAAAAAAAATATGGAACTAATCCTTTTAAGAGCAATATTCTTTAATGTCTAAGTTGATGATGGCACTCGTATCGACTTCAAAGCAAGTCACCTTTAGATACAAAGGAGTTGATGATTACGATTAAGTTTCAAAATATGGTTTTGATTCCTACATTTGCCAAAATTCCAACTACAGCGACAATAAGAAAGAGAGAGAGAGCACCTTCAAAAGCTTCAGTGGAAAGAGTTGGATATGTTTGTTGAACAGACAGCCAGAACTGCAAAAGCTTTTTTTTATTTTTTTGGTTATATCTGTGTTACTTTACTCCTTTTTTTATATGCCTCATCTATTTTTCAAATAATTAAGAATTTTTCAATTTCAAAAACATTCTGCAACCCAACATTAGGAAAACACTGATCTAGACAATAAGTAGTTTTCAAGTGTAATTTTGAAAAAGAATGCTTTGAAAAACAATGCTTATTTGAAAATACTTTTAAGTATTTGTTTAAAGAATTTGAGTCAGCAATAAATATTTCGTGTTTATAAATCAATAAAAGAAAAATAAATAACTTTACACAATAACTACCACACTAGATGTAAACAAAGAGTAAAACTGTAGGTTCAAGATGAATGCTTGGGTGTGCTGAAATGCAACTGTTGCTTGATAATGAAAGAAAATAGTCTATTTAACTGGATACTAGCATTTTAATTAGTTATTTTGAAAGCAAATGCTTTTATGTTAACTTAAATTGTAACTCTTCGATACGTATGAGGAAAAAACTTCATCCAAGTAGATTTTGGAGGCCAAGATTTGTATAACATGTGATAAGTCTTCCATCACCCAGTCAGATGAATATGGAGGAAGTTAACGAAACCGATGCTTGAAACATGGATGAAAGTCTACAATTTTTGAAATTTAAAAAAACATAATAGGGGGAGTCATTAAGAAGTGGAGAAAATAAAACAAATACAGTTGAATCATGATAATCCGACAGTACGGGACCGAGGGGGTGCCAGATTACCAAAGGTTGATTTTTTAAAACTGAATTTTGACTTCTAAGGCAAGAAAATGTAAGTTTAGTACTGTACGTACTAAAGTACATAAATTGTTACAATACATATTGAGTACATATTTAATTAAAACTGAACAATTAAACTGAAACTGTTGTGAGTCACGGGGCAGATGGGAGATGTCTGCATCAAGCGCAGTGACGTCATCTGACGCGGCGTCGGACTACCGAGCGTGTCGGAGTGTCAAATGTCGGATTATCGCGATTCAACTGTAGTTGTAAATGTTTGTGCAACATTTTACACTAATTATGCCCGATAAGTGAATCAATATGCACGATCAGTGAGACTGATAAGAGAGAGAAATTAATTGGCAACCAATCACAATCAGCTAAGACCAAAGGATAGTAAATGCTGTTGTTTACATCTTCAATGTTTTTGTTGTTTTGTTTTATATACTGGAAAACTTTAGTTACCTTTCAAATTTTTCCTGCCAATGACTTATCTCATCTCGTAGTGCGAAATATTCTCCGTTGCGATACTTATCAGCTTCTAAAAGAACATTGGTTTCCATTTGTACTATGTGGTATTCCCTTTCAAATAGCTGCTTTTTCAAATCTTCTATTTCTTTGTGCAGGTGAACACTAAATGATTAAATAAACAAATTATTATTTTCTATTATTAAGTAAAAAATTAAAATATCTAAAAATATTTAAAATAAATATTTAAACAATGAAACTACAGGGCTTTCATAATGGAATTTCATGTAAGTGAAGTTTTATGTTGGAGCATTTTCCTAAACATTTCAACAACATGGTTTTGGACTACAAAAACCAAATTTATAACAACATTACAGTAAAAGCACAATAGACGTCAGAAAAGCAACAGAACTTGATTCACACAACACATTGCCCTTGAATGGAGGCTATTTGCTTTCCAGCTAATCTAGTGCCACTATGTAGAATAAAAAAAAAATAAAAAAATGCAATTTTTTTAAAGCCTAAAAGTTTAATTTACACAATATTTTAAATTCTATTAAAATTTAACCATATTTTTAGCTCCACATCCCACCTTATCTTCTAACTTATGTTGAGTACAACTGTCCATATTACTTCACATATCTCATTAACATTCCAGTGTTAATTGCTCAGAAGGAAAACAAAAGCCACACTTTTCTTCTAGCTATGTCTGGAAGTGAGAGAGACTGGAGATTATGATAAAAATCTCTCCGCATTCTCATTAAAGTTCAGTTCAAATAACCAACCAATCTGTATGTATGTTAGAAAGTGTTTGTCTCAGATATTTAAAAGAAATTTAATTTGACAACCTAATGTTGAGATTATCACTATAAAGAAAAAGAAAAAAAAATGTAACCGACTGCTACACACTGAGCTTCACACTGAGATCTAAAGTGGTGACTTTACGTAACCACTTAAGGAACCTCGTAATGATACAAGGAGTTTAAGCTGCAATTCAGATTAATTTCAGGTACGCACATACTATTCACCATAAGCCAAGTAAAATATTGTTGTGCAGCTGGCTATGACAATTCAATAATAACAATCATTACATCATGGTCAGGTAAGATGGTGACCGAATCATTGCAGCTAGGAAATTAAATTTTATGTCATAGTGATGTTTAGTTTTTTAGATATGATAATATAGTATCATTAAAAAATACTGTATATTCATAGCATACATATCAATATATTTTTCTCATTTGCTCCCTAGATGATGAATGAAAATCCAAAAGAAATTAGCAACTGAAGAAGTGATTCACAATGAATTTCTAAGTAAATAAAGAAATACTCTTAGCAATCGTTCAAGCCAACAAGAAGCTGCTGACTAAGATCTGAAAAAACTTCAGGTTCAGGTAGGTAAACTTTAGGTTGCAGTCTCATCCAGATATCTTACAGTCATCAAGGATCCATTTCGAATAATATTTAAGTCAGTGAAATTGCCAATACTAATGTCCACCCATAATATAACTTCACTACCGCCACTAAAAGTGTCACTTTCATGCATAAGAGTGGTATTCTCTGTATTTCTTGTTCACGGCAGATCAGAAGATGACAATTTCCAGAATGAAGGCTGAATCCTAACTGGTCCGAGAAGAGAAGAGAGACCAATGTTTCCTGCTCCAGTGAGGATGTTCTAAGCCCATACTCTGCGGGCTCTCTGGTGTTCTGCAGATAGAGGTATGCGTACCATTGCTGTATGGCATACAGTCCACTAAAGTGAAGCTGATTTTCATATGGTATGGATGCACATCTGTGACCACAATAAACTGATCCTGTAGCTGCATTGCAAAGGTTAGGGAATACCTTTAAGCCAAGATATGCAAATACTGGTCTTCTTGTGCTGTTGTGGATGTGGGTTGACCCTGCCCTGAGTCTTCTTCTCACTATTCCGGTCACATAGAAGCAGTTCCACAGTCGCCTTATGATGCTTTTGGATGTTCTTATTGCTGCCACCACCGTCATTTGTGTCTGTCCAGCTTCCAATAATCCTATTGCTTTCCAAGCTCTTTGTGTGGCCAAATCACACTCCAGAGACATTCTCCATTGCAACTGCAACTTTTTGCTGAACAACATTCATTCTATAAATCTAGTATTTATAGCTATATTGCACTGCTGTGTCATCTCCTGTGATAATGGACAACCTCTGCTAATTTTAATATTCCAATAATTTTAATTCTCTTTGCACATACTTAACTTACATTGTTCACTAATAAAATGCTGAAAAAGGTAACATTGTCCATTCCTATAATTTTCGCAATGTCTCCCATTTGTTTTGACCAATGTATAAATAATAATAAATCTAGCAGGGCACAGAAACTGTCTAAAAGACAGTACTCATTTCTTCAATGTTATTAACTGAAGAGAATAAAGCCCCAATTCAAGCTGTGTGTGCAAGGACCCATCATTTTGGCTTTCTTTTAATTATTACTATATCTATGTCAGATGATTGAATTTGACTGGGCTCAATGTCAAATCCAAATATAAAAATTTTTAAAAAATTACTAGGCACCTTACCATTAATAAACATTATATCGATAATTTTATAGTTTGTATTTTAAAACTTTTAATCAACAGCTACAGACCAAAACTTATCTCAACAGAAAAGGCACAATTGAAAGCTTAAATGTTGGTTGAAAAAAAAAAAGAAAGAAAAAAACAAACAAACTACATAATATGAAAAGTTAATTAATTAATTCTTAATTAATTCTTCACTACAATAATATCAGTTATGTCAAAAATTGTCTTAGAAATTACTATAATAATCAAATTTAAAATGCTGGAGCCCTAATTTCACTGAAATTTATATAAGTAAAAAGAATAGCATTAAAATGAAAATTAAATTCCGCACATATTTAGGTAACATATGGTGGCACAATAAATATATGCTCACAATGCACTTGAAGCGCAGGACAGTTATCAATGTAATGTAGTAGTACACAAAGAATGGTCAAATCAATGCTTAATTAGAATTTCCTATTAACCCTTCTTTCTTTAAATTTTATTTTTTCTTACATAAATTTTAAATTAGAAAAATAAAATAAATTAATAAATAAAGACATTGACAATTAATTTGAAAAATGCAATAAGAAAGTAATCCTTATTGTATGATATTCTTGTTTAATTTGGCTTTGTGCTGTAGTTATGTATCATTTTTATATTGCTTTGCCAATAACTTCAATAATTTCAGAAATTTCTGTCTTTTATAAGAAGATAGCAATGGCTAATGAAAATCCAGGTAATGGGAAACTGAAATATTTATTCAAAAACTAGAATTTAGAAAACTAAATGAGGATGAAGGAGAGATGAATCAATTGCACAATTAAGGAGACAAATTCTGGGATCTGAAAATGCAAATATGATTCTTGAAAAAGGAGTGGTAAATTGTGTTGATTGACCAATCATTATATAAAAGAAATTTTACGTTAGCTATATGCAAAATAAGAATTATTCAGCTTACATTTAAAAATTTGATAGTGATAACAATCATTTACCTTCATTCAAGCAAGAATATCATACCAATTGTTAAGAGAAGGAAGTCGACAAAAAAATAAAATGTTGATATTTACCTATTATTATTCACACAGCTGTCACAGTGACAACCACACTCCTGTAATGGAAAATAGTCTTATAAAATAAGCCAGTAAGATACTAATACTAAGAATAAATAACAGTTTAAGAAACACATATAAACAGTTTATGTGTGTTTCTTTATTGAATTTTTAGCGTTTTTAAGAAGATATAACAGTTTAAGAAATTAAATTATAGTAAAAGATGATTTTATTTTTTTCTTTCTTTGAATGATTACATCACACAAATACATTATTTGGTAAAGTGAAAAGGATATTAAAAATATTCAGTAAAAATTAAAAAATAAAATAGTGAAAATGAAAAAGGATTCTGTGTTATAAAACACAGAACCTATTTCTCTGGGTTTTTATAAAAAAAAAATAGATTTTCCAATAATAATTAAAAAAAAATTGTCTTTCATCCGATGAAAACTAGATTTAGCTACAATATATGCTTTTAACATTTGAGCCGTTGATTTTGAAAGTGGGGCAAGTCCGTATTAAGATATTGTTGGATAATATCGATGGTTAGAGTTTGAACTGATTTAAAATATATTAGTCAGCAATAATAGACTTATTTTATATTGTTTACGGTCTTTTGTCATAAAAATTTCACATGCAATAATTATATCCGTGCTAATTTTAAATTAATTTCTAATAAAAATTAGCTGTAACTCTTTTTTTTTTTTTTTTAACAAACTGGACTTGTCCCACTTTCAAAAACAACGGCTCATTTATTGAATTCATCTGGCATTTAACTAAAATTTACATGTACTCAATTCTCAAAAGTACATGTTATCAGATGTATTTTGTTTTATAAAATCTTAACTTTTATTTATTTGACATCTTTTTAAGAATGGCGAAGAATTTTCCTTCCTGCCTTGCTACACCCTATAATGTTTCATTTTTTTAAAACATTTGGAGGGAGAAAAATGACTAAAATTTCATTTTTTCCATCTCCCTAACACTGATCTTATACTATCAGCATTTTCAAAGGAATATATGAGGAGGTGGCGTACAAAAAGCATTTTGTCCAAAAAAAAAATGAGTTATAGGTATTTTTGTGTAAAGTTTATTCATTCACACACATAGTGAACACATCAAATAATAGTGTCTAGGGTGCTCCTAGAAGGGAAAGGAACATAAACATATGGATGTTATTTTGTAGTTAATTATAAATCAGTTTTTCGCATATACTGAAAATTATGATCTGTGTGACAAAATGCTTTTTGTACACCACCTCCTCATATATATATTCTGATTTTAAGCCATTTTGTATTCAGTTACTTACAGTATAAGACTGAAACATTCAGATTATCCTAAATGGGTGATCTATGCAGGTTTCAAAATGATAAACTAAGGTTAAACCCAGATCAGAGGTGAGAGACATCGGCGAGTTCAGTTCTCATGTGGGTTTTGTGATGGTAGACGATCCGTGCTGGGCAGGTTTTCTCGGGGTTCTCCCATTTTCCCTGCACTTCTCCCACCATACTTTCTTAGTCTTTCTCTCCATCTGTCCATATTTCCATGGGATAGTACAATAGACCTCTGGTCGCAGTGCTTGGCTTCTCTGCCATCCACTTTCACTACATACATACATACATAAATGCTAAAATCAAGCTGTCAGGCTACTAAACCATTTTGGAATAGTCCATCTTAAATTTCTAAACAAAAATAAAAATGCAGCATATCAAATTGATTGATTTCTCCCTGAATTACAAAAACAATTCAACAGAACAAAAGCAAATCCTTTGTAATGAATTGGGAAGGCTATTTCACTGAATTATTCTGGCCAGCAAATAAGACAATGATAAATGGAGTACATAGTGATTCTTCTTTGAAAAAAAAAGGCGGAAACTTGATGTTTGCTTGATAGATTCCTTATGTCAAATGAAATTTTCTTTTAACTATTGTTTTCAACACAAGTGAGAGGAAGTTTCACTCGAAAGAAATGAAACCTACTGAAAGAATAGATCATCTTTACAGATATTAAAATGTAACGAAGAATGAGAAATCCCTTTACATGTTACTGGGGTTTTTTTTTCTAAAAGCATTAAGCCAATCAACTGAAGCAGAAAGATCATGGGAGAAGTAGATCAACTTTCCATTATTTCAAAGGTACTGTGCAAAATAAGGCTGTTACGGTTGTAATAAAATACTACTCTCAATGTGTATTAAAAGTGGCTCAAGGATTACAGTTCCAAAATATTGGCAGCAACATTCAGACAAAAGGATGTTTCTAATGATAAAGTTCTTTTAAGAAATATTAGGCTAGTATAAATTAACTGCTTATAATCTCTATATATTATTTCTCAAAAGTTTTTTTATCGGTTCACTATATCTCCCTTAATACTTCATCATTGAGACATCATTTTGAAGATTACGTTCACTGCCAATGACGAAAAATAAACAAATTGTTTAAATTTAATGTTTTCCTTAAAAAACTTTATTTTAAAAACCTTTTTATAAAAATGTAGAAGGAGTCATCTATTGACAATCTGTTTAACTAACATGCATGACAGCTGCTGGAGTTGTTTATTATTTCTCAAAGGTGTTTTTTTGTCGGTACGCCGTATGATAACGTTTCTATCTGACACAGCCAATATCTGCTTTTTAAATGTTTAACTCTTCAAAATAAAATACCTTTCAATAATAAATAATTGCATTTGCTTATTTCCACATTTCCATTCGGTGACTGATCAAGATACAATGCGAATTATTCGCACGGGTCAATTAATCAGTAATGATTTCTTAATAAGATTTTTCTTACTATTCTCGTGTATTTAAAATAAAATTCTGGTAATTAGCTTATTTGGAAGATAACATCTCTGGCAGAAGAGTTGATATCATTGTTCTGATGTTTGCATTAATGTTATTTGCTAAAATTACATTCTTGAAAGATATAGTCAAGCTACAACGATAATAAAGAAAAGGTATGTAAGATGTTAAAACTAGATTCAAAGAAAGCAATTACCTGACAGACATTGCCAATTTCCATTATAAGGAGCAGAATTACTGTGTTTAGTTGTGTGAATGTAAATCACAATACCCCTGAAACAAAACAAACAAAAGAATATATGTAATTATTCAGAGATAATCAAAAGAGCTTAGAATAAACAATGGTAAAAAAGTAAAACAATGCAATCTTCCTGTCAAAAAATATGCAAACATAACAGAATGCCTTATAAAAAATAATTTGTGGATATTTTTTGGTTGGATAAGATAAAATTTACTACGATTAATAAAAAACAATTAGCTAAAGGGGTAAAAAATTCAATACAACAACATACAAAAGTTGCATTAAAAATTTTACATTATGCAGAATTAAAATTGCGTTTCCCAATGTGACAAAGAATGAAGTGTCACAATTTTGAATATGTTTCTCTGCTTAACGTTGTTGTTTGGTTTTTTTTCAAAACTAAATATTTTTATTTTTCAAATACAGCTTATTATTTTTACTCCAAATAATGCAACTGTTTCAAGATCCTTTTTTTTTTTTTACTTAAAAAAGAATTACTTTTATTATAAAATTTTGACAAGCACAGCTGTTTTTCTGAGAATGTGTCACTTTCTAATTTGCAAGGATAACGTCATGTACCTACCTTTTTCATCAACATTTTTGCTAACTTTCTGATAAATAAAAATTAAAAAAAAAAGAACCATCAGACAGTTTTTGGATATTATAACTAAACCTGTATCAGTCTTAAAACCCTTCTGCAAATTTATTGACTAAAGTTTCACAGACCTCTGTAAGTGAAGCCTGAACTGATCTTTTCCAGTAAAAATTAAGGAGAATTCTTATTTATAATCTTCTGCATTATATATCCCAGATAAGTACTGGTCTTTCTTCGTTTATTTATTTTTTCTTCAAGATGAAGAAGCCGTCTCTCGTTTGATCTTGTTTAATCCAACTTATTTTCAGCTTAACAATTAAATTCAATGATAAAGAAAAAAACAAACAAACAAACAAAAAAACCGACTTTATCTTCATTTTGGTTGTAATACAAGCTAATAACGAAAGTAAACAAAGAAACAAACTAAAATGTTGTAATTAGATGTTCCCTGATTACATACGTCATTCAGAATATTAATTAAAAACATTACATGTTCCAATAAATAATAAAAGGATTATTCAAGGACGGACTGTTTTTTATTATTACAGAAATAAAAATGCCCTTAAAAGCTGATGGGAAATTCAAAACCAATTAAAAGCCTTAATCGTTAACATAAATTGTTAACCACTGCAGCACCGTCACAACTAGTATATCCCGATTAGTTCTTTCGCTTTTAAATGTAAGAAATAAAAGAAACAATGATAACTGGTATTTCAAAGCATTTTCAAATTCAATCTTGACATTTTACTATTCTATTTCCCTCGTTGTTATTAAAAAATTCAGAACACAAACATCGACTATAAATAATAATAATAATAATAATTTTTAGTTTTCCTGTTTGCTTGGATCAAAACCATCAAATAAATATGTTTTTAAGATTGATGTTTATTTGTCCCAGATGGATCTACACTGTGCATTTTGAACTGTTGATTTCCTTTGCTTCTAGTTAAATATTTTTTTTTTTTTTTTGGCCAAACGAAAACAAACAGCGTGTGATAATTAGGTTACCTGGTCACATTCTCTCATTATTTCCAGTGATGATTTAAGTTTTAACCCTAAACTGGGCAATACAGAATAACTGAAGCGGATCAATTCCATTTAGACGCAACCTTATCAAAAATAAATAGTTTTCAAGAGTACAGAACCGAGTGCAAATCTTTTCTGACACTTCAGCAAATCACGATAGCATAAACAAAGCAAAACCAATATAAATTTATTGATTTTGAAGATGATTTCCTCCGAAGTGGTTCTTCTGTTAGAAGCAAATGGAATTATTGATTGTGGTTCAAAGTATTTTGGTGAAAGACACGACGGAAAAATAAAATCTTAAGTTTTAAAACTATTGTTGCTTACTACTTAATTGCTTTCATCACAAAATACTACTGAACTAATGAGATTATTATTTATTATAATAAACAAAACAAATTAATACGAAATTTAGCGAATACACTAAATTGTTCATCGAACTTCTCAATTCAATAAAAAAGAACAACTTAATATCTTTTGCTTACCTCGTTTTTTTAACATGTAATGTTCAACAACCTAACATTTGAGAGGTCGTTGTTTTGAAGTTTATTAACAACACTTTTCCTGTTTGGAAATGTTTTTAAAAACTGAAATCTCCTTATTAATCACAAAACTCAGGGAAATTTTCAGTAGATTAATGTTTGCAAACTGTTATGGTAAACATTTATTCATATGAAAAGGAAAAAGTTCAACCTCATCAAACAAAATAATTTCATCGAAAACAATACGATAATGTTAAGTTATTTCTAATTTGAATTAAAAGACGACATACCGAATAGTTACAGAATATTTCAAATCTTTTCATAATCCTAGAATTCTACTTTATAAATATTAGGTGGGGATTATTTTTTTAATGATAATTATGACGATTTTAATATGAACACATTCCGACCTATTTAAATGTAAACACGCTCTTACAAAAGCAACGTGTACAACGTCTAAAATAATAAGTCAGAAGCAACAGCAGAATAATACTGACACTGTCAAAGTATTTCACGTGGAATAAAAAGAAGGAAATAAATGAATAAAGGTCATGTAAATTGGACATCAATGATTTAGTGTGATAAACCAGGATTTCCTCAAAACCTGAAGCAATTCGTGCTATTTGTATAAAAATAAATAAATACATAAATAAACTATATAATATTAATTCATGTTTAACTAATAAAAAATAAAATAAAGAAATCCTGCATTTATTTTAATGATAAAATAATTTAAAGCAAATTTGATTGATTTTCGACATTTACAATCGAATTTCGCGTTGGGAAGTTCAACGCGAGTTTAGCCAGTTTCAAAAGGTTTTTACGGAAGAATTTCAGACGTAAAATTTTACAGTACTCTTATTTTGAATGATTATAACTCCTAATTTTCTAAATTAATTTCTTAACGAAAGAGCTTACCAAGGTCATTCATTCATTTACTCGTTTTCAAATTCTTAGATAGGCCATCATTGATTTGAAATAAAATGATTCCAAATTCAGGTCTTGTCTTCCTTCAAAAACACGAGACTAACCGATCGAGGAAAGAAATCGTTTGTTTAAAGGCAATCAAAGGAAACTGGAGTCGGTGAGGTTCAAAATCAGCTGAGAATTGACATTCTTCTATTTTCAGTCTGTCATTGAAAAGGATCTTTTTTTTGGGATTTTTGCCAAAGAATATTCAAATCAACAGTAGCTGTAGCTAAGAAACAAAAACATAAAAAGGAATTCAGCTAACGGTAATATATCTTAAAGCTTCCTTACACTTTACCGTTTTGTTATGGGAAGACTAGATGATGTAGACGGGGGAAATTTAGGTAAACGTCAGCAGCCACTTTCACAACTCATCGGCCATGATTCCAAGCGAATTATGGGAGAATTATTTTACCCAGAATGCAGTGGAAATGAAGGACAAGGGCAAACGAAGATGAGCAGTGGGATCCTGCAAGAAGTAGAAAGGGGGAAAAAATAGAGATGCGAATGACAATATTTAGGTTAGAATGGATAATTCATTAATATTCCTGAACAAGAGATAACATTTCGTGAGATTAATTTAAAAGTAAAATTGTTTACATGTTTCTTTGAAATAAACGAATATCAGAAATTGATGACGTAGTACACACTTAGCATCTTTCTCTCTTCTCCATAACCCGATTCTTACTGATTAAAGTCCAAAGTTGCAAACATATGTAGAATACGTTTTTTCTGATAAATGATTAGTCGGAAATATTTCTTAGAGCAAAACCACACCTTTAATTTTCGATAAAATAAAATTATATTGTTTGTTACAATTTCCATACCATAAAAATATTTCTAAAACCTGGGCAATTTCCTATAAAAAACTTTTTTTATAAGAAAAAAAAACAAACAAACTTATTTTTTTTAATAACCAAACTATTTATAGGAATAATAAATAAATAAATAAATAAATAAATAAATAAATAAATAAATTTTTTAAATACTATCAAAGAAAGCTGGTACAAGAACTAAATTTAACGTTCAGTAAAATTATTAAGAAAGGAAAACTAAAGACTTCACATAAATAAAATACGCCTGAGTTTGTCAACATAGGGAATCGGGAACGGTCGTTTCGTCCTTATTAGAGACTCATCAGCCCGATCCACCTTCCCCATGACAAACTCAGAAAAGGTGAAAAAGAAATGGGAGTCACCTTCGCTCCCAAAAGTGACTGCCGAACAAAACACACATCAATTAAAAATAAGTGAGAAAATGCACCAGAAAAATCTTTGATCTAGCAATCGTTAGGATACAAGGATATTTAATTATAAAGAAAAACTAAGCCAAAAAGGCAATATAAATTCAACTTCCTAGACACATTTCTTCAAATTTAATTTCCCGGAAATTGTTATAATCTGTGAATTGACAGATTGAATTGACAGCTGTGAACAATATGGAATGAAGATAAATGTAAACAAGACAAAGACTATGGTTATCGGAAGAAAGACAAAGAAGATAAACATAAGTATTCGGAATGAGACATTGGAACAAGTGAACAACTTTAAGTACTTAGGGTGTACTATAAGTAGTGATATGAACTGCTGCCAAGAAGTCAAGAGGAGGATAGCAATAGCAAAGGAGGCTTTTAATAGGAAAAGGAGCATCTTCTGCGGACCTCTGGAAAAAGAACTAAGGAAGAGACTAGTGAAGTGCTTTGTGTGGAGTGTGGCATTGTATGAGGCAGAAACATGGACATTACGACGCAGTGAAGAGAAACGACTAGAAGCATTTGAAATGTGGATATGGAGAAGAATGGAGCATGTGAAATGGACAGACAAAATAAGAAATGAAGCTGTGCTAGAAAGAGTGGGTGAAGAAAGAATAATGCTGAAACTGATCAGGAAGAGAAAAAGAAACTGGTTGGGTCACTGGCTGAGAAGAAACTCCCTAATGAAGGATGCACTGGAAGGAATGGTGAACGGTAAAATAGTTCGAGGCAGAAGAAGATTTCAGATGATCGACAACATTATGGTAAATGGATCTTATGTGGAGACGAAGAGGAAGGCAGAAAATAGGAATGCTGGGAGAATGCTGGGTTTGCAGTGAAGGACCTGCCCTTGACAGAGAACTATGTATGTTATAATCTCCTTGTAACTTTGCATTCCTGATGATTTCAGCTAGAGAACTATTAAAAGAAATGTTCGCATCCTCGTGAATTTATTATTTAACAATTTCATATGCAACGGCAATAATTCTGCCAGTTAATCTTGAAATTCAATAACATTTTCAATTACAAAATTATAGTGATATCCTGAAATGATCGTTTCATTTCCTACAGCCATATTCCAGCAAATTCGATAATTTATCCTCATTTGTGTACTCTTCCATGTAAGGTTCAAATCCAAGGAAATGTTTACCGAAAAGTTATAACTTAAAGTGCAGCACTGCCTGAATTCTTGTGTTTCCGTACTCCAATGCCCGTCTATCTCTTTAGTGATAGATATGGATGAAGGGTCGAGGAACTACACATCAAAGTAACAATTAACTATCTAATAAAAATGAACGATTATCCATTGCTCATACAATTGTTATAAATGCATTACAATCCTTAAGTTAATAGCGATAACTCCGTAATAATAAAAAATATAGTAAATTTCATTCCTTCCTTTCGTATTTAACTGTTAAAAAAAAAAAAAGGAAAAAAAAATCAATTCTGTGACATTCTAAATCTCCAGTATTACTCGCGAACTCCATTCGAAGGAGTTAATAGTCGGATTTTGAGGACGAGATTTCAATCAAATATTACAGCATAGGCTGCAAAGTAATATCGATAAACGTAGGGACGCCTTGCAGAGAAGTAGAATACTGGGTCGTGGAATGATTAAAAAAAAAAGGAAGCTACAGCCCCGGGCATCGCCGAACTCTTCTAATAATATTTTTTTATTATTATTATTAACAAGTGATATTTTTGGGATTGAATAACAACCATTTTTTTTGTGAAAATGGAACTAACTTCGGTAAGAACTACAAACCAGTGAAAGAATTTAATCGAGATTTGGTGAAACAGATTTTAATTGTAATAAGCTTCATTATATTGATTTGATTTCCGAAAAAGCACTGACAGAAAAGAAACGAGATCGCTAATCGATTAAAATGCACTGACAATTGAATGGGTGAGTTGAAAAAGGTACATATTCCACAAATGCAAACTTTTGGAAAACTTAAAAAAAACTGTTTTTTAAGAAAACTAATTTTTTTACAAAAAAATTTTCTATTATCGATTTATACCTTTAAGTGAAGTGAATTCATTGTGCTTTGTAAATATATAGATATATAACTTTTTATAGCATAAAACAATGAAAATATATCTCAGTTTAGTTTGTCAATTTTGTGGAATATGTACCTTTTTCAACTCACTCATTCAATTGTTAATAATAATAATAAGTGCAGCAAACCTATCTCACGTCCATTTTCCCTCCAAGCTCTCCCCTTGTCCTGCCTGTTAACGTCCTGTAATGTTGAACCTACTATTAGCTTTATCATCGTCTGTTGCCAATAATATCCCAAACTTAAAGCTGACGAAGAACTCTGAATAATATTTACGTAAAATAGAACAGTATTTATTAAATAGTTACTATATATCAGCGATTCTCAAAGATTGTGCCGCGAGGAAAAAAAAATCAACAAGATATATTTTTATTAAAACGGGAAAATAAGAGGAAATATAAAATAGGTATTAAATATTTTCAATAACATTATTTATTACACAAGAGGAACAAGTAATGTGTAAGTTATGTTATGTTATGTTATGTTATGTTATGTTACGTTGCGTTACATTACGTTATGTTATGTTATGTTATGTTATGTTATGTTATGTTATGTTATGTTATGTTATGTAGTGAATGTGGGTGACAGAGAAGCCAAGCACCGCGACCGGAGGTCTATTGTACTATCCCACGGAAATAAGGATAGATGGAGAGAAAGACTGAGAAAGTATTGTGGGAGAAGTGCAGGGGAAACGGGAGAACCCCGAGAAAACCTGCCCAGCATGGATCGTCCACCATCACGAAAGTAAATTGTAAGTAATATAAACGAATGGTTAAAATTAATGAGTCAATAATTACATCACTTTTATAATTCAATGGGAAATATGTGCTTGTTTACATTTGCACAATTGCTTAATATAGGATCGAGCATCAGGAACAACATTTAGTGTGCCGCAGGATTGTTTCAAGTAAGTGTGCAGTGAAGGAAAAAAAGATTGAGAAGAACTACTTTTTATATGTTTTTAATTTTGTTCGTAAAATACGAACTATAAGTCCACTTCGGCGGAATTTATTGCTCCGGGAACATTACAGGCTGGTTTGTGTGATTTCCTTTTTTTTGTGGGAATGCGAGATGGATGTAAGAAGGATGTACTTGATGTTTTTATGAGTCTTCGATTAATTGCCAAAGAAGATAAGTGTCGAAAGTGTGGAAACAGCATGTCGTTGAAAAAAGCGGCACAGTCACATAAGGTAGGCCTAATTACTTGTATTTTATAATTTCTCCCGTTTCAACTTTTGAGATCCTATGGTTCAGTGATAACCCTTTTTAGCAAGAGCTCGTTCCCACTGATAGCCCCTTTCAGCAATGGGGAGGGCTTTCCTGTATTCGCTATCCGGTCCTTCTCCGAAAGTTGAAACATCCGACGTCAACTTCCGTTTCCGGTTTCTGAAAATAGTTCGGAAGCGGCCATGTTTGACGACGCGCAAAAAAATAACACCAAGAGCGGGTGCCGTAATGTAAACTTTTACCAAGATTTAACTTAAAAAATATGCATTTTCGTTTTTAAAAATATCTTTACATCTTCCATTATACAGGGTGGAGTACATAAAATCGGCCCCAAAAGGTTTCAAGGAATATTTTGGTTCTGAAAATGGACATATTTAACGCTATCACTCCTGTTCATGTTATCTGTATATTATTGCCGGTATATTTTTATTGCATTTGTGCGAACATACTCCTCCACAATAAACACGCGTTGTGGAATTGAATATGCCATTACTCGTACGCATGCCGAAAAACACTAAATAAACACTCATCAGCGCATGCGCGACTGTGGCCAACAATATCCGGAGCGGATATCATCCCATGCGCATGATCATTAGCGTTGAATACTATCAATAGCGAATATACAACATATACCTTGAAATCTATTAGGGCCGGTTTTATGTGCCACTCTATAGAATGACGGAATGTTCATGTATGTGTAAAAATTGCAAATAAGTCAAAAATATCTGAATCGTTCTTAAATAAATATATTTATCCATCTACGTATCCGATTTGGAAGCTGATGGGGGAATTTTCTTGATTTGTTTCTTTTGCAGAAGGATTTATTCAATCTTAATATATAAAAATGGATGTTTCTGTGGGTTTGTTTGTCCCGTATGCGTTCCTATACCATTCATCAGATTGTGATGAAACTTTGGTGAGTTGTTGTGCGCACGCCCGCGAAGGTTTCTGAATTAGTAGAACCATTTTACAATATCTGGTGCGCGAGGCGTTTCAACAAATGAGTGTATTTCCGGTTTCAACGTTTGCAGTTTCCTGTGCGACTCGCATTTGCAATGACCATCAACAAAGCACAGGGACAATCGCTACAAGTGTATGGACTAAATTTAGATAATCCATGCTTCACACATGGACAGCTGTATGTGGCCTGCTCACGAGTCGGAAAAACCTTCTGATTTATTCGTGTATGCACCAGACGGAAAAACAAAAAATATTGTGTATCCAAAAGCACTTCAATAAACAGAATTAAAACACAAACACTTTCTTTCTTTGAGTGGCATTGCAACGAATGCCGGGTAAAGCTAGTACTCTACAAAGTGGGATTAACTTCCCAATCTTCATTGTGGCGAGAAGCTTCTTCCCTCGTCTGAAGACACGACCGTGGTGTTGATGTATGCAACCTATTTAAATTTTTTACAACATAAAAAGCTTTATCTCATTATCAAGGGTCTGTTATAATTAGTACACCAGATGGGCTATTAAAATAAAACCTTTCCTCAAATAGTTTTGCGCCAGTTTAGTTTTCCTCATCTTTAGTGTAAAGGACAGTGATAAATAAAAATTCACAATCATCAGATTCTCTTTCCACTTGTCTCAACGTTATCAAACTTAGTGGCATACGTTTGACGTTTCGATTTCGTATTTACAACACTCGGTAATTCGCTGCATCGAGTAAAATAGAAATTAATAAAAAAGCAACTAGAACCCAATTTTCAAATGTGTTTATTTACCAGTTTACCCCTGTATATCCTTAAAAAAAATAAGCTAGAAACTTGAATGTTATTCAACGTGAGTTCTGTATTGATTGTGTAAATTGGACTCCTAAGTACAGTGGCATGTGTAGGATTTTTATTTCTTGAAAGGGGGGAGGGGGCAAGTTAAGAAACTGATTAGCAACAAAAAATAAAATGGCGTTTTCAAAAAATTTTTTTTTTGGGGGGGATGCGGGTCAAGATCCCTTTAATTTGCTATGGAACCAAAAAAAGAAAGAAAATAGGGCTAACCTACTTATATATTTTGAGATCGGGAGGGGTCAAGGCCCTCTGGGAATCCCCCATCACTCCTAGTAAATCCACCACTTACGTTTACGCAGATATTAATCGTCTTATCATGATAAATCTGCAGTGATTTGAGTTTTATTTATTTATTTATTTATTTATTTATTTATTTATTTATTTATCTATTTATTTTTAAAAAATATTTAAATGTTCCAAGTAACTGTAGCTGTGTATTATCTGCTCCTACAGCATTTCCATACAATCAGTTTTTACATTGATTGTATTTATATGAAAACTTTAGTTTTCTGAAAGTTTGTACAACAACTATTTTTTTTTTCCTTGACATTAATTTCCTGATTTACACGCTAATTGTTTACACACTAAAACGATAATATCATCATTAAAAATGTAATCCAATCATTAAGCTTGTAATGCTTTAACCCACGAAAACAAACAGTACAAAAACAACTCAATTGAAAAGTGATTAGCATTAAGCTACTAATCTGCTCAAAAAAATCTTAAAAGACATCTCAATTATTTTCTGCCAATTTAAAGGTAACATTAATTTTCTCAAAAGTAAGCAAGAAGAAAACAAGCAATTTCAGTGACGAAACCTAACCTTTTCATACAATATCGAAATACTAGATTTAGCCTACTTTCCAAGTTAGCATGCGTGTGAAAACAAAATTTAACGTCCACAAATAAATTATTAAGTAAAAAATAACATTAGTGGACAAAAATTACGCTTTCGCACAGTCTGAGCCATCAACAACGGGAATCCTGGACAGCTGTTTCATCCTTATTAGGAATCCACATCAGGATTTACCCTTGGTAATAGGCTCAGACCGTGCGAATGGTTATGGATGCCACCCCCAGCTCCCGGCAGTGGCATCAAACATCAAAACAACAGAAATAAAACATAAAACTGAACTCCACAATATTAAGGCCCTTTCAGACTCTGCGAAAGCATAATTTTTGTTCACTAATGTTATTTTGTTTTTAATAATTTATTTCTGGGCTTTGTTTTTCAATTGCTTTTTTGATTTTATAAGTAAAACTCCTTTGAGCCTTTCAGTGAGTTCACACTTTTATTTCTGTTATTATTAAGTGCCACTGCCAAAAGCGGAAGTGGTATCCATAACCTTTCTCACAGCCTGAGCCTATCATCAAGGGTAGAATCCTGATGAGGATTCCTAATAAGGATGAAACAGCTATCCAGGATTCCCTTTGATGATGGCTCAGACTGTGCGAAAGCATAATTTTTTGTCCACTAACGTTATTTTTGTTTAGTCTGCGTATTTCTGTATATGGTCTCTTAACAACTTTTGAATCACATGGATCTTCTTTAACTTGGTATGCACATTTAAGGACAACAGACGATGTAGTTTTTGTGGTTGAAAATTTTTCCATTAGGTAGACTATGTACGTACCCAGAAATTAGTACGTAAAGGTAACGAGAATTCCAAAAGCAAACCATTAGAATGTAAACAATGGATGTATTGAAGAATGAGTATTGATTGTAATGCCTGTTCGTACTTTAAGAAGATTTATAGTATTTTGCAAAAAAAAAAGGGTTTGCCATATATGGTCATTACGTAGAGATCGATTGTATCAGGAACAAACGTCACCTGTCATAACGTCATCAACTTGAACTCCGAGCAGTCAGTCCAAGATGGCGTCGTTTTGTGATCTCATAGCGTGACCAAAAAAAGGACAAACTTTGCATAGCCACGCCAGAGGAATAGTGTGGAACGTTTGTAATTCTTTCACTTTTAATTATTATTATTATGTATTCGTAACTGTAGAAAATACAAAAACCAGAATGTTTTCGTAATGTTTAGAAGATTCAGTTACGGATTTTAGCAATAGATGGCGCTGTTACGTCCTAGAAACATCAATCTATAAGGAAATTACGTCATCAAAAGCTCTTCTTTCATGAACTGAACTGTAGGTGGGTTAAGTATGTGATGCGGTTTTAACTCATTTCCTTCACAAAACGAAAAAAGTGTACTGTTTTGCATTAGGTAAATATTAACATTTAAAAATGAAGGTTTTACTTTATATTGTTCCCACGAATTAAAAAACAGCAACAACAACTGAGTATTTTGATAAAATAATAAAAATTCTAGTTCTTTCTGGAATGTCTTAATTATGGCAATCTGGTTTAAAGAAGTGCCTCTATATTTATCATTTTTTTGGCAAATATTCGTACAATCGAAGACAGCACAAAAAGAAAGAAAAAAAAAACGCTTAGAAAACACTACTATAAAACCGGAACCACTGACTATGCACCAATTTTATAAGTTTTTCATCTTACTTCCTTAATGAAACTTTCCAAATGTAGAGTAAGGACACATCAGTAGCTCCTTCCTTCATTGTAAGAATTATTTTGATAAATTTTACGCTATTTAAAGCTTGAATTTTAAAAAATATAATTCTTGCTTTTTCTTCCTTTGTTTTCTAAACTTTAAATGCATTTATTTATTATTCTTTTTATTTATTTATTTAGTTAGATAGTTTTAGATTTATTATTTCAAATTGGTTTATTTTATAGCTAATATCTTTTCTTTACAATTATGTAAGGCCCTCGGCAAACTATGATAAGTGTCTCCATTAGCATCGTCCACGCCTGGTTAGTTGATTCGGATTGGCTGTCCTCTCCTGACTCGCAGTGAGACAAATAACAGTCAATTTCGCTGTGACACAAATTCGTACCTGATTTGATAATTTATATCTTATTAGAAACAAATTTGTTATCAACGTTATTCATTTTTTTAATCGCGTGTAGAGTGAGAAGATACACATTTTTATCTAATCTCTGAAATTCAAGAATTAAATTATGAAACATTGACAATAGCGATGTTTTCGTGGTTTTTCATTATACACGATAAAGAAGTTATGCAGGCAGCTTCGCATGACAATTAGTTGCATTTAAAAATGAATAAAAAGATTAAAAAAAAATCATTAAGTATCATTAGGCGAGTTTTATTTAAATCCGTTTCTTCTCTAAAGCTTAATAACTGATTTAATAATTCTACCTTTTTCCGGTTAATAATTCTTCTACAATTAAGAAACCAGTGAACTCTTCTAATTGTTACTAACCTCATCGTCCAATCTTTGCGTTAATAAATTATAAATAAGTCCTAGTAATACTGCATTAGCTAATATAGAAAAACAATATAAAATACGCATTTTTTTGTAAAATTGACAAAAGGACGAAAAAAAAATCATTCTAAAGAATAAAATCATAAATATTCAATCAATTTTTGGAGAAAAATTGCTAAATTGTTCGTAAATTAACGATGATAAATCTAATTGTTATTACTGTTGCCGTATTATCAAAACAAAAAAAGAATAAAAAGTGGAAATTCTATTGTACGATAAGCTGCATTGTAAACATTTTTCTTTTTCTCCAAATAGGCTTTAACATGCACGTTGTATAACAATACAAATGAAAAATGAATTAAACATAACCGCATATTTGAATTAAGCTAGTGTATTTGCTTTTGGTTTTTATTTATTATTTAGTTTAATTCCATAGGTGCCTGATTTGTTAGGTCAAGGATTTAAAACTGCTTTGATTATTGGTTTTTTTTTGTTTTTTTTTTTCCTATTATTGTTTGCTTTTGTGGTGTCCCATTCCCTGGAGACGGAGAGGGGCCCATAACCTTTCACGCCTTTCTGAGGCTATCATCGAGGGTAAATCCGGCAGATGCGTCCTAACAAGAGCCATCAACGATGTCTCAGAATGCAAAAGCAAACTTTCTGTGCATTGTTGTCATTTTTCATTTGTATTTTTCTTTTCTGTTTGTTCGTTTCTGTATTTGACACGATCACGTTGAAATTTCATCAAACGTATTTTCATCAAATTTGGTACATCGCTTAATTACGCTCCAACTTAAAACATTCGCCGTTCAGGCTCAGCCATCACTGCGCGATGGAAAGCTGAACATACACGTAGTATTTAAATATAGACTATTTAAATATTTGCTTTCTGGGAAAAAGAAAAATTTCCTGCCTCTCACAAAATTGTCTTTTTATTGTCCATAAAATTGTCCACAATCTTTCAGAAAAACCATGAGTAATATACAAAAGTTAGATATTAAGTTGAACCTCTGTAGAAATGATACATCTATAAATAGGTATTTAAATATAAAGAAAAAAAATCCTTACTAGCAGAGGTATCCTGCAATGTCTGGGATTATTACTTGATTAGCTCGAAGATTTTTTATTACATAAAGTCCGTAGAGTTATTGATAAAGATTTCAAAATATCCAGAGTAGAAAATGAAATGGCGCCACTAAACGCGATTGACTTTTCTCTATTATTATTACCTAATATTATTTACCTTTGTGATACAAACGTATCAGATGTAACTACACCTAACCCCCGAACAACTTGGAACTTGAACAATACGAGTTTCGAAGAACACGGATAACTTCCCCCGAATTACACGGTTTCACACTACACGATTTTCGAGTAATTCTTTTGAAAAAGAATAAAATACATATATTTTTTGATATAAAATTACAGTAGTTAAAAATTTAGAGTAATATTCTCATCAATAACGTCAGCGATTAATGAAGTTTTAACCTTTTTAATACTTTAAATGTTTTAGAATTATATTTTTCCCAATTAATTTGACTGAATAATTTATATTTTATATAGTTTTCCAATCTTAAACCAAGATTATTATTCAATTTATTGATTTGAAAGATTTTTAACCAATTGTATCTAGTTATTTTTTCATTATTTTGATTATTTTTTTTCCCTATTGAGATTATAAATGTTATTCATAATTATTTTATAAATAATTTTTTTCTTTAATAGTAAGTATTTTAAATTTTTAAAATAAATAAAAATTTTTAGTTTTATATTTAACAAAAAAAAAAATGTAAAACGTAACTTTTTTTTTATTTCACACTTGAAACGGAATCCCATTTTTTTGTAGTCTCGAACAACACGGTTTCAAAGAACACGGAACCAATTAATCGTGTTCTTGGGGGGTTAGATGTATTAACAAAAAGTGTTCTAAAATCAGCTGAAGAAAGTGTAAACAAATCGTTCAATAACTAAATAAATATAACATCGTTACACTAGTGGATTTCAGGCTACAAAGGGACTGAAGGAAGGGTCTTATATCTGGATGCGTTTGAGGATTTGTCAAAAGCAACATCAGTTTTTATTCAGTTAATAGACAAACCAAACCTGAAGATTCGATAGAGAATCAAAAGTACTAGGAAACGGGAGATTCAAAAGTACAACGATTCATGAGCGAGAAGGTAATGACATTATATGTAAACATTGGAAGAATGCACCTCTCCACTGACGGTTGAGCTGGTAATCATTAAAGAAATGCTTCCATTGAAATTAATAAGATTAATGATGTAATCAGATACGAGAAGATTTAATACCATTCGTCTTCAAGGGAACATGAATCTCAAAATGGTTCTGGTCGTTTGCTTGGATAATTAGGAGCAAGTGATGCTTAGCTAACAGTAGAGGATCAATTTTTGTTCAAGCAGATCGGGAAAGAGAACGAGGGTGGTTTTGAAGGAAATAAGAACTTCCGCGTTCGATATCTCACGAAGAAGAGTATCTCATCCCTCCCCAGTCGTCCTCGGTGATAAAAGCGGTTTTACGCACAGACTTGACCTGGAGCGTTGTGATATCAGTATGTTTTTATTTGGTTGGATGGTGCTTGGTCGAGGCCTACTTAGTTAATTAATAGGACCTCACCCTTTTGTATAATGTAGGTACGCGAGGTCTAATTTAGAAACCTGTTTGAAAAAGGGCCTCGGAAGTCCGTTCTTGCCTGGGACCTTGCACAACCTAAAGCCGTTCATCGCCGTGACCCAGAGCGTTATGTGAACATTTTTTTTTAGTTTGCAGAGAATAAAAAAGGAGGGGGGGTGGAATATTTAATTTCTCACTATTACGGAAAACAAAGAAGAAAATATTCAAGTGGAATCGGAAGACTTCGAATTCAAGCAATTGCTATTAAGCGATTTGACCTGAAAAACATATCTTATTGTATTTGTAACTATTGTATGCCATCCCCAATCACAACAACTACTTCCATCCGATTTTTTTTTTTTTTTTAAAAATATGTTTTTAGAATTTGCCATTATAGATTTACTGTAGGATCTGCTGCAGTAGAGTCCATAATTTAAACCAGAATCGAAATTCAATTTTCACAAAGAAATGCCTAAAAGACATATATTATACTTTCCTAAATATGTTGCTAAATTTCAGCTTCCTAAGTTTCTTGGATTTTAATAAACTAACATATGTGGTCATTGGGGAAAAATTAAAATTTTAAATTTAGATTAAAATTTCTCTAATTCAGATACTGGACTGGTGTGATTGTCCTAAATTCCGCCATCTCTGTTTTTGTAACCATTGAATACAAATGGTTACGAACAGAAGCAATGAATTTATATATATTAGCTTTTAAGAAATCTTCTATTTATTCATTTATAATTTCAAGTTTTAAGAATTTTTCTCTAGCCTATTTAATAAAAATCCGATTTTTATCGATATTTTATTAAACTTAACTTGATAACATTGAGGAAATTAGAGAGACCTATAATTTGAAATATGTTTAATTAAACATTTATTTTATAAATCAATGATATCATTTTAACAACAATTTTATATTATAAATTGGATATAATATTAATGCTTAGAAAATTAACTTATTATTGAATTAATATCAAATAATTTCAGATAATGTTTCGTAGCATTTTGTAAGCCAAATTAATTACTTGCGTGATATGAATAATACTAATAATACTAATATATATATAAATATAAATGTTACTTTTATATCCAGTTCGCAATGTAAAATATTATTATTATGAAAGTAGTTTCTTAAATAAATGTTTAGTTAATGACTATACCTTCTGATGCGCATTGGCAAACCGACGTTCACCGATCCCCTCCCAAAGGTATCATGCTAATTACAGACGCCAAAAACAATTTTATATATACTTTACTTATTTTTTTTTTTAATCAAGACCGATAATAAAAATTATTCTCTTTCAGCATTCATTTGTTGTATTGCACCATTTTAATTAATTTAGCCGAAAAAAAATATATAGGAAGTTGAGATCCACGCGAATGACAAGTGCAGCTTTAAGCAAAGCCGAGGTTATACAAATAGCATCGATATTGTGTGAATTCCAAGGACCCCTTCGTGACTCCAAAAACCAGAGCAGCTCCGTCAGTTTATAGACGAGGTCAACCAAATTAAGAGGTACGGGGGTCACAGCAGCGAGGCCGGAATAACAGAAGAAAACAAACTTTGATGGCGAATGAGTAAAAACGACCGATGAATGAATTCGCGAGTTCCTAGGAACTTTGAGAACCACTGATCTATATCTCCAAGTTTTAATCGAAAACACAAACGAATTCCCGAAGCTTTGTTTCTCATTTATTATTTATTTACTCCATAAATATAATATAATGCTAAAAAAAAAAAAAAAGCCAACGAAGGATTTAACAGATGAAGAATGTGTTTGGTGGCGTACGTGACTCACGAAACTCAAAACATTCTGTTCAAAAGCAACGATGACGAACAAAGAATAATTTATTGTTTTAACTGACATTCGTCTGATCTAAAAGTTGGATATTTTTTGCACCCCCCAAAAAAGACATAAATTACTTTTTGAATGGCGCTTCTTTCCAACATTTTTTTTTGTTTACTCTTGCGCAAATCTTGTGAGTTTTACGTCAGCTGATGTCTAATATTTCGTGTTTTTTTCTCCTGTTATCTCACCAAGAACTAAACATTTCACCTGCCTTTTAATTCTTTATCTTTTATATAAGTAATAAGGGTTCGAAGTAGGATGAGAGGATGAATTTAATTGGTTAATACGGATTTTTTTTTTTTTTTAATACAAAGGCTAGTGATTGGTTCCTTAAAAGATATTTTTTTTTCCTTTCTATTGATATTTTTTTAAATTTCAATTCTTCATTATCCAAAATAAAAGAATAACATATTATACCAAAACAATTCATTAATATCAATTTTTAGTTATTTTCAAATATGAAACATAACGTGACGTTTTCCCATCCCTTGATGGGGAAAAAAAGTGTTTCAAAAGGTCTGACATTTCATTTAATTCTCGTTCGTTACTAAGTTCGCGACATGATCTACAGATTTTTTTTATTTCCTGTTTTTAACTTATTTCACAACTTACAAGTAAAAAAAAAAAAAAAAAATAGTTACTCTTATCTAAAAATATTTGCCCTTCTGCTTTTTATTTCCGTTTTCTTATTAATAATAATAAAATAATATTGTAAGAAACTGGCGTTGTTATTAAGCTGTTCAGTGTTGCTTCCGATGCAAGGGGTCGTTTGGCAGTGCGCCATTCACCTTAACAAGGTAATTGCAGACTAATTTGCCGAATGAGGCACTCCTGGAAAGAAATAAACACAGAAGAAAGAAAGCAGTTTTGGGAGTCGAAAGCAGTTAACACGACACTCAAAATGTTATTGTCGAAATGATCGGAATCGCAGTGGCACCTCTAAACCAAAAAAAAAAAAAACTCACTAATAAAATACTAGTGAGAAAATTCATCTGCCAGCAGTCCGCCGAACTCAATGAATTTTCTTAACGCGTAGAAAATTCAATCTGCGCATTGAATTATTAATAAACAACAATGGGTGAGATCAAGTGTTTACTAAGTGACATCCTGAAACAGCTGTTTCATGCTATTTGCTGATCATCAGCTAGGAGCAGTCACCGGTATTTTTATTGTTTTTTTTTTTGCTTTTGAGGCACCACTACTATTCCGATGATTATTCACAACGGCCTCAGTAACGAGACGTTCCTGTTTACTGGCGACTGCTCCTTGCTGATGAGGGCCAAAGAGCGTGAAACAGCAGCTCTAGGATGCCACTTAGCCAACACTTGGTCTCACCCATTGTTGTTTGTTATTGTCGTAGTTTGTGTACTGTTCGTTTTCAAAAGCGAGAACTAGCTCTGGCGGACGATTCTACCCCGCAAAGGGGTGATACGCTGAGATGGGCACTTTCCTAAGACCTCTGGGTTTTTTTTAGTACCTGTTATTTTTGCAATAGTTTTTATTCTTTCCATAATTCTTTCCCGAAAAGCGCAAATAGAACGCAGCTACTAGTAAACTAACACTACAAAAAGTAATTATCCCCTCTTTATTTCTTCTCACCCCTATTTTGAAGAAATCGAAGGAGACCTGACGCCTGCGCAAAAGCGTTGAAGGCTCTCGTAAACAAAACCGAACAGTAGTTTCGAAGATTATCTCGGAACGACAAGCAGAGATACAAACAAAATTCCAAAATATCTATTTACATTATTAGATAAATAGTAACAGTTGAAAACAGATGTATCTAAATAATAATAAACTATCATTGTATTTGTATTTAATTTCTGCTTTCGGGAATTTTTAGAGATGTTGTTAAATAACTACGTAATTAATTATTTTATTTCCCTTTCTTACCCTGATAAAAAAGATTTCAGAGAAAAATAAAAATATAATTGGGCCCAATCACTTATTAAAGCCATGACTTTCGAGATTCTTATGCTTTATTTTTGGCACCGATTCAATTTGTTATGATTCAAAATACGAGGATTTTAGATGGAGAGAAAATCTATTACTGTAAGCAATAAGTTTCCACCTGCGCTTTCCTTTATTTCGGTCGTCCAAATTGATTTCCTTTGAAAAAGCCTTTTTTTCCTTTTCTAAATTAAGAACAGATTTTCGAAGATCGTTCTAGAATCCGAATCATAGCCCACGATTGAATGGGAACGAGAGAAAATACTTACAAATGCTCTTCACACAAGACTTCACTATCAAGTGATAAGATACCACAGATACGATTTCAATTTAAGCCAGTTAGAAAATCGGAGAAGAGTTCTAGGGCTAAGTTTCACTTTATTATCTATTGTTCGTGGCACTGATAGGAGATCTAAGTAACAAGGGAAAAACCTCCACAGAGGGAAAGATACGAGTGAAGGAAGCTACTATCGACGAAAACAATCAACCAGGTAGTCCTATAAAAAACGAATTATTTTGAAGATTATT
>JAFIDM010014012.1:54096809-54107910 GCA_023159025.1 Thereuonema tuberculata
TTAATATCCTTTTTTATAATAACTTATATAGAAATTCATAGTTTCTACTCTGATGATTCCTATGAGAATTTTTGTGATCTTCTCGCACTAATTTCTTGACAAAAGGACTCTCAAGAAAAATAATTAAAATGTAAAAGTTCGATTTTTTCTTGTCCTTAAATAGGAATGCTAAGTTTGAAGAAGATTCATACAGTAATTCAGAAGTTAGAGGGGGAAACGAGGACGCACAAACAGACTGACTGATTTGGTAAGCCTCGTTTTCATAGCAAAATAGGCTAAATAATGTACACTACAACCTCGTTTATCCGGACTAACTGGGGCTAACGGCAATCCGGAAAATCGGAAATCCGGATAATGCGGGTAATATGGCTAATAAGCAAAACAAATCCTTAAATAAACCTATTTACCGTTTATTACGATAAAAAACTATATTTTGTAGCTTCAACGCCCTGTGACACTAGTAAAGCTTTCTTAAACTCGACAAAAAGCATTTTATTACCATAATTTATTGTACAATCTATGCAGGAAATGTAGATTTAATCAAAATAAAAGCGAATGTTTGGCGTACTTATAGTTATGTTCTTGTTATCATAGTTAAAATTATTATCTATGTGAACATTAAATAAAAAAAAAGTCTACAAATCTGATCCGGATTATCCGGAAATCCGAATCAACGAGGGCCGGATAAACGAGGTTGTAGTGTACTTAGAAAAATGCAGATGTAGCGTTGATTCTGTATAAGGTGTTAATAAAAGAATCATTCTGAAAACAGAAAAGAAGTGGGAGAAATCCATTTTAAAATAGAAACTCGGTCAGGTCAAATCTATAATAAGAGATGATTATATTTCGTAATGTATTGACCCGAAGATCTATGAGGTTAAGAATGGAATTTAAAAAACGCGTTAATGCCTAGAATCTCGTTTTCCTGATCTATTAGCAAAATTCAGGATTGAACTTATTACATTGTTTACATAATAACATTCGTAATGATAATTTTTTTTAAAAAAATAATGCTTTTCGCAGAATTAAAAACAAGTGAATATAATTTTGTGCTAAAGCATAAATGTAAGGACGACCCATAATAATATAAAAAATTTAAAAATAATTATAAAAAAAAACAAAGTTCATTAACATACGGAAAAATAAAAAAAAAGTTAGGAAAAACATAAAAAAGGAAAATAATAATAATAATAATAAAAAAAAAACCCACGCGGACGTTCAGAAAAAAAGATTTAAGAGAAAAAAAGTAATATATGTTTAGATTTGAATCGACAACCTTTAGTATATGAGTCCGAAACCTTAACCATGAATCTGTAGCTGACAATGAAATGAGATGGTTGCATTTCTAACATTTAAGCTAATAGCGGAAATGCAGTGAAAAAAATTCCAAATACTCGTATCTAGAACATGAGAGCGTTGGCCCTTGAAAATACCCTATTCCTACGCTGTTAGGGCTTCTGAACACGATGATGAAGTCCGTTTGTCGATCCAATCTTTCGTTCGGGAGTTGTTAAGAGGGTACAATGACAACAATACCAAATATCTCGAACACGAGGGGGCGTTGGCCACTGAAAATACCCTATTCCTACGCTATTTGGGCCTCTGAGCTCGATGGTGAAATCCGTTTGTAGATCTGACCTTCCGTTCGGGAGTTGTTAGGAGTAGACATACACGGACGGACGGACAGGACAAACACAATAGCTACCGATTTTAGTCGCTATCAAATGACTAACAAGTCCATCCTCTAAGGAACTTAGCACTATTGATGTAAAATATGTTCAAGGGATGATATTTCATTCGGCAATGATTATTACTATTATAATCAATAAAATAAAAATAAAACAAACTCACGTATGCTCTTAATATTTTGGAATGTTTAGAAGTCACTGAATTTATATAAAAAAAAAATAATAATAAACGTATGCGTTTATCTACATGATATACTGCTTAGACACAATAACTCTGCAACAATTATTCAATCGATGTCAAAAGTTGGTTAAACACTGCTTGTCCATGAATAGCGTCTCATGCCTTGATCGGCGACTTGAAAAAAACTTTAAACAACAATACGAGAGTCATTTTGGCAACTCCAAAAATGAAATAAATTACAGTAACGTTTTCAAGGTTTTAATGTCCTTATAATAAACCTTCATAGATTGCCATACAAAATTCCATTGTATATTTATATCGTAAAAACTTAATTAAGAAGTTAATATACAAATTGAGCTAAAAGTGATGCTTACGGGTTTTACGAACATTTAAAATTTAAAGAGAATGGTATGATTTAAGTTACGAAGTTAAATGAATACAAATAGTTCCGGACTTACGAACGGACTTCCGCTGCAACAGCTTGGACGTAAGTCGGAAATACGCAAAAAAAGAAAAATTATATATTGTATATTTACATAAAAAAACTCACGTAAAACGAAATGAACAAGTAAATATTAAATTTATAGAATAAATGCTTATAATAAATATTATTTAAATAAATGTAAAATAAATTGAATAAATATTTTCAAACGAATCTTCTTGCTGGCTGCTTTGTAGTAATTACGACTGTGCCAAGAGAACAGAGAGCGGAGAGTCCAAGCCGGGAATTGACCAACGCCATCTAGTTCTAGTGCAAGTTGCCTAAACAGTACCGGTAATGAAAAAGGAACGAACATTGAAGGCGGACAACGCGGCCAACTACGATCTACATGTATCCGTACTATATTTATATTGTCTTATGCATGTTCTAGATACTTCCAAATTTCTCTGTATGAAAAATAGTCAGGTTTGTTTGTTTTTTTAAAAATATTCGATTTTTTGATGTTTGAAAAATTTTTCTCATTTAAAGGCAAATGTTCGTAAGTCGGGGAGTACTTGTAATTCGGAAAGCAGAAAGGGCGCCGACCCAGGCTAGATGTACGGTATCCTTGAATGGCACTATAGGATGAATAGTGATATAAGATGATCTAATGAAAACATTCTCTATATTGTTCGCTATCTATAGCCTGTAACATATAGAAGACAAATGGGGACCACTACCTACAGAGCAGATTTCGGGTCCCCAGTGGACACAACACACAGAAGAAGACGAAAGAAACAACCATGCCACGACCGGGATTCGAACCCAGGTATTGGCGCATTGGACGCCACGGCTGGCCGCCGCCGAGACCGCACGACCACGCCAGCACGGCAATATATTGTTCGCTATCTAACAGTGGTCTCTAGATTCCGTAAATGCATACTTTCTTTCATGGACTAGTTTACTTTTTACGCATTGAATAATGACTAGAAGCCGGCAATAAATGCTAAATACGTGACTCTGTAGGGGACAGTGAATACAGTTGCGTTGTGATATAAACAGATCCATGACAGACACACAGCTAGACCAGCAATTTTTGTGAATATTCTTGTCGAGCATGCGCATACATCATTCATCTGTAAGCTTAGACAAATCCATCACCTGGCAGCCTCCCGCAGAGTCTGTCAGATCAGCCCCGCATTACATCAATCGCAGTCTTTTAGAGTTCTAAAGCATAAATAATACAAACCCACTGGCGAGGGAGGAGGTTGGTAGGGTTGTAACCCCCCCCCCCCCCCCCCACTTCCCGAAAAAAAGCAAAAAGAGACAGGAAAGATATGTTTTCATTGTTTTGATCTTGGTTTGTTTGGACGACTCGCAGCTATCGTATGTTTTTCTTTTGTGTGCGTGTTTTTTTTTCTTTTTTTTTTTAGCTGCTTTTGGTTTAATGGCAGCCAAAGTTTTTCTTTGGTTTGATGGTTGTATTTCTTCAAATAATGTTCATAACCCTTCTAAATCTTAATTATTATTCATTTTTCTGTAGAAATTATTTAATTTCCACAACAATATTTCCTTAAAAAAAAATCTTACGGTAATTATTAACAAAATAATGTGGCCAAGGGCTCCCGCCACAATTTTTCCAGACGATGGCAAAATATTCTTGCAATATAATTTTACATTTTTAAAATTCAATTTATTAATTGAATTAAAAAAATAAAAAACAAAATTTACTATTTTTAAAATATCTTTTAATCTTCTTACGAGAAAAATTATATGAAATACATTAAATTTGAAAATTTCAGAGACTGGGGGGGGGGGCATCAAATGGGCCCCTTCTTACCATTATATGCTAGTTCCCATGAATGCGGGAAAAACGCTTAAAAGGAATAACCTTTAATAATTAATGGACAAATCATAATATCACTCATATATGACGTTTATATCCTAATAAATTCATTTATTAATGTTATTGCAATTTATCTATGTTATGAACATTTGTAGTTTCGATAATAATGTACTGAACTCTCAAACAAATTAATGAAAAATTCTCAAAATACAGTTGTGGCTATTAAATAGATTTTCAGTGGATGGACTATATTTTTTTATTTACATAAAATTAAAATTAACAGAATGTAGCTCTAGGCATGGTATAATTATTGCAGAAAATCTTCACCCATCTCGATCACTTATCGCACTTCAGCGCTCATTTTATCATCGAAAGAATTTCTAAAAATGGCAGTGGCTTAATTAACATTCAAAAATTCTCTGAATTCCTGTTCAATCAATCTACAAAATAAGCTATACAAACCGTGTTCCCTCTTACTTACTCTAATTCGCATTTAACCGAAGTGCAACATCTGATAGTGTACGATTCATACATAAAGTATTTTCAATGGCCTTTAGAGAAACGTATATCATTAACTTCAAAAACAGATTCCTATACTTCCTTCTATCGTTATTACATCTACAAAAGCTTTCAAAAATATTCAATATTATAGTTAACAGAATCCTCTTCACATCGTACAAGATTAAAATAAAAAACCACAAAAGCCTTTAACTTTCTCTACATCAGTTCTTGCATTTCACGATGCATTTGCAAATTTTGAAGTGAAGATTTTTTTTTTTTTAATTTCTGCACCAAATCTCTGAAACAAATGTCGAACTTGATATTAAATAATCAATTTCCTTCGAGTACTCCGTATTTGTAAAGATTTCTCTTGTAGATTTCCCGTCAGTTTTGCATAATTTCCGCATCGAGTGTAGAATCGTACCATCACTAATTATTTTATTTTTCTGTCATAAATAATTCTGAAACGTAATGGCTGTAACAGTACGAAATAAGAGGCAAATCCAATGCACAAGTATCGGATTATAAAGCTCTTAAGAGGGCAGAGGCGTCACTAGGGTTGGTGTCACCCAGTGCGGTAGCTCATGGTGTCACCCCCCCCCCCAAAAAAAAAAGCCTTCTAAAACTATCGGTTCAACCAAAAAAAAAAAGAAAACCTTGTAAAAGCATTTTGGTGTCACCCCTTGTGATGGTGTCACCCGGTGCGGTCCGCAACCCCCGCACCCCCCTAGTGACGCCACTATAAGAGGGTACTTTTTTTCTACAGGAGGAAGACCATTTAAAGTTTCTATGGTGATCACAAACTGTAATTCAGTCTTTGTGGTTCTGCTAAAACGTTACGTTTGCCCTATACCGTTTTTTTTTGCCATTCAATAATATCTTTAACTTCTTTGCAAGTCCAAATTCATTGAAATATGTTAAAAAACGCTATAACAATAAAACTATTGAATGAAAAAGCTTCTCATAATTGTTTGAACTCCAAAAAGGTTCAATTAGCATACGGAAAATGCGACATATAAAGAAATTAATCTTTTTAGGTTCTGCGTATCAAAGTGTAAAGTAATAGTTAGGAACAATCTAAAAAATTCGGAAGTGTTGAGTGATCAAGACAGTGAAAACTCCATTCATACAAATACGGTTTTCATAATGATTGAGGCCTAACAGAACCATAAAAATTAAGATTCACTTATTAAGCCTAAGTATTCCGTCAGTTAATGCGATTTCAGTGAAATGTATTCAGCTCGTGCCCTAATTTCCATAAATATTAAATTAAACAGCCTTCATCTCTGCAACTGCATTCCCAATCTCCATAAATATTAAATAGAGCCTTCAAGAATGGGATAGATCGATAGTTGAGGTCACTTCGTGAAATTTTAATAATAAACACCTCCATAGTTTTGTACAGTTTGGCTTTTAGGACGAATAGGACAGACGCCGCGGGAATTGACTGTGGTATTTGTTTCGAGGTCCTAAAGCTAAATAAAACCAATGATATGGAAATATTTAGAAGTATCTCCAACATTCAAAATGGCGGAGTGGTCTCAAAGGCTCCAAAGGTTGATCCACAGATGTGTTGTCTATTTCATGTTTAGTCCTTTGGTGGTAAATTATTGAGTAAAGTGATGGGTAAATTGTTTTAAATTAAGATCTAGGTAAAATGATCAAATGAATTATTAAATTGAAAGGGAACAGTTCAAATCATTATTTGATACTAATGTTAACAAATCAAGGCAATTTGGAAAAGGAAGAGTGAAAGAAGTGATGTAAATGTGAAACTGATTTCAGCCAGTGGAATTATGCAAAATGGCGTCCGCTTTCCTTCGCTATAAATGATATATTAATTGACAAAGATCGGTAGGTCCGATCGAAACCTGGTCGAGATTTTAATATGTTATGATTTTTAATTATTGTGTGTCTGGCTTTTTTTTAAAACTACAATATTAATTTCACACACGTTAAATCTCTACATAATTGATACAAATTTGAGAAAAGCTAGTAAAATATAAGCTATTTTTTTTCTTAATGTACAGTAGACCCCCGATTATCCGCGGAATTGGGTGGCAAGGATACCGCGGATAGTGAAAATCGCGGATAACCCGAAAAAAAGACTACGAATGAAGTGTAAACGCGAAAAAAAATATTTCAGCAAAAAAACTTAATACGCAAAACTTTTAAAATATGTACAGTACAGCAGAAACCTTTCTGCAGAGCAAGAGCCTGCCACTCATCCACAAATTCCGAGAAGGCCTATAGGTTACGATGCACAATAAACCTGTCAGTAATTTTCGAACTTCGCAATGTAGGGCCTATTGTACTTTCCCTGGCTTGGATTAAAATTGGTTTTTTTGAGGTTCGTAATTAAAAAAATTTTTCATGGCACTCGCGGATAATCTGGGCTCTACTGTACTAGATAAACGCTAATTGGAGAACTTCGCAGATATTTTTTTTTGTATTATTGTGACAGAAAAATAGTAATGCATTAAAAAACAATAATAAAGAAAATTAATCATATAATAAAAAAATAATCATATATTAATTCAATTTAACATGTTGTGTATAATTAATAGAAAGGCCAACCGTTAAGACACTTATTTACAATTAAAAATTAAAATATTAAAAACCCAAGAGTAAACTACGTTTTGAGACCTCGATCTTTCAGGTTTCTTTTTCAAGTTTCTTCCCCCTCCCTACCTTAAAAAAAATCCTCCTTTGAGCAGGGTTCGTCAGCAAATAAAAAACACAGTGAGGAGGGTCATTAAAAAACATTGTCTCCTCCTGGCGTCGAAGGATATAATCATTAAACCGGAAGATGCTGTCTGCTAACATTTTCGAAGGAGCGTTTTATATATATATTGCAAATTAGAGACACTACTCCAAGATATTTTTTGTACACAAATCCTGATTATAACTATGGAGGATTTTAATCATGCCCGATTAAAAAATTCGCGTAAGTGTTTATCTGTTCTGTTGCCATATACAATTGTTTTTTAGTATCCAATACATGCTGGTATGAATGGCAATGAACCGCCGTATTATACGACATAATTCCCTTTTTTACAGCTTCATCATGCTCCTTAACACGGGTTTCTAACTCTCTTTTCGATTGACCAATGTATAGACAATTGTTGGCGAATATAAAATTATTTATTCTTCTGTAATCCTACTTCTGAAGTGAGTTTCAGTACCGTCAGATCGGTCCTTTGCTATTGGAGAGTGAATTTTAGTGCACGAATCAGAAGCTCTCGACATCGGATGCAGTGTGGCCTATGGCAATATGAACCTCAAAAAGATGCAAAAATACAGCTTTTTTCGTCTTAATGTTTCTTCTAAACTCCTCAAAAAAAAAAGGGGAAAAAAAAAAAAAACCCTAAGATCAGCTTTCTTAAAGTCTTAAAAATGCATGCTAATAGTTTTTTTTAGCTTTTGGGTCTTTTTCTCAAAGAAAAACCACGATGAACTCCGTAACTGTTCGCAATGCTAAAATCCTTTGAACTGTGACTAAGTTTGTGACAACACACTTAAAGGGTTCATAAGAGCACGATTATTGTCTTCAGCCCCTTCTTTCCCCCACTCCCAAACCCCCCGTCCTCAAAATTGACTCTCTCTCCCAGTGCTCGTGCACTACTCGATGGATAGCTGCGCGTGTACTTAGTTATATGATCTCATGAGAGTGAAGAGTGAAGTGCTTCGATAGTAAGCGTGAATAAGGAAATAAAAACAATGTTGTTACTAAGTAGTTTTCATTTAAGACTATCTGAACTAAATGGATTGATTTACAAATCCTGTTCGTACCCCATAAAAAGATCGTTCGGATGAGCATATCCGATGAAGAGCAGATCAACTTTTTATGGATAAAATTTATCGGAGTCAGCAAAAAAAATAAATAAAATAAATTTGTTATTCATGTCAGGGAGATTAACACTCAAAATATAAAGTACAGTCTTTAAACTACGGAATCATTATTTGCGGAACCGAAGTTGTGATCGCCATTTATATTTCATTTCTTCATTGTTTGCGTATAAAGGCATTTGAATTATAAGATTAAAAAAAATAACAATAACATTTATAATTAACATTTTGTCTTTTGTTGTTTTGTTGATTTTTTCTTTGCAATGATTCAAATGACTGGTCAAATTAAGAATTATTGTAAAAACGTTTTCGAAAAGTGAAAATATTTTATCTGAATATAATATTATGTACAAATAAATGTGATAGATAAGTATAATAATCATGTGGACTACAATCCCCGCGGTGAATAAATATCCTCCCAGAATGCAAAGCAGGTTATAGATTGTCCTTTCCTGGGCGACCGCTAACATTGAAACAGAAGAGAAGCGACCTCTTCTCTTTCAATGTTAGCGGTCGGCCAGGAAAGCTCAATCTATAAGCTGCGTTGCATTCTGGGAGGACCTTTATTCACCGCGGGGACTTTATATACGAAAACGAAATATTTTTTTATTGACTGTACATGCGAATGTTTACTATTCCATATGAAAATATGTTTTTTCTTTGTTTATTTGTTTGTCAGTGCATCACAGTACTTTAAAATGGTTGAACGGATTTCCATATAATTTGGTAGTTGTTTATTGATGCCCAATTTAAAAAGTGAGTACCATTACTTTGGTCTTTAACCGCTCCATGTCTCAAAATGAACACGTCCCTCTAAATATCTGTGTCCCATTTTTAAAGGAATTCACATTTTCCACTCCTAGGCTGGTTTTTGAATGATGTCTATGTACTGATCGTTTTTGTTTATGAGAACCTTCAGCGCTTTTGCGCATGCGTCAGGTCTCCTTCGATTTCATCAAAATAGGGGTGAGGAGAAATAAAGATGGGATGTTTACTTTTTATCAGTTTTAGTTTACTAGTATCTGCGTCCTATTTGCGCTTTTCGGGAAAGAATTATGGAAAGAAGAAATACTATTGCAAAAACGCTCGTCCGTTATTTTTTTTTTTCTTAAAAGCGAAAATGTCTAAAATAATTTCTTAGGAAAGTGCCCATCTAAGCGTATCACCCCTCTGCGGAGTAAAATCGTCCGCCAGTTGTGGGTCTGCCTTTCGAAAACGAACAGTACATGTGGACTTTCATTATTTACAAATTTGTGTGGACACGGAAACTCAAAAAATAATGTACCAATTTACAACAAACTTCATATTTAAGAATTTAGTATTATTGTTCAACCCTGATCACATTTTGATGTTTGAAAACCCATTTTATAGGTTATTTTTAGTCGGTTAGAATGATGTGCTTTGACACCTTTATTCACTACATCAAGTTCAAATGCACTCATTACTATCTCTCTGTACAAATACTTGAGTCTTCTATAGGTATTCGAAAATTGACATGCCGACTATATTTATTTGTAATAATTACGATATCAAAAAAGAAATTCGTTTTAGTAAATTAAAGAACGTTATTGGTATGTAAATTTTAAAACCTGTACGATGAAACAGTAATCGGCTGGCTTTCGGACAAAAATGAACGAAATAATTCACAATTATATGGAATCGTCTTGGCTTCCCTTTCAATATTCCATCCCTTTCTTTAATCTCTCTTTCAAAAATAAATTGAAATTTCCAAACCAGAAAGAACTGAATTCTTTTCTCGACAGATGTCGCTTTCGTCAATTCTCGAGAAAGCGATCTCAATAAGAAACAGACTGCCGAGCCCTTCTTTAAATATTTTTTTCTAGTGGCCTTAAGTTAACGGGAATCGATGAGGACATCTATTTAGATTTCTTAGGAAAGTGAGGCTCATTAAATCATTTAGTCTGTGTGTGTGTCTCTTTAAAATTTTGAATCGTTTGATGTTTTTTTTTTTTTGAACTTGTTAAAACGTAAGGCATATTTCAAACAAGCTGACTTGAAATTTCTCCGTGTGAGTCTTTGTTGAGAAATTACCGCGTGAAGATCAAGGTTATTTTAGGTAGATGATAAAAATTCTCCCAGAAAAAACAGCGCTGTCTAATAATGCATGAGCTTTGATGCGCGAGCTTTGATGTGTTTAAAGTTAATCGAATTTAAGTAAGTAAAAATATTGTGGATTTCAATAATGTTTCATGAGATGTGATTGAACTGTTGCAGATATTATATTTCTTTTTATTTTTATTAAAACGAAGGCTTAAGTAAATTCGAAGTTTTTTTGGCCGCGCGGTTGGCGTTGTCGCTAAGACGTCGGCCTCTCACCTCTTGAGTATCGGGTTCGGTTCTCATGTGGGTTTCGTGATGGTGGATGATCCGCGCTGGGCAGGTTTTCTCGGGGTTCTCCCGTTTCCCCTGCACTTCTCCCCCCATACTTTCTCAGTCTTTCTCTCCATTTGTCTTTATTTCCGTGGGATAGTACAATAGACCTCCGGTCGCAGTGCTTGGCTTCTCTGCCACCCACATTCACTACATAACATAACACATTCGAAGTTTTATAACATTAAATTTAACATGGGTAAAATCATAATAATATCACAATA
>JAFIDM010014012.1:54107920-54146062 GCA_023159025.1 Thereuonema tuberculata
ATCTAATAAACTTGCTTTACATGTGACATTTTCTGTTCACTTATTACAAATTCAGGTCAAATGATTGGTTTCAAGGAGCTAACCTTTAAAAAAAAGAAAGAAAGAAAGAAAGAAAGAAAAAAGAATTGATGATTTATATATTTATTGTGTATTTATTGCTACCTTAAAAAAAAAAAAAAAAAAAAAAATATGATTATTAAAATATTTTTTGTTTCTTTATTGCTATCTTAAAAAAAAAAAAAAAAAAAAAAAACCTTGCTATGAAAATACTTTTTTTTTATCCAAACATAATTTCTTAAATGCATCAGAATATATCAGGAAAATGAACAAAATTAATCTTTGAATTTCATAACATTCATATCAATTATTTATTTATTTATTTATTTATTTATTTTTCCAATGTCCGGGCGCTTCTCAACTTGGGGCGAGAATTGTGAGCTTTTGGCCGAATAATGGTTGCCCAGGGTACGCCTTAGGAGGCAGCTCACATTATACTTTCAGGAACGAACGAAACACAGAAGGAGAAAGTAACATCCATGCCGATGCCTGGATTCGAACCCAGGTTCCGACTCATCTGCCTCATGGTAGGTCTCAGTCGAATTACTAGGCTATGCCGGAACAACAGCTTCATATAAATTAAAAAAAAAAAAAATTCACACGAGTACAATTTTTCCCTTTAAAATTCAAGAAGTAATGTTGATGTGTAAAGCAATTTTCTTACCTATTTCAAATCATCACTTCTTGTCTTACATTATTTTATGACTGTATCGGGTAATTACAGCCCAATTTTTCAGACACTGGAGGTCTCAGCTGATTCCAGTCTTCGTGCAGTGGAGTTAGCAAAACAAAAAACCTCATACCTTACCCGGGATTCGAAACTCACATCCTTGTCTAGCACTATAATGTCTAGTTGATAGATCACTGCTGCTACTATCGCTAGGACGACAATTATGTATAAAATACATCACCTCTAGAAGAAAAAGAAAAACTTATTATTTTTTTTTCTCAGATTTAAAATTAATTTTGCTCACCTTAGAAATTATATTTTATTTCATTAACCTTTTACTTTACAGACAACTTATTATTTGCATAAAGTTGTAGAAAATGGCAATACGTACATTGCGTGAAATATTATACTCGTAATTTTGTAAAGATGATTACAATAATAAAAATATTTGGGAAATACTTCTAAACGCTATTAATAATGTCTATTTAAGGTTTTTTTTTTATTATTATTATTTGTATATTAGGGCATATCCGATATTTTACGATATGTTAGGTTCTAGACCATTGTCGTTAAGGAGAAAATCTTCGGATTGCCTTTTTTTTCCCCCACTTTCCAATGCAGTACTACACTGCAATCGTCTAAATGTGCAATAAAATCGCAAAGAGTAATGCAATTGACTGACCATGCCAAGTAGAAAATGCTCAAAGTGAATAGTTCGCTTGTATGCTTGTACGCTAAAACGGCAAAGTGCATTTCCCAACTAGTGAATATAATTTTTGTGCTAAAGCATAAATTTAAGGGCGACCCATAATAATAAAAATAAAATAAAAATAATAACAATAAAAGAAAGTACATTAACGTAAGGAAAAATAAAAAAAAAAGTCAGAAAAATAAGAAAAAAAAACCCTACGCGGACATTGAAAAAGAAAAAGTGGATTTGAACCTACAACCTTCAGTATACGAGTCCGATACCTTAAGCATCAAACTACTGCTTAGCCAGACGAAAGAGACTGGTCACGCGATTTACTGGTCGCTGCCACCTCTTTCTCTGCGTGAAAATCGGGGAGATGGGTATGTGCCGACAAGAACAGAAACAACGACGTATAAAGGAGAGATGCATAAAGTGAAAAATTACTGCACAAAATTCAGTTTAAAATTAACGCGAGAATAAAATACACACACACAGAATAAGAAATACATGAATAACAAACTTTTAGAATGTAATTCTCCCCTTCGGCTTGTTCCATATTTTGCAGTGTGTCAAACTCAGTCTTTATCGCTCGTCTTTATCACTATAGCCGACAACTGAAATGAGATGGTTGCATTTCTAACATTTAAGCTAATAGAGGAAATCCAATAAAAACAATGCCAAATATCTCGAACATGGAGGGGTGAGGCGTTGGCCTCTGAAAATACCCTACTCCTACGTTGTTTAGATCTCTGAACACGATGGTGAAGTCCGTTGGTCGATCCGACGTTCCGTTCGGGAGTTGTTTGGGGTGGACAGACACGGATAGACGGACAATAGCTACCGATTTTGGTTGCTATCACAAGAGCTCCCACATGGGTCGCTAAAAAACAAAAAACAATATATTAAGATTTAAAATTTTTTTAAAATGATTTTAAGTTGTTCAGGAACTTATGTTGTAATACCAAGATCATTTTGTGGCATTTGTAGCGACATCTGTGGAATCTATGAAATTTAGAAAACTTACGTTCTTAAAATGCCAGGGAAACGAAAACTTATCTCGTTATCTTTTAAAGAAAAAAAAGACTTAATTGCACTTTTTGAAAAATCAAATATTTCGAGAACAGCTTTTGCCAAAGAACACCATATTCCCAGAACTACATTAAACGATATTCTTTCATAGAAACAAATTGAAGAAGCTGACTGCAAAGACAAAAGAAAGAATGAGGAAATCGATGATCGAGGAGGTTTTAGTTCGATGGCTAAAACATGCCAGATCGCAAAATGTGCCGATTTCAGCCGTGATTCTCAAAGAAAAAGCCATGGAAATTGCTAAGGAGTTGAACATTGAAGATTTCGGGGGCAGGAATGGTTGACTGGAACGTTTCAAAGACAGACATTGCCTTTCTTTTAAAACGATTAAAATGTGGTAACTTCTTCTTCTTTCGATTTTGGCCGACTATGGACCACGTGAAACAACTTTGTCATGATTTCCTTTCTCTCTTCTTTCTCTCCCTCCAATACCACTTCATTCTTTCCTTCTGTTGCTCCTTCCTCTCCTCTGTCCACTGCACACACCCCTTCTTCCTAGTCTTATCCCAGAAGCACTCAAAGGCCTTGATCTTCTTTCTAAATGTGTTCCTGTTCATAATCTCCTCCTCCCCAATGTTCATTTTTCTCAGGTCCGCCTTAACACCAGTAAACCAGGTCATCTGTGTTTTAACATTCCAATCAAAATAGTCAAAATTCTCCTTGTCATCCTGTTCTCATCCATTCTCCTCAGATGTCCATAGAAGTTAGCCCTTCTTTTCTTCATTGTGTCCATCATTCTCTCAGTTCTCTCATAGATCTCTCTCTGTTACTCCTCAATCTCCATTCATCGTTCACAAATCTTGGTCCCAAAATTTTTCTTATTATTTTCCTCTCCTTCTTCTCTATCTCAGCCATCTGTTTGCTTGTGTTCATTGTCAGACATTCAAGTGCGTAGAGGCTTTCTGGTTTTATTACAGTATTGTAATGTCTTATTTTAGCATTTAAGGACTTAGATTTTTTAGTGTAGATAGTTTTCGTAAGCTGGAAAGCCATCTCCATTTTTCTCGCCCTTTCTAGATTCACCAAAATGTGGTAACTATAAAAAGTATTTTGTTTTTTTTTATTTTTTCACTCATTCATTTGCATGAATTGATTTCTGAAAATCTTGTTTTTCTCACCGAATCCTACAGCAATTCATGAAAATACTGTATTTCAGTGTTTTTTTGTTTGTTTGTTTTTTTTTTTCAAAAATGCCCACTCCGCCTAAGTCGTCACTCCGCTTAAGTCGTCAAAAATGTTTAATCCCTTGAGTGACCACTTAACGAGGTTCAACTGTATAAAAATCATTACAAATATGTTTATGTAGTAGTCAGTGGTAAGCTTCTAAACTGCGGACTAGAGAAGCCGGATAGAGGTCGGGCACTAGGTGTTACCCTAAATCCTCTACAAAATGGATTCTTTCCCGTGACTTGAAGGCGGGCGAGCTACCGATTGACCATCTATATTCCATTTATCCCGATTGGCCAAAGTGATACCCGGGCCTACACCTGTGACAAACATCGAAACAGAGAGAAGGAAAAAGTCTAGGCACAATGTTTATTCTAACATTCAATCCATGAAACATTCTGTTTGACATACGAAGCAGTATTTTTCGATTATCTTATGCGTAATACTGAAGATAAGAAAGAATAAGCAATTTCTCACCGTTATCTCTTTGAAGAGTAACATATTTTATTAAATTCACAAGATAAGCAGAATTATTCATAAGAAAACAGGTTTCACGTAACATCTGTAACTCTTCTTAATATTATCAGAAAATAAGTTTTTAGAAAAAGTTTTTTTTTTAAAATAGAAATAAGCAGGCCATTCGAATCCAAAATAAAATCAAGAACTATTATCTTAGCAGCTGCAGAGATGCTTAATCGTTAAAAAAGTTTCTTAGTTATATCGCACTTTTTTTTTTGCCAAGAATATCTTATGCTACGACACACCGATTGGGAGAAACGGAGAAGAGAGATGGCAAACAAAAAATTCGATTTTATTTGGTACAAAATAATATATGCAATATGTAGTTGACGAAGTCCTAATAAAAAATCAGTTTAATCATTATTTATCTGAGTACCTTTAATATTCAAACGGAAAAAAAAAATAGAAAATGCACAAATTCGTTTGTTTTCACGCATTGAACCATCATCGACAGCGATCTGGGACAGCTGTTTCGTCCTTATTAGGACTCATCAGCCAGATTTAGATTCGATGATCAAATTCAGAACGCGTGAAAGCTTATGGTACCTTCTCCCGCTCTCGGAAGTGGGACTCGGCAAAAAGCAAACAACTATAGAAAAATCGCTATAACGTTAGCCCGCTAAGCGCTGGGCACAAAAGGCATTTAATAAAAGGATAATGCATGCACGAATTTGTGCATTCTCTATTTTTTTCCGTTTTCATATTACATTTAATGCACGTTAAGCCTTCTTTTACATACTTTTAATATTCATAAAAATGTTTATGAACGAATTGTTTATATCAGACTTCAGTACAACATTTTTTAATTTCAAAATTCGTATTTCTTACGATTGCACTTAAGATCTTTACATACAAAAAACGAGGGGTAAGATTGAATAATTTAAAATGTTCGAATGTTCGTTTTCAAATTACTGCGGGCAAATTTATAAAATATAGCCCCGAAAAAAAATCCAATAACGATTTCAGGTGTTGAATAAAAGTTCCATCATTTTAATCAATAACATTTGGATTATTTCAAAGCTTTATTTACCTTCTCTTAATATATAAAAACATTTATCATTGATAACAACACATGCAGGCAAATATACTTCAAGATATGAACAAAGAAAGAAAAAGAAAAAAAAATTATAAAAAATGCGAAATGTACTTATATAAATTTAAATATTTAAAATTAAATAATTTAAATTTATTTATTTAAATTTTTGTTGATTTACTATTAAAAGTAGTCAAAAACTAACTACACTGTAAAAACAATATTGATTTATATTCTAGAATTCTAATTCAAGAGATTTTTTTTTTATGTTTTTTTAAAAACAATTACAACTAATTCGTACCTCTGTAATAAATAAAATAAAATATTTTTGCATTAATTGATAAAAAAAAGCAATTTTTTATGATCTTTTATGACCCTTGTAACCGATAACTGTTACGTTGGCAGAGGCTTTCGGCATAAAATATAATAATTACAATAGGAAGAAATATGATCCTCCACAAATCTAAACATATTTCTTCCTATTGCAAGTTTTATTCACCTCCATATTGAGACCTTGTTGTTTACTGGTGATACTCTCAACTGATGATCGCCAATTAAGCGTGAAACAGCTGTCTTGAGATGTCACTAATAAACACTGGTCTCAACCTTTAGTGTGTTTATGCATTTTTAGCCGCTTTTTCTTTGTTTTCATGCGCATAGAAATTTCATTGAGGCTGGCGGAGGCTAGTACATGAAATTTCTTTATTTTATTTTTAATGTGTAGGTTTGCTTTTAGTTTAGCTTTGTGGAGGATCATATTTCTTCCTATTCACCTCCGTATTGAGACCTCGTAAAACGCTTTTCATTCTCCTCGATGCCTGACGAGAGGGTTTATGCCTGTAACTCATACCTGTTGATGAGATTTTAATCAATCAATTGGAAATCTTTTTTGTAAAAAACACTAAAATTTCATCTTATTAGGATATATAGCTTTTAAATTATGCGATTACTGAGTTTAAAAGACAACATATTTTGGTAGCTTTAGGCCCCTAGTTCTTTACCTATTGATATATTTGAAACCAAAATCGATAAGATCTTCCTTATACTAATCTACACACACCTCAAAAATTTCAGCGTTTTAGGATACATAGTTTTTGAGTTATAGTAATCACAGACGGACGAATTGATTTATCAATTTCGAATTGAAAATTGCATTTTAAACCTTTTGTTCTAATCTGTCCTCTCTGACGCTTATTAGGGGATGTTACGAACTTAACCGCAACCTAACTATCATATTGGTACAAAAATATTAGCAATCTATTAAATAAAGTCTATTTAGTAGATAAGTTTCTGTTTATTAAGAATTCCTTCTTCCATTTGATCAATTTGAGAAAACAATGAATTAGTGATCGCAAATCTTTGATTATTTTCTTCGCAAAGTTATTAGGTTTTTTTGAAAAATCGAAGAAAATTTACTTGTGATGAAAAAAACACGGTAATTTCAATTCATTATTATTTTTTTTTATTATATTGATAAAATATTTAACAAAAAAAAAAGCAATCATTGTGTAAATTACTACATTGAACTTTTGTATAATGTGAATTTTGAAATGTCTAGATTCTGTAGTAAAACTGAAGGTGTTATTTCTTTGATCATTTCTACCTGTTCTTTGCTTTTACTGAAGGTTCAAATGCGCCATTCGTTAAGAAAAATTAGATTAAATTAAATTTTTATTTGTCCAGATCCAAAAGCACTTTTAGCATATTGAACAATTCACTTTGGCATATAAATTATAGAAAGAAAAAAAAGAAGTTATTTTGTCGCTTTCTTACCAGCATAAGCCTAGCAAAAAAGACTGATTTTTTTTTTAATAACTCCATCCCTCTGGCCATCCCCCTGTCTCCCCCTGGTAAGTATGAGATAATCCAAGAAGAATCGATTCCAAGCGGTTATGGCAAAAAGTGATATTTTATTCCTTTTGAACTAATTATTTGATAGCGCGCGCCATTGTTGACGGACAGAAGCTAAAAAAATGAACATTGAAATTTCTAGTAGTCTAAAATTAATGAGTTATTTTCTTTTTTCTCTAGCTCTTCTCTCATTGTGCCACACACACAAAAAGGGAGTGATAAGAAATAATAATTTGAATGTAATCCCCGTGGCCTAATGGATAAGAAGTCTGACTTCGGATCAAAAGGTTGCAGGTTCGATTCCCGTCGCGAACCTTTCTTTGTAGTAATTTTGTACAGGAAATTAACAATTGCGCCGGACAGACAGACAGAGAAATAAAAGATTTTAGTAATATAGATTTATCAATACGAATATCTTGATATAAATTATATTTTATCAATAGGAATGTCCTACTGTTATGAAAAAGCTCTTTGACAATGTTTGATAACACCAATTAATGTCTTCTCCAGTCTTCTGCCAATTGTTAAAAAGACAATTTGTTTTTTTCTCCAGATTATATTAGTCGCTTTGGTCTGCATGACGTATAATTTCTAACTGAAAATCTTCGCGGAGATGTTTTAATGTATACTTCCTCGTTCAGTCCGGAAGTCTACCGCTACTGTAAATTGGAGTTTGTCGATAATACAGAAATGAAAACAAAACAAGTTGGGTTTCATGCCAGCAGAGGGCAGTATAGGTCTGACATGCACTGCCATCTCGCGGCATTTACTATAATTAACTGTGGGTTTAAACAAAAATCGCGATCATAACATCAATATAATTGACTTGAGATATATGAATTTACCTCAACTATCATTAAAGAAGAGTATTCCATGTTAAACAATATTCCATATATTATTACTGATTTTGTAATTACAATAACATTATTTCTTTGTATTTAATTGTGGGAAACAGAAAAAGTTTGCTATATTTTTTTTTAAACTTTATAATAAACTTTAGAAAAAATTATAACAATCCTGTCGTTTTCATGGAATTATTATTTCAAAAATCTTTCAAACTCGAAAATCTTCAAAAACTACAAAAATCTTGATAGATATTCATCTGCACAGAACCACCTGGGATTACGAACTGTAATCATCTTCCAATAATAAATACAGATCCTTGAGCCTCTTGGATATTAAATAGATCCAGTCCGTATTTTATCCGCCATAGGATAAAACGTAGGAAGATAATTTCTGTACCGCACATTGCAAAGCGAATTCTGTAAAACGGAGCAAGAGGCAACCGAAAGAGAGCTTCAAAAGGTTTTATCACTAACCTTCTTCGTCCGTAAAGAGGAATAGAAAGATTTAGTTGGAAATCGGTCATGAAGAGTTTGGATTTCAAAAAAGACAGAAAATAGTAGTGTATTACAGAGACATTTCTCAATTGCAGAAAATATAGGAAATCATGACAAACAAGTGAGAGAAACATTAGACATAAAAACATTAAAAGCGGCAGCTATGTCTTATTACTCACATTGTAAATCTCCTGTTTAAAATAATTTAACATTTTGATATTTTTGTACCAATCCAGATAAATTCTTAATATCTCCTATTTCCCTAGATTTCATATTTTTTAACCAGGTGTACCGGCTCAAATTCTTTAACATTAATTATCAAGATTATATAATAAAAAACAAATTACAACCTATGATTATAATTATAGAAAAATAAATAATGACTAGTAATAATAATAAAAAAAACGCTGATTTATCTAGACTATATTAATTAATTCCCAAAAACAAGCACAGATTCAAAAAAATCTTTTCTTCTAAAATATTACTAAAATATACTAATATTTTTCTTTTTCAAATAATCTCCTTTGCTAAATAATAATCAAGACTTGTCCTCTTCAATTTTCCAGCTTTTCTAATTAATCATCAGAAAATGTTACCTAAAAGAGAATTCTAAAATTTATATCCCCGGGGAGAAAAAAACAAAACAAAAAAAATTCTAAACATTAAATCATCTATACAGGATGAATCCAAAATAGGGGGACAAACTGCGGGGGTAGATTCCCACACCAAATGAAGTGACAAAGGTAAACATATGACCGGAAATGCACTCAATAATTCAACAAGTTTTTCTTTTTTTTCTTTTGCACAAATATTTCTTTTTATAATAAATGAATAATTATTACACTCGGAGAATTATTTGAAAAAAAAGGAAAAACGGAGGAAAAGAAAAATTAAAAATATTGAAATGATTTTTAAATCATTATATGGTTCATATTAATTACAAGTCTTATATTTAGGCAATTCACATTACATATAGGTGAACATGGGGCAGGGTGGGTATAACATGGGTGTAACATTTTGAATTTCGCGCGAATTATGACGAAATCGAGAACGAAACCCCTAGCAGTAGTTTTGTTGACACTTTCGGCCAATAGCCATTGTGGAGCTGAAGGTACATGTGCAGCGCATTTGGATTAAAACTGTTTCCTTATTTTCAGGTAAGTAAACTATATTCTTTTATATCTCTTGTGATGCTGACTATTCCTTAAATTAATATTGTGTTGTAGACTTAATATTATAGTAATGAAAGTGTCTCATTGTCTACACATCGATGTTATTAAAATTGATTACAGTGCTCATGCCGAGAGTTGAAACTCCCAGAATGCAAAGCAGATTATAGATTTTCCTCTCCTGGTCGTTCGATAACATTCAAATAGAAGAGGTCGCTTCTCTTCTAATTGAATGTTAGCGAACGGCCAGGAAAGAAAAATCTATAATCTGCGTTGCATTCTGGGAGTTTCAACTCTCGGCGTGAGCACTGTAAGTACGTTCCAAACATTCTAAAAGTTAAAAACTGGAGAACAGTTGCCAAAAATAGAGATGACTCGAAAAGACTTCTGGAGAAGGCCAGGGCCCATCCAGGGCTGTCGAGCCATTGAAGAAGAAGAAGCAAGTTGGTTCTAAATAGGCCGATCTGGAATTTTGATCTACAGTTCAAGAAAGGAGAGCTTTTGATGACGTAATTTCCTTATAGATTGATGTGTCCAGGACGTAACAGCGCCATCTATTTCTAAAATCCATGACTGAATCTTATAAACATTATGAAAACATTCTGGTTTTTATATTCAGTTACAAATACATACTAATAATTACAATTGAAATAATTAAAAACGGTCCACACTATTCCCCTTGCTTGGCTATGCAAAGTTTGTCCTTTCTTGGTCACGCTTATGCGATCACAAAACGACGCAATCTTGGACTGACTGCTCGGAGTTCAAGTTGATGACGTCATGACTGGTGACGTTTGTTCCAGACAAAATCGATCGCTACGCAATGACCATATGTGGCAAACCCTTTTTTTTTTGCAAAATACTATAACCATTACTAGATCCTACGGGCACAGTGCAACAATTTCTGTACGCATGGGGCAGAGTGTAACAGTATTATACTCTGCCCCATGCAATATTTTTAACTGAAGATTCGAACACAGACTTAATATAAAATATATAAGTTGAGTCAGCATAAATAAGATTTAATTATTGTGAAATCCCTATATAAAGAAAATAAATTATATCACATAAAAGTCCCGTGAATATATGTATACAATCTTTAATTCTATTCTGATAGAATATTCATTTCAATTCAAATGAAGCACTGTATATTATAATAACCCCACTCAGTATTTTCCAAATTACAGAATGTATTAAAAAGCTTTCGAAATATCCATGACACCATCAAACACCATATCTGGTTTTAGAATGACAGGTATCTTTTCCTTTGACTACGATGTGTTTAAAGCTACGCGAACACCATGCAACTATCCAGCAACTTTAGTCAGCCGAAGTTGGCCAACTAAAGTTCGAGTTGGCCAACTTTTGTCAACCCCGAACACCATGCAACTCGACATGAAGTCGACGGCGTCAGCAGCAATCCCATAATGCAATGTGTTTCCGCCAGCAGTTGTGGAAAATCCGAAAAAATCGAGGTTTTGAAACCTCTCTGATAAATTCTGCCGCATACAATTACTGCATTTCAGTATAAACTTTATTTATGCATGAAAGAAACTCGCAATACTGTGATATTCATTGTTTATGCGCTTGTCTTCGAATCGAATCGGCGAACATCATTTTTGGTAGCCATATCTTCCATGGGCGTGACGTCACGACTGACGTGTTCCAACGCTGCCCTGTGATTGGGTAATTCCGATCCAATTACAAGCAACTCTCCGAGTTGCTGGTATAGGAACAACTCGAGTCGGAGGACAAAAGTTGCTGCCAAGTTCTGAAAAACGGGCTCAAGACTGTCTCTATCAACTCGTGACGTCAAAATCGGCCGACTAAGTTTCTGGAAAGTTGCATGGTGTTCGCGGGGCTTAATGATGGCGATTTTGTTAATAGTGCTGTGACAGACCGCCCAGAAGAGCAATTGATAGCCTAATTCATTGCCACATAATATCAACGAAAGTGCAACTATGATAGTAAATAGTGAGATGGAAATAAACAGATTTTCATCATAGATTCCAAAACAGTTCATCAGCCTTAAATGTTTCGTGAATATACGAAGGCAGAAAGTAGAAAACCTGGCAACAAAGGGAAAGGGGAAGAAGTTGTATATTAACAATACACCTGTGAAGGTAAGCTTCATACAATGTGCACAACAAAGAAAACCAGGTAGAAATGAAAAAAATATTTAAGAGACGAATTGGACACGACAGGCTCATTCTCCAGTCTCGGCATCCCCCCATGATATGAACTGTCTTGAAGACGATGATGATCCTATTGCAGAAACTCGAGAATCGAATCTTGGTGATCATGTATTAGTCAGGTTTTCAAGGAAAAAGTCAGTGTTTTATGTGGGAAAAATAATAAAACAGAAAGGTGAGGGGAGTGGTGATGTTGACGTCAGCTATCTCAGAAAATCAGCGACAGATCCCAGGTTCCAATTGAGACAGATATGACGATGCTATTACTACAACCTCTAATTGCAGGTCAAACTAAAAAATAAAATCATATCATCATTAATTTCGATAATTTAAATGTCCATTAATTAGAAGAAAAATATAAGAACTACCGTTAAAAATAAATTTCTGATTGAGTAAACCAAATGTATTGTGCTATTAGGTTGGTGCAAAATTAATTGCCATCATTGACTTTAAAGCAATACAAATCAGCTCAAAGTAAACCTTATTATTCATGTTTTAACGTGCACATACATAAATTATTAACAACCATCATTGCACAATATAAATGTTAAAAAGATTTTAAATTATAAAATATTTAAAAAAAAACTTACAGTAGACGTTTCGAAGCACGTAGAGACCCCATTTCCAATAAAACAAAGGAGCATCAGTCATTCCATCGACAAAGTAATTGGTTATCACATATTTGTTACAGGTTATATGGAATGCATCAAGAAGCATACTGATGTGTTGTGAAAGAACGACAGGGACTAGCGTCAGAGTTTAGTCTAAGGCACCCACACTTTATTTACAACTATGTACAGATATATATATACAATGGGATCAGATTTCAAATGTTCTCGAGATCTCTGTGTGATCCGTCTTCTGGAGAGAGAGAGCTCGCACACAGCTGATTGGCCCCCGTCCAGCCAATCACAGGGCAGATTAACTGACCAATCGAGAAGGCTTCTCATTTGGGTATTAATATCTCAGAAAATTTTATAAATCCTTAGCTATAAAGAACTAAAAAAAGTTATAATAAAGACACCTCTATCAGCAATGCAGTGCAAATATGATATTTTTTGACGCTTATGACTATATTTCATTATTAATGATGTTCGTTTATTTAACGCCGTTTATTAACAAAAGCTTCAATTGTTCAACTAACATAGTAACAGTTGACGATACAACTTAACCTGTAACAAATATGTGATAATCAATTACTTTGTCGTTTGAATGACTGATGCTCCTTTGTTTTATTGGAAATGAAGTCTCGATAAGATTATGAGCTTCGAAACGTCTACTGTAAGTTTTTTTAAATATTTTATAATTCAAAATCTTTTTAACATTTATATTGTGGAATGATGGTTGTTAATAATAAACCTTATTAATCGAAGTAACAATCATTAGAATCTATACATTTCTGCCAGCAAAAAACAAGTTTATTTATTCCGGTAGCGTAGAATTCTGGAGTCCTGAAGCCATTAGATTCTTTGAAGGTGTTTTGAGCTGCTGCTTAGTTGTGGAAGACCTTCTCTTGCAGGAAGTTATTCATGCGATCAAGAATGGATCGTTTTTGTTGCTCAAAAGAAGCTTAGAGCAGGCTTTGTAACGACTTTTCCTTCAAGACGTGAGGCACATATGTGTCGAGCTTTCTTGACATTCCAAATTGATGCAAATGTCGAAAACTGTTGAATGGTCAAAGTTTAGGGTTCTTCTAAAACTGCTCGAGTTGTTTTGTGTGGATTCGTTTCAATAATGGCCCTCAATTGGTTGTCATCAATCACAGAACGACGTCCACGACTCTCCTCATCTTCAAGACTCTCATCTCCGCTACGAAATGTTTGGAATCAATGTTGACGGTCCCCTGGCCGAATTCTTGGTTGATATTGCGAGCAGTCTCCGTTGCTTTATGTTCCATTTTGAACTCATGCAAAAAAATTGCTCAAATTTTGCGTTTTTTCCATCTTTAATCTGTTAGCCCAAAATAACCAAGAATAAACAATGAAAACAAAACCATTTGCTGTTATTTAAGTACAGCGAAATTCGCTCTTTAAAATGATGTATTACATGAACATATTTAAATAAATGTTTATTCCAAAAATAAGCGTCAAAATTTAAAATAACAAAAGCGGCAATTACTTTTGCACCAACCTAATAGAATAACTAAGTATCTATACCGAACTGTAATTGCAGTATTTTTTTTCAATTTAAACTGTATCCCCAAGTGTGTCACACTTTGCCCCTGGTAAGGGGTACAGTGTAATAGATTACGATCTCGACATATATCTATAGGATAATTATAGTGAAAGATAATGTATTAATAAACCAATAGACATCTCTATCGTTACCCAATGACTAACAGCACGTTTTAAAAAAAGAACCATTTCTTTTATTACATAAATATATAGGAGATATGTTAAAATTAAACTTTTTTGTTGCACTGTGCTCCATGTTCCTCTACAGACAGTTTCTAAAATTTTATAATTTTCGTTTTTGTTAAAACTTTTAAATGCAGTAATGAAAAATGGGTAGGTTCATAGTAAAAGCTCTACAATCTCAAAAGCATAAAGTTTCCCCTTTTTCAAACACTTTTATATTTATTTAAGTGATCTGTTAATAGCCTTCTTATATGCTACATGTTTTATCTGTACATTTGTACTTTTTTTTTTACTAGAATTACTAGTTAGGGGTCGTCCATTAATCTTTGATGTTTTTTAGCAACTTTTTAACCCCCCCCCCCCGGTGATCCGTGGTGAGGTTTTAGACTACCCCCCACCTCCCCTATCCAAAATCACGTGTATTTTTTTGGTATAAAGTATCTTAAAAATGTTCAGAGTATTATCTTTAAATATAGGTATAATCTAATTTAATTCTAGAAAATTAAGCACCGTGATAAAAATGTCCAGACAGACATTAAGGTTGCAGGTTGTTTCTGACCGGCATAAAAATAATAAAAGCTTTTCGGTTTAGAAATCGCGCGTTCAACGAAAAAATAAATACACGTGATATCTCACTACACCCCTCCTCCCACTTGTGATAGTTCGTGATTTTTTCCGAACCCCCTCCCCCCCTTTCGAGCCTCACGTGGTTAATGGACGATTCCTTATTATAACCTAAATGGAAAATACGTAAAACAAATTCTAGTTCTCGCAAAAGAAAATATTAGCTGTAAATTGTATTATTTATTATACCAGTAGTTATTTTTTTTTAACATAAATAAAAATCCTATAATGCTCTTCATAAAAGAAATAAAGATCTCAGCTTAACAAAAAAAAAAGTTTTTTTCTTGAACAGATCTTTTAATCTTTGCAAATATCTCTGAAGTGATAATAGTTTCAGGTATAGGGTTTCTAAGCTTGTTGTCAAATTTAAAAAAAAAAAATTGTTTGGATATGACAACTATTGTTGATGGTTGACGGTTGAGATGCGAATTCTTTGGTTGATACAAACCTTATTTAATCTATGATACAAACCAAGGTGGGATACAACCGCTACCGGAGTATCCGAACGCACCAGTTGAAACTCAAAATGGCTAACGCTACCGTTGGATTGTGTATTTTGGTTATTTTTTTTTAGTTTTAATAAAAATTTAGAAGGAAAAAATTTAATATAAGCAGTAGGCTAAGAAAAAAAAATATTTATTGGACAAGAATAGGCAATTACGCAGAGAATCTAGTCTCACACAACATAATCAAACAGCGAATTGAGAAAAGCGCCCTCTTGAGTATCATGACAACTACAATCTGAATACGTGCATAGGTACGTCGCCATCTTGGTTGACGGAATCAACCAACGCCTTCTGGTTGACGTGAACCGGGTGTAACCGAACACAACCAAATGGCAAAAATTGAAAGTAACTCTCTTGTAAAACTTGGCATAACCTCCCAAAAAAAACCCAAGACATTCTTTAATGATCTCTTATAAATAATGATTAATAGCAAATAAAATTAATTTAATATTGAAAAGAAATAGTAAAATTCTTCGCATTCAAAAAGTTGGTCAACATTGAATGCAGACTAATGGCCGGACATTCGCAAAACCACGTATCAGACAAACCAATATTAGCCCATTGTTGGATACACTATTAAAAGTATCTGTAAATTTAAATGCCAGTAGCATTTCGGAATTAATTCGAGGTAAAGGATTTATTTTGCGAAGGGCGCACCGAACAAATCAGAGGTAACACTACAAGGAGAAACGTATTATTTTATGCATTGCAAAAACCCATCACCAAAAAACGAAAGAAAGTGTTTCTACGTGATCCATCAGCAATTATCGTTGTGTAGAATTAAAAGCAGCAAAAATACGAGATGTAACATAGCTTTTGAAAAACACTGGCGACAGAACGAGACATATCAGTTTATTTAGATTAAAAAAGAATGTTCGTAAGAATCCTGATTGGAAGATAATGTTGTTGACCTTGATAATAAATATAATTATTGTGAAAACTTTGAATAAAATACTTGTGATAACGAAGCAAAGAATTTGTTTTATGTGTTTTCAACATTTCTTTTATTTAGTTATTCCAATTTTTGTTTTGCTCTTTCAAACAGATAAATTTCTTGAAACTTTGTTTCAAGCCAACTAATTCATTTTTCCAGTTTCAAATTAAAGCTTTTTATTATTTATTTATTTTTACTTTTGTACAATATTTGAAAATAAATGTTTTTTTTTTATATTTACATATTTGGATGTATCATTCGATTTCGTGTGGAATAAAAAAACAACAACAACGATCTTACTTGTAGCGTTTCATCATATTCATCTTTCAAGTTTCTGCTACTAGAGAGCGCCCGTTCAAGGTTGCCATTTTGGAAACTTGAAAACAAGCCCGCCATGCCTACGAATCATGCTATGCAAAGACTCTAATGTTACCTGTTAATCGTTGTTTAATTTCTACTTGTTAGCTTTCCTTCTTGAATATAAATCTATTGTAGGTACTTTTACAGTGAAAAATGGATCCGCTAACGACAAGTCCTGCGGCGTTCAGCATTCCAAGCATTGGAACACCTTTCAATATATTACAGGATGATGAGCAAATGCCGACGCCGTCCATGTCTCAGCAGCAGCAGACGCAGTCATCGACGCCGCAACACTCGATGGCGTCGTCCCCTTCGCATGTCATCACTTCATCACCACAGGCTCAGCAACGGACATCAACACAGTACGGCACTGCGCCAACATTTACTCCCCAAAGTCTGATGCAGCCGCAGACGCCGGTCAGTTGACAAAGCTCTGTTCCACACTGCCTTCTGTAAATTAAGAGTGACCAAACTATGACCGACGAACCGCCTGCATTTTTTATTCATCAATCCAAAGCCGAAATTCTTTCCTTTTTTTTTTATTACTATATCACGGTTAATGACAAAATTATCTTCAAACATTCGAACAAATTTTAGTGTTTGCCAGGCAATGTTTTTGCAATAATGTAGCACGATAATCAACTTCGATTGTTTTTTACTTTCATTCAGACATCGTTATTACTTAAGTGATTAACATTTCTGTAGTTATATTGGAGGAAATATTGATGTTTTTGATAGATGGAAAAGTAAATTGTGATAAAGTTTGTAGCTTTAAGAAAAACGTGAATGAACCTTTAATTTTTTGAAGAAAAGAAGTATTTATCACAAAGTCAGTAAAACTGGAAGTAGTTCCGACATTAATATAGTTCGATTTCAAGTATTGAGGCAAAGATTTTAATAACTCCGCTGTATCTTATCTAAACTTATTGTTAGGAAAGTTAGCACTAGGAATACCAGCAAACTCATGAATGACTTTCATTTTCATCAAATATATCCTTGAAGATCTCATGTCTGTCCGGTCTTTATTCGGATAAAACCTAAAATGTTGACATAAAAGTTCATTCAATTTCTTTCTAGGATTTCATATTACAATTTGGTAAAAATTAATATTCGGAAGTCATCTTTGTTTTGTTTTTTTTTCAAAAATTATACATAACAGAGAAAATAATTTATTAGGTGCTGTGTAGACAAATCAATTCAAAATGAAGAAACAAAACAGTTACCAGGTTTTCTTGAATCGATTGTTCTTCAAATCAGCGTAATTGTCTTTGTGAAAGTTACCATTTATTTTAAATATATAATAATTGAAAAATCAGTGAATTCATGACTGTCAACTGAGGTATTGGCTGGACACAATATCATATTAAAAAGATGTTTTTCTCAAAATTTTGTAATTTTTTTCTTAAATTCTCAATACCAGAATTTTCCATATTACAGTAAATGCCAATATCATTTAATTTCTATAGAAAAATATTTACATTAGAGCCCCGATTATCCGCGAGTGCTACAAAAATTTTTTTTTAATTACGAACCTCAAAAAAAAAAAAAAAACGAATTTTACTCCAAGCCAACAACAGGGAAAGTACAGTAGGCCCTACAGTGCAAAGGCCGAAAATTACTGACAGGTTTATTGTGCATCGTAATCCTTCGGATCCCTCAGAATTTGTGGATGAGTGGCAGGCTCTTGCTCTGCAGAAAGGTTTCTGCTGTACTGTACATATTTTAAAAGTTTTGCATATTATGTTTTTTATATAATAAAACATAGTTTTTAAGCTGAAAGATTTTTTTCGTGTTTGCACTTTATTTTTAGTCTTTTTTCGGGTTATCCGTGATTTTTACTGTCCGTGGTATCCTTGCCACCCAATTCCGTGGATAATCGGGGCTCTACTGTATTACAAAAAATTGATCTGAATTTGGATGAATAAAAAACAGCAACTCACAGTGCCTTTCTTTGTGCCTGTGCATATATTTAATGTTTTAATTGAGTAAAATATAAAGTATTTAAAATTATGAATTCAAAAGGGGAAAAATATTAATGTGGGTAGAACCTAGGGTTCGGCAAAGTTTGGTCATTCATAATTGAAATTTTTTATAGACAAATAAAAAGTATTTAGGAAAGTTAAAATTTAAGGTGACTATTATTCTTTTGAGTAACTTTTAATTGCAGAATATCTTCTGGACAGATTAAAGTTTTAATACAGCTTCTGCAAGTTTTTGTAATTTACCATTAAATTAATAGCAGTTACAGTTTCATATGACAGCAAATCTTAATATTAGTTTTATTTGTAATTCGTTTGCTTCTTGTTTTCTTTTTGCTGCAGCAAAATATGATGTCTCCGGCAACTTCAGCAATACTCAATCCAGGTCTGTCATCATTATCATTTCCTGCAACTCCTGGTCATCCTATGACTCCGGTCACTCCCTCATCTGCTGATCCTGGAATCGTTCCACAGCTCCAGTAATAAGAATATTCCAGTTACTTCTATTTAATTAAGAAACAAGCTTGAATTAGTTTTTTTCAAATGAAATTATTTATGAAAAATACTTAAGTCTTTGACAAATTTCTATCAAAACTGAATCAAGTTATAGTGTATGATGGTCAATCAGAAAAAAAGATTACACGTTCCTTTAGTAAACTTGACAATGTGGCTGACTTACTAACTAGAAGGCTCTAGATCTTGGATTGTATCATTAGGACAGTATGTCCTGCAGGAGATGTGCAGTGGCAGTTCACTTGGAAAATTGGTATCATTAAAAGTGCACAAGCATTATAATTTTCTTGTTTGTTCTCCAATACAATGCCCAACCACATATGGTACAGCAAAACCACAACTTTTTGCAGTCCCTACACTGGGAAATATCGGAACATCCACCGTACCGCCCAGATTTAGCTGCCGGTGACTTATCTTTCTTTCAGTCTTAAAGGAATACTTGTCAGAGCATCACAGTGGCTGCTTCATGATTTGCTGTGAAAATTCCTATGAACGAGTATCCTTATTCTGAATGGTTTCCGAGATAATTGAAATTTGGCGTTCAATTGTCACTGCTCCTGCTGGTCATTGTTTTCCTTCTCTTCGACAGCACTGCACCAAGATTTCCAGACATAATCCCCTTGGATTTGTATTTATGGGATTGGATGAAGTGTACAGACATTGAGTTGTTCACAAGACAAATTGCTTACTCACATAATGAATGCTTTTGTGTGCATAAAGGAACGTCATGATGAACTCAGACAAGCAACACGTCATGTTCTCACAAGAGTTGAGAAATGAATTGATGCTGCCTGTGAGATTTTTGAAACTATATTATAAACTGTAAGAAATGTGTAACTTGACCAGTAAATATTAGAAACAGTAAGTAGTATCTCTTTGTTATCATTCATTTTGAAACTATACTTTCAAAATTGCTTTATCTCAGAAACCATTCAGAATAGGACACTCGAGGCATGAAAGCAAATGGATGCGCATTTTTATTGTTTTTCCATTTTTTGTGTTACATTTAATGCACATTAAACCTTCTGACATATTAATTCTTCACCTATGCGTTTGGCTTATCCTTTTATTAAATGCCTTTGATGCCCAGTGGGCTAAGGTAATTATGTTGTGCTGGTGAACATAATTTGTTATTGCTGTTTGCTTTTGCTGGGTGCCACTTCTGAGAGCGGGAGAAGGATTATACATAGGCTTTCATGCGTTCTGAGGTTGATCATTGAGGTCAAATCTGGCTGATGAGTCCTAATAAGGACTAAACAGCTATCCCAGATTCTCATCGATGATGACTCAAGGCGTGAAAGCGAATGTACATTTTTATCATTTTTTCCATTTTACATTTAATGCACATTAAACCTTCTTACGTATTAAGATTTACATTTGTTCTGACCCTCCCTTTTATAGTTAAAAACAACATTTTATAATTAGATGATACTTTTATAAAGATAATTCACATTTTGGGTGAAATTAAATATATTTATAACATTGCTGAATCAGTCATTCAGATTTTTTAATGTGAGAAAATATTAGTTTGTTGAGAAATAATTTTGATTTTCTAAGGTCCCCCCCCCCCCAAAAAAAAATGATGAAAGTTTCACGATTTTTTGATGTTAATAAAACAAGAGAAAAAGAGATTTTACGTGCCCGATGATTCAATGAAAAGAGCAAAAAACTCAGGGTGCGAATCCTTTCCTCTCTTGTTATTTGCATTGTGCCTTCCTTTTTGCTCTTTTCAAGACAAGAGAAAGGAAACCACTTTGAATTAATTCCAGAAAGTTCTAGTACAGTTGAAGTAAATACAGAAAAATATTGAATTAGAGAAACAAAAAGATAATATAATCATTGTAGCATTCATTATTTCTTAGACTTACAGAAGTTTATATTGTAATTTTTTTAATAATAACTTCTTGAAACTACAAATAGAATACTTGCTGTAAATTCATGCGTAAATGATTTATACTTCAATATACTGCATAATTTAAAATTCGGTATTTTGCAGAAGGAGTAGCATTACACAACAAGTAATTTCATGACAATCAAATACAAAATTAACATAATTCGTATTCTATTTTAAAACAGGAATAATAGTAACAATACTTATAATAAAAATACAATAAAAAAAAGAAATAGCTATACTTTTTTTTCCAAAAATATATTGGATTGTTGCAGAAAAATTTTGATCAAGTTTTTTTTTATAATTTGTCTTAATAAATCCTCTCACACATTCTAATGTGATATTTTTTGCTTCTGAAACTCAATTTTTAACATAATGTTTGTCTTTATTATTTTTCTTTTCAGAAACATTGTATCCACTGTTAATTTAGGCTGCAAGTTAGATTTGAAAAAGATAGCACTTCATGCCAGAAATGCAGAATATAATCCCAAACGTTTTGCTGCCGTGATAATGAGGATTCGAGATCCCAGAACGACAGCTTTAATTTTCAGTTCGGGAAAAATGGTGTGCACTGGCGCCAAAAGGTAGTTATTGTGTATAGTTAGTCTGTTTCTTAAAAATCATTTTAAGTTTAACATACGTTATTCTGTTAAAATCTGAATTTGTGGAACACAGAACAGAATTTCGTGTTGCCCATATAGAAAGGGGTCTACATCAATTAGATAGGTTGATTAACCATTAAGCAAATTAAGCATGTGCTTAGGGAACCAAGAGAAAAGGGGTACCAGGCAAAAAAAATAATAATACAATATGGCTATAAATTTATAGTACTGAAAACTCGGATCATATTGTAGTTATATATGTTTAAGTGCTTAAGTATATTACATTCCATACATGCTTTGAAGCTATAAACAGTATTAGCCATATTGCCCACTGAGGAAAAACTTTTTATTGTAGCATTATTTCTGCTCATATGGAACTGTAAAATGGTCTTTTGTTTACAGTTTGTGTTTGAGCACTTTACAGAACACTTCCATAGACCTAGTAATTCTTTTATACTGGGCTTGAAGCCAAGTTCTGAACCAGAGAGACTATGCTGCACCAAGGAAAGGGTTGTGCCAATGACAATCATGAACATATTTTCAATTAAGTTATGCAATCACTGCGGTGAAGTCATTGGAGAAATGCCTTACACCTATATATGAGTTTACTGTCACTTCAAAAAATATTGAAAACATTGAATGACAATTTGTATGTGACTCGGGTTGCCTATCAGGTTGTGATGCCTACCAGTGATTAAGCTGTGAGGTGTCAGTGTTGTACCACAGTTATGCTTTGCAATTCATCCTTTATTGACAACATCTGGTTCAGTACTGTCAACTGTCAGGTCACGTAAACAGGCGTGGCAACAGGTTCCTAGGTTTCCAGCAATCCGAGGAGGTGCAGGAATTACCGTTACACAGTGAAAAAGTGACACTGTTGCACAGTATCAGGACACTGCAGTATTAAGCCTTACTTCATTGCGGGAGAATGAACATCCGGTTGCAGTTAATCAAGAATATTTCAGTAACCAGGTTCTGACACCTTAGAAGCTTTTGTAGGGTACAAAACCTTCTTTTTGTGACCAGTTCTTTCAACAGGACAGATGCGACAAGAATTCCTACAGGAAATTCTTGGAAGAACAGTAGAGCCCCAATTATTTGCGGAATTGGGTGACAAGAATACTGCGGAAAGTAAAAATCGTGGATAACCCGAAAAAAGACTAAAAATAAGGTGTAAACACAAAAAAAAAATATTTCAGCATAAAAACTACGTTTTATTATATAAAAAACATAATATGCAAAACTTTTAAAATATGTACAGTACAGCAGAAACCTTTCTGCAGAGCAAGAGCCTGCCATTCATCCACAAATTCCAAGAAGGCCTATAGGATTTCGATGCACAATAAACCTGTCAGTAATTTTCGACCTTTGCACTGTAAGGCCTATTGTACTTTCCCTGTTGTTGGCTTGGATTAAAATTTTTTTTTTTGAGGTTTGTAATTAAAAAAAATTTTCAGGCACTCGCGGATAATCAGAGCCCTACTGTAATGTGGTTTCACTGATTTTCCTTACTCTTGATACTCTCCTGATCTAATGTCACCAGATGCATATGTGTGGAGCATGCAGAAGGAGTGGGTGTTCTGGGGAAACTCTCCATCCATGGTAGCAGCTGAAAGAGAAAAAACAATACAGAATAGGCAGCAGCCGTTATTCCATAATATGGCTAGAAACACGAAGGAACGCAATGCAGGACATGTGAAACATGTTTTTATAGACAACATGCCCACTGATTTGTTTTTATTTATTTATTTCTAGTGCTGATTTTAAAATGCAGTCATCATAGTTGTGAATGAAAGATTGGTATGGCTAATTTTGCTTTATTTATTTTGAATTAAAAATATCATCCAAGTGTTTGTTAATGGACTGGCTGTGGTGAACCCATTAAAAACAGTAAATTTGGATCAGAAGTTAGACCTTACACAGTTTCAAATAGGCTGAATACACGTCCATTTCTTTAAAATGCAATAAAACAAGGTTATGTTTCATATGCTTTAATAATTAAAAAAACTCCCAGTAAATTTCATTTATTTTTTATGAGTATATTGCATTTAATATTATGCTTGAAAGCTAATTGTACACTACATTAATTGTAGTTCGGTGCTTAGAGAATGCAACCCTCTTCTTATACAAAAATCAATATAAGAATTATGTTATATTGTTATATAATTATGTTAAGGACTGGAATCTTACTATGTCTATTCAAAGGAATAAAAAGAGAAAAATTGCTGAAGGAGTCTGCAAGACAGAAATATTAAAAAAATATAGTGGATTTCTGTTGATACCAAAGTATATTTCTAATCTTTTAGATAGATTGAAAAATTATTCCTTAATTTTCCTCTGTTTTGAAAATTTAAAAGCAGTAGGGCCTTGATTTTGGCATTGCACTAATACAGCAGATATCAGTTGTATCTGTATTCATTATGTTCAGTGTTCATTCACGTTTTTTTGGTAGTATGTGTTCGAGAGCCGAGTCTGAAAAGGAGGCATTATTTTATTGTCTTTTTTGTTATAATTTTTTTGTTTTTAGGTGATATTTTATTGTTGGTTATTACAGCATTTCTGCCGCGCTTACGATAAACGCACTAACTAGGTTTTGATACTTTTCAAGAAAAACACGTTTAAAGTTTTTATTTTTATATTGCTTATATCTCTGGAGCTACAAGTGATACCAACATGAAAGTTGTACCAAAACAAATCATGCAATTTCACTTTGAGAAAGTTGTAGGTCTCGTTTTCCTGATTTCAAATATATATATATATCTCAATTTCGCCAAGAACCTTAGTTGATGCGTTTATCGTAAGCGTGGCAGATTTGTGCACTAAACTTTTTAAACTCTCAAACTTTTTAAAGTTGATATATTATTTTCATTTGTTTTGTTTAGGCTTAGTTCTATTCTGCACTTACATGATAGTGTAAAGATATTAGTAACCTTCTTTATAAGCATTCACAAGTAAGAAAAAAATAGGCTATGTTCCACTTTTCAGAAGGGGTCTAAAATCTAGATTCTTGTGTGAGTGGGGTCCTACTGTAGCAGTAGGAACTCGTAATTTCCAATTTAATTAATTTTTTTTAAATTTGTTATTAACTAGTGAAGAACAGTCAAGGCTGGCTGCAAGAAAATACGCCAGGATAGTTCAGAAATTAGGATTTGATGTAAGTGTGTTTTGCTTCCATTCCTTCGTTTATTAATTATTTACTAAAAAATTTCCCAACATCACATTAATTCATGCAAATAATGTTTTAAATTGACCCCAGAAGTGACATTAAATTTTATCTGGAACTTTACTCTTTTTAGGCAAAGTTTTTAGATTTCAAAATCCAGAACATGGTCGGGAGTTGTGATGTTAAATTTCCAATCCGACTTGAAGGTTTAGTTCTGACACACAGTCAGTTTTCAAGGTTAGTGTAAATTGATTATATCTTTAATGCAACAATAAAACTGTTTAATTTTCTGTTTAATACGATAATGTGTAGGGTTCCGTCCTGATCATCTTAAAGAATTCTTCCGTTAACTTTTCTAAAAAACTTAAAAAGTACATCAATTTATAATTTGGTCCTTTACAATTGAAGTAAACTTTCAAAAGCCTGTTTTTTGTACAGTGTTACCTCCGAATAGCAGACAGTCACGGGACCAGAAGTTTTGTCCGTTATTGGGAGATGTCCGCTATTCGGGAGGACTGTCTTTTTTTCATTTTTTAGCTTATAGCATGTCATTTAATGAAAAATTACGTACAATCTTAATTAAATTTCTACAATTACCATTGCGATATGAGAGAATATGAACAATTGCAAATTATTTACTTTATTCCTTTTTAAATGAGTGCTAATCCGTTTGTCTTACTTAAAATAATGATAAAATTAATTACAGTATATAGAAAATTAATTTCTAGCCATCCATTTGATGCCTTAAACGTGTCCAATTCTAAAGTTTGACCGACTTCTCTGGCTTTTTCTTGAAGGAAAACACCGCTTATAGGAATGTTGTTTGCATAAGTTTTACAAAACTTCAAATTCTTCAAATTTTCGTTTGAATTCACCATCCACATTTTTCTAATCTCATATTTGTCCTTCAAAAGTTCACGTATCTGAGTTTTTCCAACTTTAAAACGTTCAGCAAGACAACGCACACTCAGCTTTTCTTTTTCAGCAACTTCAAGAACATCAATTTTTTCTTTCAGTGCCAATCTCTTCCTTTTTGATGCCATTTTAATTCGTACTAAATTTAATCAACACGTTTATAGGATAGCTTTACGAGGGATTGATATTTACAAAGCAACTGCAGTGAAAAAAAGGGCCTCCGATTCATGCATTGATGTATGGGGGGACACCGATACAATGTATCAATGTAGGGAACACCGATGTAAATACAACCATGATGTGTTTGTCGAAATGTTAATCGGAAAAAAAATAATTTACAGTTAAAATAACTGTCTGCTATTCGGAGTGGATAACATGGAATATACTATTTTAAGGGACTGGGACCCGCAACGCTAATTAGAGGTGTCCGCTATTCGGAGAGTCCGTTAAAGTAGGTTACACTGTACTATTATTAACCCAAGCCTTTCTTTTTGCTGACTTGTTTATTAGCTTATTGTTGGAATGTCAAGTACATTCCGTCCTACTAACACATAATCTAATGATAATTATATACAGAGCAAATAGTTTGTGAGTTTGTGAAATACTATGCCCTGTTTAAGCAAACTCGTTGTGTCAAATTAAGAAAATACATGCCCTATACCAATAATCTTAACTCATTTTTACAACTTTTTATTTCCTAATATCTCTGCATGACATTATGACAAATTTACTCAATATATGTGTATAAATACACTCATGGACAAAAAAATTAGCGCACCAAGAAGGAGTCGTCAAAATGAAACGAAAATTTACATACGTAATGACTACTTTGATATAAGTAAATGATTAGAAAATCAAAGAAAAAGGATAATTTATTTCAGAGAAAAAGGCAAAAGAACGGAGGAGTTAATACTCCGTTGGACCCCCTCTAGCGCAAATGCACGATGCGATACGATCGGGCATTGAGTCATACAAGTTCTGTATGATGTCTTGAGACATTTCGTTCCATATTTGCTGTAACCTTGCCTCTAGTTCGTTCAAACTCGTGGGATGTCCAACTCGTCGTCCCAAATGATCCCAGATATGCTCGATTGGAGACAAATCTGGGGATCGGACAGGCCAAGGAAGGGTAGTAGCAGTGCGGAGACAGTCTTGTGACACCCTTGCCGTATGAGGCCGAGCATTGTCTTGTTGAAAAATGGCTCCTGTGAGCCGTTGCATGAGTGGCAACACATCTGATTGCAGGATTTCATGAACATACCGCTGGGCTGTCGTGGTGCCACAGAACAATACTAGGGGTGACCGTGTATTGTAGGCAATGGCACCCCATACCATCACACCAGCTGTGGGAGCGGTGTGTCGCTGTACAGCAAAGGCAGGATTGAAGCGTTCACCACGGGCTCTCCACACACGAACACGATTGTCATCACTGCCGAGATTGAATCTGGATTCGTCGCTAAAGACGAACTGGTTCCATTCCGCTGCAGTCCAGTTTCCTCGTGCGCGGCAAAACTCCACACTGAGGCGTCGATGGGTGGGCGTCAAGGGCAGCACACGTAATGGGCGCCGCGATACCAACTGTCCTTCAGCCAGGCGCCTTCGTATGGTTCGAGAAGACACAGAGGCCCCTAGAGAAGGTGCTACCTGTGCCTGGATGGCGGCCGATGAAGCAGTTGGCTGTACGCGTGCATTTCTGACTATGTGGCGGTCTTCTCGACGACTGGTCTGTCGAGGGCGTCCTGAGCCTGGTCTTCGTGTACATGACATCTCTCGGGTCCACTGGTCCCTCACAATACAATCAGAGCGGCCTAATTGACGAGCTACTCGCCTAGCTGACCACCCAGCTTCCGTCATCCCGACGATTCTCCCTGTCTCAAACTGCGACAAATGCGTATACTGTCTTCGAACACGGCGTAATGGCATGTCTACCTCAGCTCTTCCTTTGTAAATGATTCAGCACACTCAAACAAGCTTTGGTTACCTGTTTTATACTCCACAGAGTACGATGTTCAACGCCCTCTACCGGCTATACGTAATGCGCAATCACGCTGCATTTCTAATCATTTGCATATCTCCCCGACATGTACCTTCATTGCAAGTTTCGTTACGATCCCGCAATTATTTCTTGGTGCGCTAATTTTTTTGTCCATGAGTATATAATGTATATACAGGCGGTCCCAAGGTTATGGACGAGATACGTTCCTGAGAACGTCTTTAGGTCGGATTTGCATGTAAATGGAATTCCTGATGAACATTGCATGTAGTTTATTTGTTATTGTTATTATTATTAGCGTATAATGTCTCATATGATGTAATAAAAATACAGTGTAATACTTTGGAGGCACGGTGATAAGGGTAAACAGAGATTCACAAAATCGAATAAAAAAGTAAAGACGAAAGTAGTGCTGTGAGTAAGTCCTTAACCCGAGGAGCCCCTGTACATTTATCAACTCTGGTGGATCCTTGGTTTTATTAATTTAAAACCACATCTTAATTACAACAGACCAATAATAAGTAAATAATTACAAACTTAATTCTTTCTACCATACCTAATTACTGAATGAATTTATTGTCGAAGATGAAACTGTTTTATTAAATGACAAAACCACGCTGCTTTGCAAATAAAGAGAAAAAGAAACGGATACATCTAGAAAACAAAGACAAATTGGTTCTCAAAATAAATCCTTTATTATTTCATAGATGGATTGAACTAAGAAATTGTAAATAGGTACGCGATATTAAATTGAAAAATAAAAAATGTTGTTGCTGCTTATTTGATTAAGTGTCAATATCAATGCCAATTTCAAATAGAAATTCCGTGTATCTGAAAATTCTAAAAATTTCAGATAAAGATTGATAGCATTATGGTAGACATATTGGAACTTAATCCCTTTCCATTTTCCTTCTTGATCCCTCTACATGTTTCCATTTATTTTTTTATTTTCCATTGATTTTTAAATTGATTAATAACCATCATATAAAATTAATGATATACCAATAATATGAAATGCTGTGATCATGCGATAAACATGCATTTTTTTTTTTTTTGCAGTTACGAACCTGAACTTTTTCCGGGACTTATATACCGGATGGTGAAACCAAGAATTGTACTGTTAATATTCGTATCTGGAAAAGTTGTATTAACAGGTATGTGATTTGACATTAGAGATTTTTGATAATTTGTGGATCTGTTAGGAATATATGCTAAGAACGCAAGGTTTGGTGCTAGATAATTACAGAAAACAAAATATTTTAAACACAATTAAGCAGAAAATAGCAAATTATTTGTCTCATCATACAAACATGTATTACAATCATACATTTTCTTTTTGAAAGATTAAACCGGGTGTAACAAGATTGTGATACACCACAAATATTTTTTTTATGTATCCTTGTAGTGTAATGTAATTTGGCAAAGTAATGATACATAAAAGAATACGGAAAACACTGTATTGCCTTTTGAAATATGCAATCTTAAATGGAACACCTTGTATATTTAGACATATTTAAATTCTACTCGAAATTTTGAATTCGACAATGTATCGCTTGCACATAGTTATCGTTCGATTGTGTTATGTATGAGGAATCTGGAAAAACAAACCTGGTTATCTATTTCTGTACTTTATTGAATGAAAATAAAAGAACTATAACAAATATTCATTGTAATGAGAGCTACGAATGTAGAAAAGAAAATACATTGGCTCAAATTGCTCAAAGTGTCCACCATGAGTGTCCCTGCATAGGCTCATTCAATTACTTCCCAAACGTTATTCAACTGTTGAGGAGTTACACTGGCTGTCTTTGCTCATACTCTATTCTGTAGATCAGCTAATGTTGTAGGTGGTCTTGAATAAGCAATATTTTTCAGATGAGGGAAGATGAAAAAGTCTAATACCATTAGGTCTGGTGATCTAGGTGGCCATGGTACTCGTCCATTGGTTCCAATCCAAAATAACATTCTATTTTCCACCACCACAATACTTCTGTCGACGTACACACACCTCACTCACTAACAATACGTAGACGTACTACAATACAGTAGAAATACACATATTGGTGGTTTCTCAGTGTCATTCACTGTCAATTATGTGTTTTAAAATATTCCTCATACATAACATTTGAATGAAATCTGTGCAAGTGATACATTGTTTAAGTCCAAATTTCAAGTAGAATTTAACTGTCTAAATATACATTGAAGACTACAAAGTTGATGTCATTTCTGATTAAACTGGAAATGATATTTTAAAAGGGAATACAGTGTTTTTCCATATTCTTTTATGTATCATTAATGTGCCAAATTGCATTACACTACAAGAATACATAAAAAAAAATATTTGAGGTGTACCACAATCCTGTTACACCTGGTATATAACCTATAATTCTAAGAATAGACAATAAGGTTATAAAATTAAAATATATTTTTCCTTTCTTGAATTTTCAACACCTGAATCATTTACACATTGCATTGTTACCAATGAAACCAACTTTTACAATTGATCAAAATTATCATTTATTTTATACTTATTTGTATGTAGTTGTATGCTTTTGTAGTCTGCCTAATTTAACGTTCCTTTATTTGGTGCTAATAGCTTTAATAGTTATGTCTGACAAAAAAAATCATTGGTTACTTAGTTGTTCGTGTGAGTGATAAACTTATAATTTAGCCTAGTTAAAAGAACTAACTGATAAGGATGTAAGAACAAATATTGAGACAATAAAGTTTAAAAAAAAAACACCGCATTAATTGAAGCGTGGGAGATAAATTGATCTCATATTAATCTACTATAATCACTATAGTACAAAGGTCATATTAATCTAATCATTTATCAACAAAATCACACTTAATTTAAACCTGAAAGCATAACATTTCTATTGCTAATTGTTAGTTTACAATTATTTTTCCATTATCAATTTTTTTTTTTTTGTAAATGCTGAAAAAAGTATTACGTAATGTTAATTTATTTTTCAGGGGCCAAAGTTCGATCAGAAATCTATGAAGCTTTTGATAACATATATCCGATTCTAAAAAGCTTTAAGAAACAGTGATAGCCCAAGGACGATCAAAACACTCATCATTATTCAAGATATACGAAAAGTTGATTTCAGATAAAGCGAAATTTATTGCCATCACAATAAACTTGCCTATTGATTAGGTATCATCAAATCCAAGTCCCACAATCACAATTACAAGACATTCAATCAACAATGCAAGTAATTTCATCTACTTAAATGGTAGTTACTACAAGGAAATCTAATGCGACCATCGACCTATTTTTTTTAATCTTTTTTTTTTTTTTGATCTCACTATTATGATTTAGTGATTCACATTGCCCTGTTTTATAAATTAAGTTTTATAAAGTTTTAAATAGCAAGAGGAAAATATTTGAAACTTCAAACAAAGCTATTTGCTAGTTTTAATTTAAGAAAGATTAATTTCTGGCCACATTATATAAAAATCGTGAAACTAGGCCATTCAAGGAAAATACACTTTCGTTTTTTCCAGAATTTCAAACCTACTTTGAAATACAGTGTGAAGTGTACATAACAGGAAAAATCATCCACAGAATAAGTTGGAAGAGGTGAAGGACTGTTTAAAATAAAGGTTTCTTGTCCATTACTTGCTTCATTCATGTTCATCAAAACCACATAGACACCTTACCATGAATGGACAAACTCCTTCAAGGTTGACGTATTTGAACTATATCATGTAATGAGCTGGATCAATTAAAAACACTATTACTTGGTGCAGTGCTTGTTAACCGAGCTAATCAACATGTGGGGGAAGAATAGGTTCCGCTGTTAATACATACAACTATAAACATAGTAATTTATTACATGAACGCCAGGAATACTGTTGTTATAAAAAGGTAATTCAGTTTTTAGAAACATATATTTTGGATGGTAAAGCTTTATATTTGTTTGTTTAAATTCAGTTTAAGATATGGTAAGTAATTACAATTGTACTGAGGTTTTACAAGCCCAAAAAAGGATAATAGACGACTAAACTAAAGGGAAGGAAGCTGAAAAATTTGAATGATGTTACTAATTTATAGAACATACTCTTTTTCACGGCTTTTGTGAATGCAGCAGCAACAGATATAGATTTGACTGGTAGCCCACAAAGTAAATGTATAAACAGAAACATCACGTTTAATGATTTCTTAAATTTACGAATAGAGTGGCAGGACTCACAACACAAATTAAAAGGATTAAATGGAAGACAGTGTGAAAGATTGTGTTGTAATGGAGTTGGCCCAAACAGAAAAGTTGGAAAGGTACCAGTTGAGGTATTTAACAGTACCAAAAACATGTTAAAAATTTGAGGTAATAGTAGCTTTAAAAAAAAAATCACTGGGTTCTATTTCATTTAGTGTTCAGATAACAGCTGCTGAGGCTTTTTCACCATTGATACACTGACCTCCTCATGACTGAAGAAAAGATATGAGAATTAAAAGAAAAACGACAACGAATAAGAATTTTTTCCAATTGAAATCGTTGTGGATATTTAGAACTGCTCGCTGAGGGCCATTTCATTTGTTGTTTTTTTTTTTTTAATGCTAGCTGCTGGAAATATCCTTGAGTATGGTGAGTTAATCATATTATTAGTTGAAGGAACTTTCCCACAATCCTACCTGTTCTTATCTCGTCTGCCGAAGCTTCTTCGTCTGTTCTCTTCTTGTCTTTCCTTTCTGTTCCTGAATTTATGAACTACATTCTCAGTCTCCATGTTTTTTGATATTCTTGCTACGTCCATTCTGTGCCTTTTTGAATTTCTTGTCTTTCCCTTGGTTGCAAAAAGAACATTTGTTGAAAGACTTCCTCTCCAATTGGGAAGAATCAGTTGTGCTTTTTTCACAACATTAACAATTTTTCTTTTTTTGAAAGATAATATCCGTATTTATCTTTCAAATAACCTGAAGGAAGATTTCTTTTTCTAATCAGCAAATTTTAGTTTTTAGTGTCTTACCTAATAGGAAATTTGATCAGAATTATTTTGTTTTGTGTTCAAAGGTTAGTGCACCTCTGTTTTCACTTCTTTGATAATAAAATTGACCTGGGAAAACAAAAAACCTGATTTTGTTGATTCTGCCTTTTGCGATGCATTATTTTTATTTTACTTTGTTTTTATGATTTTAAAAATAACTTGTGAGGACATCTTGCACTTAAAAGGTAACTTCTATCTTACTGCAGAGTTGTGGAGTTTTAAATTTTAGTTGTATTATCTAATTATAATAAGTTTATGTAGAGTTATAATAACTCTTCTATATTTCATAATCTGTTTTCACTGTGCTGTTGTTAAGGTTATTCATATTGGATTTATATAATATTGTTTTGTCTCAAGTTGATGAACTTTGTAAAAAAAAAAAAAAAGAATTGCAAACCAACGTAAAGGGATTTAAAAGAAATGCACAATAAACTTCAGTTATTATTCTTAAATCTAAGTGAACATTTAAATGATCAAAGAGCCCAATTATGTCATCAAATTCGGCAGTGTAGCTATCCATCAATACCTCTTGTATTATATATACTGTGAAATACAAGATCTGAAAATACAAAATGAACTATAAGTTATGATTGGGTAGCAGTAAAGACTGCTGGAAACACATACCACAAAGCTGACATGATTATGTTGTACAGTGAGAATTCTGAAGGATGATAATAGCCTGCAAAAATCACTTGCCATTTACCAATTGTGGAATTTCATCCTCGCTTGTTAAGTCTTCCATTTCTTAGTATTAATCTTAGTGTCTATGACAGTTTGAATTTTTGTCGATGCAAAGAGCTCACATCAATAGTTGATATTCGTAGGATCTGTGGAAACAATCCCTTCCTTTATGACACTCGGCAATTTTTTTTATAATCATTGGAGGTTTCGTAGCTGAGGAGATGGTGATCAGATACACCTTAAATTAATCAGCCAATCTTTGTTTGTTTTTTTATCTTTCAAATGTACATTGTTTGTAGTGTTTTTCATCTGTCTTTCAAAAGGTCAGGTTTTCATCTAATGAAATTTGTCCATAAATTGAAGACGAAATCTTCTATAAGCTTTTTTTTTTTATGAACGAAGTCTCGATTTTTGTGTGTTCTCTTGAACGTTTGACAATTTACATAACTGCCTTTATTTATAAATAAAAATTTTAAAAACAAATATGTTATTCCTTAATTACAGTTACTGATTAAGTTACTTAGATGTGTTATTATATAACATTTATTATCTTTTTGACAAATTGTCTAAACAGATTTACCACTCGGTGGAAATTCAGGGCTAAAACAGAAATTCGTGCATTTTTGGGAGTGGAGGGGAAATTGTAAAAGAAAAGGAAAATAAATGAGAACTTACAATCTCAAACAAGGAGCAAGTGTACCTTAAATTATTAATTTAATTGCTTGTAACAATTGTGATATATTATCACATTTCCTGCTTGTATGATTTTCATTTCTAGGTCTATGCAGTATGAATCAAATACATGGAATTAATGTCATTCAATATAATGCATCTTTCCTTACTTCTAATTTACTTACAATTACAATACTTATTAAATTTTTTTATAAGTTATCAATGCACCATTGGAAAATATTTACTTTTTTTTCAGTAGTTACTGCATTGGTATTTTTCGTGCCTTTCTTGGATTTAATTAGAATGTTTGATGTATGAAGTATAATTAAATTCTGCATAAGCCATAGTACAGGAATTTTCCATAACTTGTCTGGAGTTGCATTTCTGCAACAATTGTGATATATTATCACATTTCCTGCTGATAAGTTGACGTAATTGTCATGTTGCTGCGATTTTACCTATTCCCACAAAAGAAACCCAAAAGTTCCGATTCTATGGGTAAATTAATTAGCCATTTGATGGATTACTTTAGTCAGTCCAATTAGGGAATTCCTGATGAAGTCAGTTGTAAGTGAATTTGGCTGTGAAAGGAATGCACCACATGATTGAAAAGGGGTGTTCTGGATTTGTTATAAAAAGTCCTTGCTCCAAAACAAGAATTCCCTGGCAAGTTATGCCTTAGTATCAATAGTCAACAACAACAACAACAACAAAAAATAATAATGTGGCAAGTTGGTTCACATATGCCTTTCTTCCAGTGTAGGGGGCTTTTGGTAACCCTCCATTGTTCTGTACAAGGTTTATCAGACCTAATTCCTTGAAACTGCATCGGCGTGCAGATTTGAGACAAGCCATGTGGAGAGGCAAACATGTGAAAACATTTAATTCAGACATTGACTTTGTACTGTATTCACTGTCCCATCAAGGATTATGCAAGTGCAGAAGTACTATTCATATTCAGTTCTATAAATTTAAACACAAATGTTTAAAAAAATGATAACAGAATGAGTGAATAATGTTGACATAGTTGTTATCTACAACTGATAGTAGACGTTATCAGGCAAATAATTGTTCGAATCAATCAGATTAACGACAGCCTTAGAAATTGATGGGCTAGAAACTGACACCAGAGGGATGTAAATGGACAAATAAATATATTCCCCTGTAAAAAGTATTTTAGATTCAAAGAATGTATCGGTGATAGTTTAATTTCCCAACGATGTCCAAGTCAAATATAACAGCAGTTCTGAGATTGTCATACTTCCAATAGGTTATTTCTTCGGTCTGTCCACTCGGCTGAAGGATAGCATTCTTTCTTTTTAGTAACAGTTACTGTCCACTGGCTCATGGAATGGGTATCTAGGGTTTGGACACTTCCCTGCAGTACAGAATATTGTTTTAAACTGAATAGGAATTGGAATGTGTCTAAGTCTGTACCATATCCAAATATTTTAACTTGCTTTATGTAAACTCAAAAAAGCATTCTATGAATATGCACTTGATGCACTACCATGTCAAAAATATCAAATCACAACAGAGTAAACTTTAACATACAAATCATTGTAATTCTCTTGGGGGGATGGGGGACAAACAGATTTACTATCGCTTTATTTCAGCCCCTGTAAAAATAGCAGCACTTTAAGATGCTTTGACTCTTATTAGGTGCGATGGTGAGGAGCTAAATAATTAGTCTTGCATGTTTTTTCAATTCTGACGACCATTTACTTTGTGGTTTACAGTCAAGTAAATTCAAAATCAATCTCCGAATGAAACATTCTTCATCCCTGCTGTAATGATCATACCTTCTTTTTGTAATTTGTAAATATATGTATATAATTAGAAAAGAAATTTCTATACCAATATGAATTGTACAGATTTTGTGTTACTATTTATACGAATAATGTCAAAGTCTTGACTCCTGGTTCAGTGCGAGGGAAAACAATTATAAATTTGCCTACCAGTTTGAATGACCTTTAATTGACATGCACTTAATTTTTCTTTTTTTTTTTTTTAATTACCTGACGTAAGCAGCTCATGAATGGCAATTTATAGCTGTAAGAACCATGAATATTAACAAAAAATCATCGTAAAAAAAAAAAATGTCAGTTGGTCAAAAAATGACCAATTCAAATAGGTCCAATGAGAAAAGTTTGAGACTTAATTCTGTTTTAATATACAGGGTGTTTCAGAAATGGTAGACGAAGCAAAGAAATACAGATTCCAAAGGTCATTTTCAGTCGAAAATGTTCTATGACCTTTAGTTGTACGTGCCGTAGTTTTAGAGTTAGGAAATGAATGCTTTGGGAATGGTCCCTAATCAAAGAAAGCTCAGTTCTGGCCATTTTCAGATTTTCTTTCATTATCAAACCTGTTTTCAGTCATGACATTTGTTATCCGAATTGCTTTTTGTAATAACCCTTTACCTTATTTACTTACACTTCCTAATGTGAACTGAGCTTCCTTTGATTAGGGAACATTCCCAAAGCATTCATTTCCTAACTCTAAAACTACAACAAAATGTCATAAAACATTTTGGACTCAAAATGACCTTTGGAACCCGTGTCTCTTCAACTTTATCTACATTTCTGAAACACCCTGTATGAATATATATATATTATATATATTTTCTTTTTGAGGGTGGCCATCTAGTTTGGAAAGAGTTGTAAAGATGAAGCAATACAAAATAACGTTAATACTACATCATTTTTAGTAAACCTAGATAAGAATCTTTCAATGTTTTGTTGGCAGAGATTTTATGAATATTATCCGGGTAAAAACAGACAAATGATAGCAGTTTTGTTTCTTTTCATTGGTTAATATTTAAGTTAAAAGTTAAACTGTCAAGAACACTCATTAACAAATTGGGATAACAGATTAAATAAATTATTTTGTACCTTGGTAACTAAATGAAGTTGTAAGTGGAAGTTACTGTGATTTACAAACACTTACGTCGATAATTTTTTTTTATTTATTAGTGTATATCGGAAAAGGTAATGCCTTAACTTATTACTTCAAATGTACATTAATTTTGGAATAGAAACTTGAAAAAATTATTTGCAGTAATACATGGAAAGGAGATCCAAGTAAAACATAGAATTGTGTATTTGATATGTAAGTAGCAATTTTAAAGTAATGTCCTGAACTCTCAGTAACAAAAGATCTCTGTCTGTCTAGATGGTTTACAGTATTCCATTCAATCATTTAAAGAGTCCTGCTGTATCCTTGTAACACACATTATTCAACTATCTCATACCTAGAAAGTTTGCTGCTGTGATTCCTTCAGTCAAAAGTTACTTGGGAGTTAGGACGTTTCTTTGAACACTTGTTTCTTTTAACACATATCTAATTAATGCTTTGAAACTAATGGATTAATTCTCACAATACTTTTAAATTTCCCTCCAGATTTATAGTTGATGAAGATTATTGTAGTTTGTTCTATTTTTCATTGTTTTCACCTTTAATCTTCTCTTTATTTTTAAAAAGTAATAATGTAAAATCATTATATTCACCTGCTATTTTAACATTCTGTAAGTTGTAAATTATATATTTAATAAATTTTTTTGATAAGTCTGTCTTAGTGGTACTTGTCTAAAGCATAAAATTAAATTTGGTTCAGTATTTCTAATAAACTTTAAATTATTACAGGTCAGTGATCTCGACCTAATTATAATCTAAGGACTAAAATTATTTATCTTAATATTTTTCTCTAAAATATCAGTAAAAATCTTCTTTCCCCTCCTCTTAATTTCAGATCTTTTTTTTTTATGTTGTATTATGAAAACGACACAAGTTTTGAAGTTTGAGACCGCTGCTGTAGACTATGTAAATATAATATATATAAGCCAGACAGTGATTTGAAACACCAATATCAAAAAAACTAATCACTGTTTTAAAAATGCCAATATCAAAAAACAAATCTCTGTTTTTTTTTTGATATTGGTGTTTCAAATCACTGTCTGGCTTATCATAGGTTTAGTAATATAAGATAATTGTTATTCTTATATTCTACGCTTCTTGAATTCTAAATTGCAAATGATTAATTGAAATCTTTGCTTTACGAAATTTGAAGACCACCAGCTTCAAGTTTTGTGTATTATATTATATATATATATATATAGAGAGAGAGAGAGAGCGAGCGAGCCGGACAGCTTCCAGTTTGGACATTAGATATATATATATATA
>JAFIDM010014012.1:54147572-54164062 GCA_023159025.1 Thereuonema tuberculata
GGTGTGGCGCTTCTGTCCGGAACAACTACAATTTAGTTCCAATTGTCGAGAAGGTGTGGCGCTCCTGTGCAGAACAACAATTTAGTTCCAATTGTCGACGCTCTGTGGCGTGGCGCTACTGTACAGAACAATTTAGTTCCAATTGTCGACACGGTGTGGCGCTACTGTACAGAAAAACTTAGTTCCGATTGTCGACGCTGTGGCGCTACTGTAACACGTGGGCAAATGCGGCTCCCAATCTCTCTTGATAAAAAAAAAAAAATATTCAAAAAAAAATACAAAATAATTAGTCCAAAATTTAATATTTGTTTTCTTTTTCATTTTCTTCCATATGTATTTTTTATACTTTATATAGCAGTTACGATGTGTGTAGAAAATGTAATTAAATTTGAATTTGTATATTTAATACTATGGAACTTGACTATGGTGTGGCTCTTTATACATATGAAAATCCAGAATGTGGCTCTCGATGACCTCTTGTATGCCCATACTTGGTATATATGCCATTGCCTAGTGGCTGATCTCTGTAGAAATGGCCCATGATCTTGGTGAAATATATCAGGATATATATATATATATATATATATATATATTAGTATTTTAATCACAAGTAAGCAAGGTTGCAAAATTTCAAGATGATTGACCGATGGGAAGTGACTTAAAAATTAATTACAAGATTTGACCCCGAAACCAGACAGTGTGAGTTAATAAAAGCGTGGTAAATAAAAACCAACTTCTCAGTCCAGTTTCACTTTTCTTTCTTAAATAACATCAATAAATAAATATGCTGTCTATTTTAAAGATTTATTCTTTTAAACAAAACATTAGTTTATTAAAATAAATTACTTTTACAAATGATCCTGCTTTATAATTTTTTTGTAATTTATCATTATAAATCTGAAGTCTTATTTGTCTGTAGCTAATCATTATTTTTATTAATACAGTCAGACCTCGCGAAAGTGACCTTATAACCGATTCATACACATTTGTCAATAAATAAGCATTATATAAATACAGTATAATTCTTTGTAAAAAAATATCAGTTTATTATAATTTTTTAATTTAGTTAAACCAATTAAAATTAATGGAATCAGAAAGAAATTATTTAAAAAAAATTTTAATTCGGAATAAAGTTGTATACAAATAGTACTAGTATGCTCAAGTAAAGTACTGATGTACAACTGACCTCACTTAAAATAATCCATAATATAGGACTGTCGCGATTTTGGTTTCATCTTTTGTACAATGTTTTCTAAGTTTTGTAGTTTCTGAAAATTTTATGCTCTTGAGTGCTTCTGCTTGTGTCACCGCTTCACTTTCAGTATCACTGTCGTTATCCTCACTTTCTAATGCATTGGAATCTAAAACTTGCGAAACAATTTCGGAAATCGAAGCTTGAGAAATGGTAGCAAGTTCATCATCAATTCTCACATATTCACTTTCCCCTTCTATAGCACAGCCGCGATTTCTGAGATCTTGTATTAATACAGGTAAAGAAATATCGTCTTCATAATTTTTTTTCCTATAATTTGAGGGGATGAAGTGCTTTGTTAAAAAGCTGTCCCCTCCATCAGTAGGAGGCTGATAAGATCGTACCCACGGAAAAATTCTTGGAATTGAATCAGTGTGGCACTGAAATCACAGACAAAAGTGACCTTATATGCGATTACGGTATTTAAGACCTGACCATATATCCGATAATCCATATCAAAGAATTCCTATTCAATGAGCCAGGACTTTAGAAAAGTGATCTTATATGCAGGTGACCTTACATCGAGGTCCGACTGTAGTTAAACAGTTACATTTTAAAAATATGCTAGATAAAATTATTTTAATTAGAAATTAAAATTATCAAACGCAGGACAAATTTACATAATTGTAATAATAAAATTTATCTGTTAATACCTTAAAAAATTAACCAATGGACATCTGAATGTTAATTAGTAAGGGGGGGGGGGATGGTTTATTTTGCTTGAATTTCTGTTTATTATAACTATTCAGTTGTATTATGAAAAAACGGACTCACTTGAATAATGAAAATGAGTGTAACTAAACTGTAATTTCTGAATCGAGTTCTCCCATAATTCATAGTAATTTGTTTTCTGGAAATAATCTTTCACTCCCTGCTTTTTTTTTTTTTTCCCCCTTTAGCTCCTGAAATTTTCATTGAAAAATATTGTGATTTGATGTGAATATATAAATAAAGGTTATAATATCTTTGTTTGTGTCTTATATATTCTATGTTTGCAGAACTGATAAAAATACTGGTAAGCTGTAGACAAATGAAACTTCAAATTTATAATAATAAATAAAAAAAAAACATCTGAAGGAAGGATTATTATTTTTTTTTTTTATCCATATATAAATAATAATATAATCCTTTTATAAAAATGTACACAGACTTTAAAACTAACTTATTAAGATACTAATAAATAACACTTTGGGGTCGTCCATTAATTGTGAGGTCAAAAAGGGGAGGGGGGGGGTCTGGCAAAATCTCATCAAGGGGAAAGGAGGGGTCATCGAAAATCTCACGTCAACTTTTCCATTATACGTATTATAATAGATTACAACATTTTGTAATATTGACTTTTTGAACTTTTTTGATTTGTTGACTTTTTGAAATCTCACGTGAGGGGGGAGGGGGGGGGTCCAAATTTTTTTAAAAAACACCTCACGTAATTAATGGACGGCCCCTTTCTATAGTAGACGCGAAGAGTTTTGAAACTCCCAGAATGTAACGCAGATTATAGATTTTCCTTTCCTGGCCGTTCGCTAACGTTGAAATAGAAGAGAAGCGACCTCTTCCATTTGAATGTTAGCGACCGGCCAGGAAAGGAAAATCTGTAATCTGCGTTGCATTCTGGGAGTTTCAAAACTCGTCGCGTCTTTTTTTATAAGTTTATTTATTTATTACGAACTTCTTTTGATGTTTTTTGTTAGAATTAAATTACTTTGTATTTCAGACATTACAAATTATCTAGGATAATAATAATAATTTCCTTCATTCTTTTTATCTACGATAAGGAAAAGAAATATTTGTTAAAATATTTAAAGTGCAGCAAAAACCTAAGATTGGATAAATGGCAACTGCTGATTCAAGAAAGTTTTAAAATATGTTTGTTTATACAGTGGAACCCCGCTATTCGTACACAATCCGTTCCAGGAGGCAGTTCGAATGGCGAATCATTTTTTCACATAAGATATAATGTAAATTGAATTAATCCGTTCCAGAACCCAGAGATGATTGCTTATTTAAACCTTTGTAATAATATTTTAAGCATAAAATACATAAAAACTATGAAAACAATAAATATATAGGCCTCTCTTACAGGCCCGGATTTAAAGACCCAGGGCCCCTAGGCCCCACTTACATTGCCCCCCCCCCCCATCCCGAAAATCTACAACCAAAAAAAAATACAGAATCTCCCTTTCAACAACCAAAAAAAAAAAGAAACGAAATCTCCAATTCAACAACCAAAAAAAATCCAATACGGCGGGGCCCCTCGGCTGGCTGGGTCCCTAGGCCCGGGTCTTCTAGGCCTAGGCGGAAATCCGGGCCTGCTCTCTTATTATGTCTTTCTTTTTCAGTATAGACGATATGGTTGATTTCACCATGCCATACTGAGTTGCCAGGTCAGAGACACGAGTTCTTTTTTCAATTCAATTGTCGTTCTCACTGCTTTCCTTTTAGGCTTGGTTGAATCAGTAATCTTTTTTGGACCCATGGCTGCACTATTTTTAATAAAAATAACAATAAAATATCACAAAGTTTCATGAAGCTTGTGTGGATGATGCGTAGCGTACGGAAGCTAGCACGATAATGAACTGAAGCGACCGCGTGGTGCGGCCAGTACCGAGGTCACGCTGTTCGAATCGCGCGCAAGCGTACGAATGGCGAGTTCAATTTTACTTGAAAAAGTTGGACGAATAACGAGTTGTACGAGTAGCAATAATAAAAAAATGGCGGGGTTCCACTGTATGTTAAAAATATTAATTAAAAGCTACAGACAAATAAAGACTTCAGATTTGTAATAATAATAATAAAAAAGTATTATTCTTTAGAATTGTTGTGTTAATATAGATGGGCAAATAAAAATAATTATAAAAAAAACTATAAAAATTACAATAATACAAATAATTTATTTTGATAAAAAATTGCTTTGTTGAAAAGAAAAAAAAATCGTTAAAATAAGATAGCATATTTATAAAATATAAGCAAAATTGGTGTTTTTAACACAGGTTTCTATGGGCAAAAATTAGACATGACTCCGGACCAGGTGGCTTCTTCTATTGGGCATCCACCTATCGGTAAAAAATGGGTCAAATCTAAAGAACGGGAGGAGGGAAGGGGATCGCCATTGAAGTGAATGTTATTTAATATATAACTATTTGAAACTATTTTGACATACCAAAATATAATGCTACTCCAGTGATTCTTTTTAATAATAATTTATAATTGAACCCCTGCCTTTATCTAAAAACTATTAAAATTCAATAAACCTGAATCCACATAGGCACTATCGAGCAGTGGTCATCCAAGTCTAGTAATTATGAATCCTGTTTTTCAGAGAAGACAATTTTTTTGGCTGAATCGAGGACTTTCTAAGAAAATTAACATTTGATAGGAAACTTTTTATATACTCCTTATTCTAAAGGAAGATTTGTAAATGTATGTGTACATATATACACATGCACAGGAAACCCTAAGATGGAAGGTCAATGTAAGATTCCACTTAAGATATTAAACATTAATTAGAAAAGGACAAGGCTTCATAACAAAATATTCTTTTAATACAAATACATTTCATTTTTTTTCCCTAGTTATTAAAAAAATTGCAGATTTCTTACATTTGTTGTAATGCTATGACAAAATTTGATACAATATTCGAGGAATGAAGTATTACAAATTGCTCTTCTGAAATAGTATGAAAATTTAAAAAAAAAAATAGAATTATCACTGCTTTCTGCTTTGCACTTTTCTCAAGTGTTCAGAGGAAAGACTTCCCTGTCTCTGAATTAAGAACCTGTTCCTTTAACCATCTTACTGTATCGATAATTTTCTTGTAGGTTTATCCTTGCAGCCCAAAAGCTTAAAAGATTCTGCCTGGAAGTCATTCATTGGTAATTCTTTATTCATGTAATCTTTACAGCATCAATAGAAATAAAGATTGTTTATTTTATTTGTTATTGGAGTTGTCATGTCTCTCTCTCTCTCTTTCTTCACTGATAGTACATTATAATTTACGCCATAATTTCATATAGAAAGTGATCAACGGTAAATAGTGTATCTTATCATGAAAAATCAAAAATTCTTCTTTAATATATAAATACAAATAACTCATAATAACTCCTTCTTCCACTTAAAACATCTATATTTCGACTTCTTCATGGAAAAAATGAATCCCATTTCATTCAGTTTTTTTGAAAAAATTATAAAAAATGATAAAATTCTGAAACAAAAATTAAAATTGACATAAATTGTTTCTATAAGAATTAGTAATTGTTATTTGTTTTAAGAATTTGTGATTGTTATTTGTTTAAGAATTTATGATTGTTAAATGTTGTATGAATTTATTTTGTTGTTCAAGAAAATTTGTGTCTACATGATTGTTTTATGTTTGGAATTCTGTTTTAAGTGTTAGAGAAAAAATTTTAGGTTTTTCTCTACATTTTCTGTAGTTTTTTCCATGAAGACGACTTTTGCTGAAGAAGTCGAAATATAGATGATTAAAGATGTTTTAAGTGGAAGAAGGAGTTAATATGAGTTATTTGTATTTAGTGTATCTTATGTTTTCATAAATTCTTCAGAAACTTGGATGAAAAAAAATTTTTTTTCCAAAGTTTCACTGGAATTTTCATGGGTTGAAAAAGATTTAATTTTTATTGTTTGTTTTTTTTTCATAAATTCTTTGTCTAAGTCATCTTCATATGTCATTCCCTAATTCTGTTTCGTCTTCACTTTCATTAATATTCTTCGGAATGTCAGTTTAGAAATGCTGTAAGCATTTTGTATTCAATGTGCAATAACTTCCTTGCACATCTCCAGACACTTTGGAAGGCTCATTTGTACTATTATAACGATCCAAACATCAAAAAATATTTGGAACACAAATCACAGGAAAGGGACTCATATGACTCAAGGGCATCTTTAATAATAATATGACAAAAAGGAATCGTCACTACTGTCGGTCTATCAAATAATGTAGACAGAGAAAGCAATGAGTTTGTATGTTAAGAGAAGACCATTACCACAACAGTTTCAAAAGTGAGTAGGGTCTTAATAACCCCATCTTGTGGTTCCTATCTGATAACCAATTTATAAAAATTGACAAGTTATGTAATTCCTTAAATTAAAAAGGCAAGTATGTCTGTACTGGATTCAGACGATTCCACTCCACTAAGTGCGATCCCCGATCTGGAGGTACGCGGTCGATGGATCTCTTAGTGTCGCACAACGGTGAACTCCTAGAATAATACATCGACGGACTAAGGAAAGATTGAGTTTGTATGGTTTCCCGTTGCCTGCCCCAGAATGCCATTAAGGAATGACGTCAGACCGAAGAGAAAGTGAAGAAGAGGCTAACAACACAGGAAAGGAAATTGAAACACCCATGCTCACAACCGGGATTTGAACCCGGGTACCGGCATACTGGCCTCATGGCAGACCGACGCCTGAGACCGCGCGACCACGGCTTCAGATGATTCAGTACATGAAAATGAGAAGACACTTTTATTCATTATTATCAATACATGGGATAAAGTACTGTCCAACCAGGGATTTCAGACCTCCACTTGGCAGAGTGCCAAGCACTGTTCATTTGTCAAGCTAAATCAAATTGATTTTATATTGATTTGTAGAATTCAGAATTTGAAAGACATGTTCCTTGATTATGCACCTAATTTGATTTTGTGTAAAAACTTTTTCTGATAATTTACGTTCATTATATAATAAATGAAAATTACATCCTTTATTTGATATTTTGATTTCCTGACGAAATCATAAAAAAAACCCCTCAAAATCTAGTATTGTGGAGCAATGTAAATGGCACTTACCACAGCAATTGAACCAGAGGTGCCATCAGAGTTGATTTGAGCAGGTTGGGGGAAGATTGAAATATGATATGTAGTGACATCTTATTTTATCATATATAATGAAAATGTAAAATAATCTAATGGCACTTGGGATCACCAACCCTCACCATGGCTTCAATCAACGTGTTAAAGAATTCCCAATAGAAGATATCGGATTAAATTCTGAATGAAAAACTTATTCAAATGTTCATGTTTTAATCATTCTGAACTATCGTGAAATGTGGTAATGTAACTTGGTGTTTATAGTAATCTACAGTTAGTGAATATTTCCTGAATATGTTAAGTTTCCATTTTCAAGTATGTTAATCTTAATTTACTGTCTTACTCTGTAAATATAACTAGTGAGTATCTTAATGTCCCTAATGCAACACAATGGGCCTAATTCCACTAACTTAGGGTCAGGATTTAAACTTTATATACAGGGTGTTTTGGAAATCATAGACAAAGCGAAGAGATGCGGATTCCAAAGATTAATTTCGAGTCGAAAATATTCGATGACATTTTGTTGTAGTTTTACAAGTTAGGAAATGAATGCTTTGGGAATGGTCCCTAATCAAAGAAAGCTCAGTTCACATTAGGAAGTGTAAGTAAATAAGGTAAAGGTTTATTATAAAAAGCAATCCGCATAACAATGTCATGACTGAAAATAGGTCTGATAATTAAAGAAAATGCTGAAAATGGCCAGAACTGAACTTTCTTTGATTCATTTCCTAACTCTAAAACTACGGTCCGTACAACAAAAAGTCATAGAAAATTTTCGACTCAAAATGACCTTTGGTACCCGTATCTTTTCACTTAGTCTACCATTTCCGAAACACCCTGTACATAAATTGATAAGTCATTCCTTCATCAGTATACATTAAGTGACAGTCTAGAAAAAGCATGAAACATATTTCAGGATGTCACTTAGTATGATCTTGTTTATTTGACATTCTTAAAAAAGCCTGTTTGATTAACTAAAACAGGTTTTCATTAAAAGCCCATATATTCTAACAGTCCTGCAATTAAATGTTTTAAGTACTTATCTACTGAATGAAGATCAGGATTCTTTTCTTTTTCCTGGATGTCTCTCTTCTCCAGATGAGTTGTATGATTCACTCAACCACCTGTAAAATGAGAAAGTTTCTTTCCACTGGGACAGATGTTGTAGATGTAGCCCTGATCTCAACTTTCTCTGAATATTAGAGTCGAAATAAGTAAACTTTTGGATGCATGTAAACATATTAAAATGTTGTGTTGTATATTCAGCTTAACTGTTTAAGGGAATAACAGTATACTTTTAAAATGTCACGGAAAAAAAATGTTTAATTGAATATCAGGGTTTAAATTCTAATCATAAAATTATAATTTCTTCATTCCCAAATCACAAATATAGTAGAAAGCATCTAAAAAAAAAAAAATTCTTGACTCTTATACTGACAACAGAACTCTCCCAACTGTTAGGTTGTAATGGTTTTCAACTTTGACAATTTCAGTGTTAAACTAATTGCAGCTTAAATTGTTGTTTCATTTGCATCATCAAAACATGGATTTTTTTTTTTTTCCTTCTTCAGATTATTGTCTTTACGTATATTATCTATTAACAAGGTTAATTGATTCAGAGAAACTCATGCTCCGAGGAAAACCATGCTGATTATTATTCAGGGTGATTCAGCGGGATGTCCCCCTTTTTAAATAGGTCAGTCGTTCAACTTAATAACTAAACAGTAACATAAATATGTGTAAATGAGAGGTTAAAAATGGGAGAACGATTTACCATCAGATTGAGTGCGGAAAGTGTTCCCATCTTTTTCAGGACACACTTGCGCAAGTTTTACCATGTTTTCAGATACATGCCTGTGTCGATATCGTTTATTGGACCAACTTTCTTTAAACGGACTGTGAACAATGATGTGAACATAGACATTTTCATGGCCTTCGTGGAGTAACTAGATGTTATTGAGCGGACGCAGGGTTACTTCCAGCAGCATGTAACACTTCCAATGACTCCATGACACTCATCAACAGTTCCTTCATGGATCCTGTTATTTCAAAAAACCTTTGGCCCCCAGGTCATCACACTTGATATCAGTGTATTACTTTTTTGTGGGGCTATCTGGAGAGAGAGTCTACAAAAAAAAAAGACTGCTTACCATAATATTAAGACAAAAAAACCACAAACACCATCTTCTCAAATAACTTCAATATTTAACTCTCTTAATGAGAGTTTTCTTCAGGAAAATACATAAGAGAAATATAAAATTCCTTCTAATAGCCAACAGAAATAAAGTATAACAATCACGAAATAAAACGTTACAATGAAGACACTTCATACATAACTAATATTATTAATAACAATCGTGAAGACGAACTGTTACAATGAAAATTTCATATATAATTTATATTATTAATAACACAGAAGAACAAAGAGCAGTTACTTTAATAATCTAATCTCAATTTAGATTTAATACTTTTATTATTACTTATAACCTTTTCAAAAAGACCATATGATATCGCATTCATCTTTAAAGACTTGTCTCTGTTCATGCATTTAGATAAATTAACGAATCCTGATTCTAAAAAACTTAAAGTACCATTTAGGATCTCTGGAAAAACATCACAACTCAAATAAACAATGGGGGGGGGGGGGGGGTAGAAACTTTTCAGCACTTAATGTGATGGTAAGTAATGCTCCCATTATTAACCTCTCATTTACACCTAGTTATAATTATACATCGTCAAAGGAAATCTAATGTTACAAAATTAAGTAACTGAAAAAATATGTACTATGCAGACTTACTTCAATATTTCAACTTTTTCATCAGGAGTATATTACATAAATGAGAAAAGAATGATTAAATTACTCTTCTTCTACATAAAAATAGAATAATAATCATGAATTGAATATCACGTTACACTTGGTAACATACATACATAACCCAACTAATAAGTTTTGTATCGATTGTTGACAACATGCAACGGTTGTTGCTAAATTAATTCTATATAATAAATAACATTGTCAACAACACGCTACATATTCATAGTTAAGACACATTATAGTAATCTACTGACCCATATTTTATAACACATATTAAAGAGTATAAATCATTATTATTTATAAATTTAAAACATATACTGGTTCTTAAGTAATGTTGATTTTATTGATTCTTCAATATGTTTTATAAAGTAAGAACCAGTATATGTTTTAAATTTTTAAATTTATAAATAATAATGATTTATACTCTTAATATGTGTTATAAAATATGGGTCAGTGGATTACTATAATGTGTCTTAACTATGAATATGTAGCGTTTTGTTGACAACGTTTTTTATTATATAGAATTAATTTAGCAACAACCATTGCATGTTGTCAACAATCGATACAAAACTTGTTAGTTGGGTTATGTATGTATGTTACCAAGTGTAACGTGATATTCAATTCATGATTATTATTCTGTTTCTGTTTTTATGTAGAAGAAGAGTGATTAAATCATTCTCTTCTCATTTATGTAATATACTCCTGATGAAAAAGTTGAAATATTGAAGTAAGTCTGCGTAGTTCATATTTTTTCAGTTACTTAATTTTATAATATTACACATAGTTATGTTACTGTTTAGTTAATAAATCAAATGACTGATCTATTTCAATCGGGGACTTCCCACTGGAACACCAGCTATATTATAATGAATTATACTGTACTGTATTATCTACGATCAATTATTATCTCCCAGAAATGACAAAAAATGAAATATATCATGTATTATCCGTGATCATCAAAGAATTTGTTTAAAAGTAACTTTTGTCATATATGATGAAGTGGCTATTTAATGTTCTTTTATTTTTGGTTTGTTTTGAATAAAGTTCACACCTACGATTCATTGACATCTTTATCATGTACTATATTTGTGATACATCTTTGTGAAGCTTTATAATTTCAAATTTTTATTCTAGTGTTAATCATTTACATTTTGTTTGATCCACTATCTTTTTGACTCTTACTCTTTCCATTCCAATTAATTATGGAATGCAATACATTCCATAACTTTTTTACCTTTGTAAAAATAAGCTGTGAGACGGGCTAGACACAACTTTTCTGTATTTTGCACTTCTGTCATAAAACCGTAGCCAATGGAGTTTTTGTCAAATAGGAATGATGATGGTATTCTATATTTGAAACATACCTGATCGTTACGACTGTTTTTGCTTTCGGACATTTTAAAATTATAAACTGCATTAGCGACAGTTATTACTGTATTAAGTTACGCAGATTAAGAAATACTTAATTCAAATAACTGCTAAAATATCAGAATGGAACTTTGTTGTAAAGTGAGGACTAATTGTAGGTTTTTTATACAGAGTGGGAAACTTAAAACCGGCATGCCTCAGCGGGTTTGTGCTGCCCTCTATCGGTTGTAATTGTAGCTACTATCGAATGTTTCAGGCCTCTCATGCAGCAAAGAAATGAAAACGCAAAAATTCCTTTAATACCCATTTTTATTTGTGGTAGTCGACATGTTTACTCTTACAAAAGATCTTGAAAGTGACCTCCCTGCGCAACATGGTCTCAAATATACAGAGTGGAGTATCTTATGGCACAAAGTGAATTTTACACCACTTTGTTGTGCCGAACGACAACAGAAACAATGAATAGTAGGAGATACAACTACAAACTACAACCGATGGGCAACAGTGCAGACCAGCTGAGGCAGCTTCAAGTTGCTCACCCTGTATATTATCACATAGACAAATCTTAAATGTTAAATGAAATGACCATGTACCAATTCATCAAATCAAAACAAAAAAAAAAGAAAGAATTTATTATTCAGCTTGTTACAATATTAAAAAAAGTTGTCAATTTTCTCTTAAAAGATAAAAATTTCAAATACATATATTCATGATGGTCTTTTGTTAAAATCTTTCAAATCTTGCCATGTTAACAATAAATTTAAAGTATTAGAAAGGATAATCTGAATGAAACAAGAATATTTTTTTAAATTTTCATTTCCTCCCCCCCCCCCCTGCTTTTTGCTTTTCTTTCCTAAATAATAACATTTTTGAATTCTAACCCCAATTAATAATTGCCATTGTTTCACGACGACATCCAGTTGTTTTTATCTTTCAAGAGAGATCATAATAAGAAAGTCTCCAATCAAGAAATTTAGTATTAAGACTGCTACTGAACATTAGTGAATATATTTTGAAATTGGTTATTAACAAATCTTCTCGATAAACTTTATCTCAGATTGATAGGTTAAATATAACGTCAGTATTTAAAATATAGGCTAATTCTCTTATTTTTTGCTTTCACTTCAAATTGGTTTCTGTGAATATTATGAAAGACTACCAATCAATTGTTCATCACAATTTCTTTTTGTCGTATGATATAAAATTATTTGAATCAGTCAACTACAGTCGCGTCTGTTTAATAAAGAAATGATAGAAAGACAATAAAAGAAAACATATACCTTTACCTGTTTATTCCCAAAAATCTTACTACCGTTCTCGTATCAAGATCGCTTCAAAAAAAAATCTTTTATTATGAATAAAGAGCATAAATTGCTTTAACGTTTTCTATTCCTTAAAAGAAGGCAGGAGAAGAAGAAATTATTTACAGCAAGTGAGGAATGCCCGACAGAACAGAAAGAGTCTTCAATTCGGGATTTCAGGAAAATAAAATCCATAAAGAAAAAAAAAAAAATTGTAGTTATTTTTGGCTTAAAATTTATAACAACTGGACTTCACTGACACAATAAAAAGTACATGTATTTACTCAAAATTTTCATGAGAAGCAAAATATACAATAGATATTATCACTACATTCTTGATATTGATATGTACAAAAGAGGGGGGGGGGGGGAAAAGAACAACATTGCTGTTCATAAATCACACATCCAAATATAACTCACTCTTCTTTATCACGAAACCCAATTAAAAGTTTATAGAAAAGAAAAATAATAAATAAATTAATATAAATTAAACAGAAATACCCTGAAAAATTTTTCAGATGAAAAATGAATGAGAAACAGTTAAAATTTCATCTAAAAAAAAGAAAAAGAAAAAAGAAGGGTAACGGGTCAATGATTGCAAGAGGAAGGAAGGAAGAAAAATGACATTTAAATAAATTCGGTTATGATTTAGTGCTTTCATAATATCTCATGCTTACTAAACGTCACTTTTATTTTGGGTCCTGATACAACCCCTGCTATCACGATATTCCAGGATCTTTCCACCGGAAAAATGCTTTTTCTTGTGGCTTCTATCTTTATTTTTTCTGTGTTTTTCAGTTTTGTTGACTGACTGACCTCGGTTGGTGTTAGTTCATTTTCGACATTTCAAACTTTGTATTCATGATTTCCTGGGGGGAAAAAATAAATAAATAAAAGAATCAAAATAACTGAATCTTGACAGGGGGGGGGGGCAAAAATAAAAGGAAAAAAGATTAAATCAAAATTTACTTCATTAAAATATATAAGACTGCAAAAAAAGGCAAATTTCCGAAGTCCTTCCGTTGACTTCATTAAAATTTTGATTAATTTATTTAAAAGAAAAAAAAAGCTTCTCAAGATTACCTTTAAAATTTTAAAATTAAAATTAATACACAAAGACATCCACATCCACAGGCGGATCCAGGATTTTTCAAAGGGGGGGGAAGGGGGCTAACTTTTCTGAAGGGCTGACTATAGCTGTGTGTCTGAAACGCACGCTAGTCGCCAGCTTTTTATTAGCAATTGAAATCGTCATCATGGCAATATTAATGTCTATCAGGCAGCAGCCTTTAGATACCCCATTTTATCCAATCTATAGCAAAAGAGAGAGGCTGTAGCCCCCACTAGCCCCCTCCCTGGATCCGCCTATGAAGACATCTGAATGTTCTTTGCTTATGAATATTTAAAGTCAATATGAAATCAGAAATTGAAAACAAAACATTGTTTTACCATTATTATCATTATTATTTAGTTGAAACAACTGACATTTGACAAACTTTTAACATCTGATATCATTAAAAAAAGAAATAGAACTGATAAAAATTATGTTTAAACTAGATGGGTATCGTCGTTTCGCTCCGGAACCCTTGCATGTATAGCATTAACATAAAAAACCTTTATTTATTTAGCAAATTAATATGGAGATCGGAGAATACACGACTTCCCAGCTCGTTGTGGGCTTCTCCGCTTAACTCAGTTGTATTGTGCGTTGGCACTCACATGAGGGGTTACTGCAAAAACACTTCATTTTTGCATGTATCTTCCAAACGCAGAAACGTTTGTTAATGACTGATATACCGTTCGATAGAACTTTCAAATACCAACATTTTCTCAATATAATGGTCTCTTCCAACTTTTATACTTTTCGTTTAAATTGAGAAAAAGTCAAAATTTGACCCTTTAAGACGCCATCTTGGAAACCAAAAACTTTTTTCGAAAGATTTTTGTAGCATTTTGTTTGTCTTAAAAAGCTCGAAATTTTATCCATTTGCATGACCAACCTATCTCTCATAGTTTGGTCACAAAATTGGAAAAACGTAAAGTCTTATAAGAATGACAGAATAACGCTTTTATATAATATAATGTCAATTAATAAGTTTTTAATTAATAAAATTATACATTTGCAGTTTTGGCTATAATAGCAAAAGGACTGGACTGCGGATTTGGCAAAAGTTTTCTTTCAGTTAATTAATGAATTTGAAAGTGGGGTTGAAGCAACAGTAATTTTATCCATTAGATACGATAGTTAAAAGTCATGCCTTATGTTTCCTACCAATATCTAGTGACAATATGTGGAAAAAATTCTGAAAGCCAATTCAAAGTCAGAAACTACATCTTAAGCCATCTTTTGAATTTGGCATTTTTTTTTCTTTCTTTCTTTCAATTAGCTTCCAACAAGTTTATTGTAAAAAAATTATATTACACTTGTACTTTCCAACATTAAAATAATTCTTCATGTTAACTCACCTCATCAGAATCTAAAAGGCCTGGAAGAGCTCTGAAATGAAAATAAAATTTTTTAGGTAAACTTAGAACACGTCAATTACTTTGACAACAATAAAACAAGAGAAAAAAAATAACTAAGAATATTTCTTTGGGTTCCTATATAATTAAAACTCAAGCAAACTGATTTAAACTTTCACAGTCTAATAATTAAACCTCAAGACTGTTTTGAACTCCAAAGGGAATAATTCAAATAACACATCTTTTGTCAAAGCATGCTATTTTAGAAAACTATGGAGGAAATGGTTGAACAATAAAATCTGCTAATCTTATCTTATTATATAAAAATGAATGTTTCTTTGTTTGTCCCATATGGGTTCCTATATCTTTCATCAGATTGCGATGAAACTTTGGTGAGTTGTTGTGCGCACACTCGTAAAGGTTTCTGAATTAGTAGAACCATTTTACAATATCTGGTGCACGAGGCGTTTCAACAAATGAGTGTATTTCTGGTTTCAACATTTGCAGTTTCCGGTGCGACTCGCATTTGCAATGATCACCAACAAAGCACAGGGACAATCGCTACAAGTGTGAGGACTAAATTTGTAAAAATCCATGCTTCACACATGGACAGCTGTATGGCCTGCTCACGCGTCGAAACCCTTCTGATTTATTCGTGTATGCACCATACGGAAAAACAAAAAATATTGTATATCCAAAAGCACTTCAATAAACAGAATTAAAACACAAACACTTTCTTTCTTTGATTGGCACTGCAACACATGCCGGGTACAGCTAGTACTGAATAAAAGGGAGTACTTTATCGTAGATGCTAAAAGACAACTTGAAACAATTTGTAATAGTAATTAAAAGTAACCTTTTTTTAAAGCAAATTCAATTATATCTTTTAATCTTAGTATATAAAATCTTACTTTTCATAGAGAAGATGATGGAAAGGTCAGGAGCATTTTTATACTGAGCGACACAAAACAGGTCGTGGATCTAATATGAATCAAGGTCATGATCAAATTATTATTATTATGATTTTATTTGTTGGCTCATTTGGTTCACATGTCTGATCAAATTCAACAAGGAACTCAAAGTGAACTGAATAAGAGGATCATCCTAACTTAATATTCCTTCAAATTGAAAATATTTCATAACTGTTTGAAACTTGCAAAATTGAATATATTATTAATGCAATAGTGAATAATAATTTGGATCCTTTGTTAACTTCTTGAATTGCTTAAAGACACGGAAAAAATGTGAAAAAAACATTTCCAGAAGTGAAAGAGAATGGACCACTTGAGGATAGGCGGGGCTTCGTAGTTACAAAATATCCCACCAGGCTACTGTTTGGCTTGTGGGATAAACAAAGCACATGGCACCCGTGTAGATATTAAAGAAGGATATTCCAAGCGTTCACAGAATTATTACAATAAGGAACTGCACAGAACTGAACCAGTCCGTCTTGAAATATCAAAAAA
>JAFIDM010014012.1:54181397-54197590 GCA_023159025.1 Thereuonema tuberculata
AAGTATCATTTTGCTTCTGCAAAGAGTTGATATAATTTGATGATTGGAAAATTATTGCTTTTGTTTTTCACAATATTAATGTTGCCTCATTTTGATTGGTAATCAATTTCTTTATAATTTTTTTATTTTTTTAAATTATTTTTTTAAAATCTGTGTAGCGTAAAGATGTACTGTCGGTGGCATTTCCAATGTCACATTAGCTGCCCGATGCTACCCTGCAGTGCAACAAGCTCTCAGCCCTTACGATTTTTTTAAACCCCCTTTCAGTGCAAAGAAGCAGCTAAAATTTGCTACGTCAACTACTTAAGGTCCTGAATAAATGATAAAAATTTCAAGGGCTGTTTCAATCTGACAAGCCTAAACATTCCCTTGTTAGACTGGTTTAAGGAAAGCAATGCAGAAAGCACAACTTTGCAATGTGACATTGGAAATGCCGTCAACAGTACCTGATAAAAAAAAAAAAATAGTTAACACAAAAAAATTAAACTAGTTAAAAAACATTTTTATACTAAAAATTACTAACATTTATCACTAATGTTTCGAAACTAATGTCTTATATTTTCACTTCATTGTTTCTATTTGTTTTTATATTTCCATTTGCTTTCTTTTCTTTAATTTTCAGGTTGCCGTAGACTTATTTTTGAAGGTATCATTTGTAGACGGGTGAACTTTTTCCTTCCAGATTAGTGATGACCCTCCTTCTTGGATGGACAGGTGGACGTTACCCATGAGATACGACAGTCTTAACATAGAAGTTACATCTAATTGGCTATCAAGATAATTGACCATTGTACAATATATGTTCTCAATTGATGGAAAACTAAAGGGCTTATCTAATTGGCTGACTCTGTTAATAAAGAAACTGTTTGGACATTTGTAATCACTTTGAATAAGACATCAAAAACAAGAGATAACAAATTGTTAGTTATTTTTAATATAAAAGTGTTTTTTAATAATAATGCATTCATTATTATATTTTTTAACAAGGGTTCTTCATATTAACTCTGTTATATAAATAAACAGATTATGACAAACAAACCACATGAGTATCTTTGCTCAAAACCATGATTATACTGGGGGGGGGGGGGAGACATCGTTTTCTGAATTAATAATCAGAGATCTCAATGATGAGAGAATGTTTGAACTAGCATGTAAAGGTGCAGTGAACTTTTCGTGAAAGCTTTTGAATATAAATTCAGTTACTGTTCAATTCCTCAACCTCTCCTTTTTCTTGTGTTTGAAAAGCTAAAAAGTTTTTTTTTATTTCATTGGAAAAATTCACTACATTTAATCTAACATTTGCAAAATAATTTCTTACCAGATTGGCCAGTTGAATTTATAGATCGATATTCTGCATAAAACATGGCTTTTTCAAGCATCCCTAAAATAATAATAATAATAATAATTTTTAATGAAAAGCAAGATTTAACGTCCACAATAATTCATAAATAGAGAAAAAAAACCACAACTGGACAGTAAATATGCCTTTGCGCACTGAGCCAACATCAACGGGAATCCTGAACGGCTGTTTCAACCTTACTAGGAATCGTCAGCAGAATTTACCCTTGGTTTTTGGCTCAGTTTGCAGAAAGCTAAGGCAAACCTTAACTTTCGTGCAAACTGAGCCAAACATCAAGGGTAAATTCTGATGACTATTCCTAATAAGGATGAAACAGCTGTTCAGGATTCCTGTTGATGTTGGCTCAATGTGCGAAGATATATTTACTGTCCAGTTGTGATTTTTTCTCTATTTATAATAATTTTTACTTTCTGAGAAATTAAAAAAAACAAAAAACTATTGAATATTATTAACTATTTTTATAACTTTTATTCGAACTTTTAAATTGAAACCCATCTTAAACTTTTGTATTTTACCTAATAAAATTAGTCCTCCAATCCAGAACTGAATCCTCAGCAAATCTCTCCACTGACATGCTGATACAATGAGCCAAACCAATCCGTAGAGGACATACACCAAGACCATGCATCCATAAAACTAAAAATATAAAGGAATAGGACAATTTATTTCAGACTACTATATACAATGCATTCATTAAATTAAAATGAAAGAACACAATTTCCAATCAATGTCAATTTAATATAAAATTACAAGGGGCATTTTGAAAACTTTACATTAGAAATCATCATCGACCATGGAAAATCATCAATGAATAAGTAAAACAAATCAGTAGTGAAGAAATTAGTCGATTACGGAGCAGGCTGACACTGCCTCATATTAAGAAAACAATACAGTATGTTTTCAAAATATTAACAGAATGTATAAATAAATGGTACAACAAATTACAGAAACAAAATAATAGTGAGAAAAGTCAAATTTCACATTTGGTTGAATATAAAATGATTTCAATGGAAAATACTTAACAACAGTATATTTTAAAAAATAAAATAAAATAAAAATTAAAGTTTATTTGGAATAGCTTAGTTAAGCAGCCTGCAATATTGTTACTATCAAATTTCACTTTTTATTACCCGGATAGCTCTGTAGCATCAGTGGTCCATATATTACAGTCTTGAAACTTTCGAAACTATTGTTAACTAAAAATAAGAGGACTTATTTTGAAGAAATGGAAATGATTAATTTTCTCTTTTAAACAAATGGAAAAGTCTGTTTGCCTAATTCTCTCCTTGTTTCAGAACTGCTTTCTATTGCTGAACTCCTTCTCCTATTGGATGGCTATTGCAAAATGAAATTTCTTTTTCGGACAGTCGCCCTCTGGGCTTGCTCCCCAATACTTGACTCTACAACTCTGCTGGGCTGACCCCTCACTATTTCCCAAAACTTTCTTCTGGGCTAATCTTCTGGGCTAGTTCCCAAACTTGGATCCTTCTCTTCTTCTGTTGTACTAGTTCTTCAATGTTCTTCTTCTGGGAGGAGGGACTGCTTGCAGATTGCTGCTGCCAATGTACTCTCCCTCAATCTGGCTCTGCCTGCCTTTTTACGTGGCTTGTCAGCCTCATTCTAGCTGAACAAGCTGGTCGACTACATTGGAGTGAGGTTGGGTTACTGCGGTCTTTTCCACCGGTAAAAATATTTTCAATTCGTAATATGCTGTATATGGATTTTTTGCGGGTGTGATTCTCGTTCCCTGACAACTGTAGTTTAACCAATTCTTATTTTAACATGCTTTATGATTTCAAAACATTTCAAAAACATTCCTGTAATTTTCTTTATATGTTTGTTTAATACTTAAACATACACACTCTCAATGAAGAGTATATTTTTCTCTACATTGAATATCATGTGAATACTATACTATTAAAAGCACAGTATTATATGTCTTATGGGAAAATAAAATATCAAAACATGTGTAGAAAGGTTGCAGATATATCAGAATATTTAACATGGTGGTCAGAGAGGGGGGTGTCAAGCTGATGGAATTCCATCCTACTATGATAATTACTCCAGCAAGTACCTACCAGTGAAATAACTGCATTGCAGAAAACATCTGACAGATTAACAGCAATAAATCTCTAAGAGTTACAACAATATGATTAGAGATCAAGCCATCAGATTGATTTGAGAGAAGTATTACACTATATACTGTACTAGTTCAATAAGGAAATGTGAGTGAAGCACATACTTGAAAACTTGCAATAGAAAACTGCTAGAATCCATAAAGCATGTTAAAAATTATATTTTAGGAAATTCCTCCTCCTATTGTGCCAGCATTATGAAAATATTCAGTCACTCTATCATCATAAACATTATATAGAGAAAGTTTAGGAAGGGTTGCAGGAAAGTCTTGCTTAAAACAATGAGATGCAATTGATAGCTAAACGGCTAAATGCACTACTCCATCTTCTGTTACGTTTCCGCAACATAATTGCTTAAGTGATGTAGTTATGTCTTCAGGGTCACAAGAATGGAGGAACAATTACCTGGAATTTTTAGGATGGTAAATTTTTGAATATAAATAGAAATATAGGGTCAAATGTGATTTTTATTTCAGGTAATTGTTTCCCATTCTTGTGACCCGAAGACATAACTACGTCACTAAAGCAATTCCGTTGCGGAAACATAACGGAAGACGGAGTAGTGCGTATAGTCCTTAAGCCTTCAATAAAGAAAAGAGAAATTTAAAAGCAGTTAAACAAAATAAAAAGTCCTTTTAGATAATTTGGAAGAAGGCAAAGAAGATAAAACTTATAACCAGAATAAAACAAAACATTGGTAAAGAAAAAAAAGAAAAAAAATGGGTTAAGAGAAGCAGCAAAAAAAAAAATAAAAAACATTGTAGTGGCTAAATGTAAAAAGCAGAAATTTACACCTGTCAAATAGTTGCATGAGAGATGGAGACATACCAGGGGTATTGCTGGGACAATGGACTTTAAAAATAAGATCAGAATCTTAAATATTCAGTCAAGAAGACCAGCTTTCATAATGGGATTTTCTTCAATAAATAAACAAATAAATAAATAAATAAAAAGCTACTGTTGAATGAGCTTTTGAAAATGCAAAGAATATTTCTATATTTAGGTTTAAAAGCTCAAATGAAAAAGTGAAATTTACAAGATGCTACTACAATTTGCAAGTAATATTATCAATACAACAATGTCATATGCAAACAGAATAAATGAAGTTCAATACTCACAACAAGAAGAGGCCAATCTTTTGCCGAGAGATAGCCATAATCGCCTTTAATTTCAACAGTAACTAATTCAAATGAAACAATAGATTATATTAGTGTTTCCTAAATATTTTACGTAATATTAAATATTTTTATTTATTTTTTTTTAAATACTGAAGGTAATACCTCTTTTTATTTTAACAGTATCTCAAACCAATTGCAATACATCACATTTGTTTCTAATATTATTGTGAGATCATAATAGTTACTATTCTTCTTTCACTGAATTATATGCTACCAATCTGTAAAATGAAGGAGATGTAAAAAAATGCCACTTGAAAATGTTAGGCCATTGGTTGCAAAGAACATTAGATATCCTTCAGTTTTCGACTCATTATAAATATTTTACTTTAAATAATTCAAAATAATCTGCAAAATCTCTACTAAGGCAGCTGACTATGGTATCTGTAAAACTGCAGGACAGAGATATTCTTAAGACCGATTTTCACTTATGGGACTGGGTGTCTGTGATGTCATCTAGCTGAAGATCGAAAGAAGTGTCTCTTCTGTAGAATTAACACAGGACAACCGGGTTCTCATTTACACCGAGTGATCAAATGCTTGAGGGAGCTTTCAAAGGGTCCTCACTGATCACTTGGGAAGTGATTAGTCAAGGTCACGGCCCTTGGTGCTCACCAGAAGCCCCACACTTTTTGAATACTTTGAAAGAGGGAACGAAATTCCCTCGAAAATTTGCTTTTTAATAATAAACGTAAAATATTACATTTAATTGTGAGATGTCAAAGATCTTTTATTACAATAAATATTGTAGGAGAAAGGACCTACAAAAAAGGTATGGAACAATTATACTTTCTTCTTGTTTTATTTGTTTTTAGCTGCTCTGCCTTCAACTCACATGGCCTGAATTTAGCTCTTGGTCATTTTTGGAGGTTAAAATCTGCAGGTTTCACCATCGACCAGTCTTTCTAGTGAAAATGAGCAAAACATACTCATTGAGAGACGAGACGCATCAAGGACGCCGCTCGTCCAGTGAAAATTCAACCTTTAAGATGCTTAAAGGTTTCAGGAATACTGGATCAGAGAGCTTTTTCTAACTTTTCTTATTGAGGAAATCAAATGTTATGATAAATTAAACATCTATTGCCACGGCATGACGATGGTAAAAAAACAAATCCGTATTGCTACCATTACACTCAACAGTATTTAAACATCTTTTGCAGCAGATGGGATAAATCCATCTTCCTGCCTAAAAACACTTAAGTGACTATCAGACTAACAAAAAAGAAGTATTTTGACATCTGTTCCAGATTTCATTACTACCCATAATATACTATTTTCACTATTCTATAATGCAGATAAAAATTATCTACACTTATGAAAAATCAATGCATTCAACAGAAGGAATTTTCATGTTTTAACTGACAGGCACCAATTAAAACTGATTCTCCATTTCGATTTGTTATCTTGGGTCTTTCACTGAATAATCTTCTTTCATATCTTTCTGCTTTCTAGATGACAGTCATGCCACAATGTCAAAATACAAACTGTCATGGTAGCCTACTTAAATCTCTATAAATAAACTAGTCAAGTATTTAGAAAGATTTATATCAATGAAAGATGATCCAACAAACTGTATATGGAAACAAAACTGATATTTTCAATGAATTTCCTAATGCCACGTATTATTCTGCAATTAGGAATCCTATAGAGAATACACCATAACTCTGAATTTAAAACTTTTGAATAAGTTCAATGACGAGATCAACTTCTAGCCAATAGCAGAATTCTGTCCTGATTGTTTTATATTAAAAGATTTATTCATAACTAACTGTAACATTAATATCCTCATCAGTTGGATTAGCTAATTTTTACAGAAAAAAATAAAAGCATACAAACTTTTGCCGCGGTAATCTTCAGCTGGCTTCGCATGAAGATAGACAATATAAACACCATCTTGCGGAAATATTAATTGATATGGTTCTCCAGTCTATTAGATAAAATTGATGTAAATAAATAAAATTTTCAGAAAACTACAATCTTCATGAACTTAATTTGAGAGTTTATAATTTCTCATTATATAGCATTAGATAATAGTTTACTTACCTCTTTACTTGATGATAATGTTTGATTTTCAATTGTATTATGTTCAACTTGTGTTCCGTTCTGAGGCTTAGCTTTAAATTAAAGAAGAAAAAAAAAAGTTACAGAAGTCTTGTAATGCTGAAAATTCAAAATGCTTCAATTACAACAAAATTTACCTATTAAACTTTACTTTCCTGAAGTAAGCAATAAAACGATAATTTAAAGTTCTATAATATGTACTTCAGAAAAAGACTGTATGAATTTCTGTGTTTTTCTATTGTTATTGTGTTCAATTGATATTTTTGAAAATTGTTCTCATCAGATTCTATCAAGTTTTAAAAATGAAGAACTATTCTAATATTCCAATTCAATAATGTGAAAATTCTTGCATTATTTATAATGTATCAAGTCATAATAATTAGATGGTATGCATCATTATAAAGAAATGAAGGAAATTAAAAATTGCCATAGATATAATCTATCAAGTTTTTGTTTCATAATGTTTTATTTTGAGGGACAAGACAAAACAATACTTTTTTAGTTTTAATTTTAATTTTTAAGATTAAGTTTCTGCCCTTTTTTATTCTTAATTTATATATTTGTTGTTTTTAAATATGAAGGGCCATTACCTTGTTAACTTTTGTTTTCTTTATATGTTTCTTGGGGGTCACTGAGCTATAAGATACTGGGCGAATCGAGCTGATGATGGTTTGGGATCCTGAAACAGCTGTTCTGGATTCCCGGTATCGAAAATACTAAAAACAGATCAGCACTTTCTGATTTATGTGGTGTGTGTGTTTTTTTATTGTGATGTTAATATTATTTCCGCATGTTAAACTTGTTGTTAAAATGTTTGGAAACACAAAAAAGGTTTGATCTGATTACAAAACATGCAATCACCAACACACAACAGCTGTTCAGAAGTGATTAATTCTCAGTTACACCTATCGATGATTGATAATTCACATTGGTTTTCTTAAGGAATAATGCATAGATGTGAGACTTCAATTTGCTTTGGAAAATCAAACACAACTGCTAATTATGGGTAGGCCTAATTCTAATGCGAGAACCGTAATATCTTTCCTATAATTTCTTTAAATAAAGACAGATTCAGAATTATGTGATGTTCATTTTCTTTTTGTCTTATGTAAGTTAAACTTTAATTTGTACAGGTAAATGACACATCTGAACACTTTGGAATTTTAGATTGTTCTTGATGAAGGTATACCAGAGACAGAAATCTTTTCAGCTATTAAATGCTATTAATGCCTATTAATATCAACAATGTAAATTGGTTTTTATTTAATAAAGATGAATAGAAACCACTTTGATATATATGTTGTTGCAGCAACTATCATTATATTCATGATATCGTCCTATGACTTCTGTTAAGTATAAGAACATTTTTCTTGATATGAATTTTTTTAAATATAATTAACATAATTCTAAATAATTTTACTTCACCTTCACTTCTTTCTTTTTTTGTAGTCACCTTTTGACCAAAAGGGTTCGGATTTGAGCACTGTAAGAAATAACATATATTTTAAAGCTTTTAATATAGCCAAGCAATAACACTAAAAATAATTATAACTAGAATATGTATTAATATTTTTTTATGTTTTCAAGTGGGTTATTTTTGACATGCCACTATTTATCATCAGATCTGTTCCTTTCAGGAGCAATCATTATCACATTTTTAACAGTGAAGTATTTCAATGACATCCTACACTGTTACTGTCCCACTGCTTGCCTCCATTTGGTTATCTGCAGTGCTTTATGGGAATGCTTTTAGTTGCAAAGGTTTCAGGAAAATTAAACAAGGTAGGAAAGCGATTTGTAAACCAATCACAATGCTTCGCAACATCTTCTGATATGAAAATATCATTGATACTGCTTTAATTTCTCTTTTATTATAAATGTGATTGTTGTGCATGCAAAAGATGCAAATGTTGTGATTGTTGTGCTTAATGATAACTTAATGATATTTTAATGAGATTTTAATGATACTTTGTCCACAGGACAGACAAAACGGGAATATTAAGTCTGCTGATCTTATCAGAAGACTAAAAATAAGTTCTTAGAAAATTAGTATTTCTTTTGGAATGAACCATTCATTAAATAGAAAATTTAACCAATACTCTTTGAAGTTGGCAAAGTATTATGAATTATGGAGATTAATGACGTATCGTTCTTAGATATACAGAATGAACTCAAGCCTCACTAACAAGGATAACCTCTGAAAAAAATCCACAACTGGATCGAAACTCTGAAACAGGATGACAACTTTGCATCCTAAGTAATCACAAATTTTAAGAAGGTGAAGAAATATCTAATTAGAGCAGATATCAGATAAGGCAGAGGTATCAAAAATATACGGCTCACAATATTGTCCCATCTCACCTGCGCAACTTAACAGCAGGTTTTTCTACTCTTTAAAAAGAAATAACTCTTTAAAAAGAAATAACTCATTAACAAAAGCCAGTTATCATTTATGGGCAAATTGAGCATGAAGGAAAAACCAAATGGTTTTTAATACGACCAAATGTAAAGTCTTTATGGTAATGGAGATCAGAGGAACAAGAATTTCAGATAACAGAACTGTCAACATTTTTATTTTTGAAAAATATTTAGGCTTAATCACTATATTAAAGATTTTACATGTACTTACAAATTCAATTGCTTATGGTGGAAATATATCAAACAACAGTGGACATTGACAAAAAAAGCCTATGAAAGGGTGTTTGAAACGTGATCGACGAGTTACCACGAAAAATTTTTTTAATTACGAACCTCAAAAAAAAAAACAATTTTAATCCAAGCCAACAATAGGGAAAATACAATAGGCCCTACAGTGCGAAGGTTAAAAATTACTGACAGGTTTATTGTGCATTGTAATCCTATAGGCCTTCTCGGAATTTATGGATGCAATCGTAGAGCAAAGGTTTCTGCTTTACTGTACATATTTTAAAAGTTTTACGTATTATGTTTTTTGTAGTTTTTAATGGTGAAATATTTTTTTTCGTGTTTACACCTCATTTTTAAGTCTTTTTTTCGGGTTATCCGCGATTTTCGTTATCCGCGAAGCCCTTGCCACCCAATTCTGCGGATAATCGGGGCTCTACTGTAGTTTTAATGTATGTCAATCAAATTATTGATCTTAAATTACAAAAAAATCATCGTCAGCATTTATTTATAAAAAAGTATTGACAAAATAATCATTATATGTTATAATAAAACATCTGAGTATTAACTAAGTACAACATAAAAATTATGACGCCTTTCTTTTGTCTTTGTTTTTTAATTCTTAAATTCTGATAGCAAGTATAATAATTTTTGCCAATCTTTATAAATAATAATTAGCACTTAATAATGAATAGATCTAAAAATACTATAATTAACTTACACCTGGAAAATTTTTAAAAGTTGGTATCTGCAAATCCTGGAAATAAAAATATTAATAATTAATTTCAATCGGAAAAAAATAATTTTTCATGGGATTATGTTTAAAAATGGATAACAATGAGATAAAAAAAAAAAAAAAAACCTTTAGCTTGAGAAACTCTTATTTTATTTACTGTCAAGAGCAGTGATCTGAAAGGGTGTGACGCGAGGAAAAAAAATAACAAAAAGTATTTTTTATTAAAACGGGAAAATAAGAGGAAATATAAATTAGGTATTAAATATTTTCAACAACGTTATTTATTACATAAGAGGAACAAGTAATGTGTAAGTTATAAAAATCGGAATGGTTAAAATTAATGAGTAAATAATTACATCATTTTTATAATTCAACTAGAATTGAATTATTCCTTGGTAGAGGAAACGTCTCTAGTGCTGTGCTGCCAAATATTTAAAAATATTTAAAATAGACCGTTATTCATGTATTAATTTTGTTAGTGTTTTTATTAGGATTCTACTATATACATAGTAAAGCAACGAAAAAATGTACAGTGCCATATGATGTTAGGATAACGTTTAGTGTGCTGCAGGATTTTTCCAAATACAAGTTAGCCGTGAAGCAAAAAAGATTGAGAAGCCCTGGTCTAAAGGCTGTTATCTTCAGCTGTAACAATGGACATTACTATAGATTATTTGTCAAACCACAAATACCCAATTTAAATCAAAGGAGAAAGTAGCCTTTATACCCAAGGAATGACTACAGACGCAAAGAAAGAGAAACACCTAATCCAATTCCAGGAATCAAACCCAGATCCAGGTACAATGGCAAAATTAGCAGGCTGTGACCTGTACAGTTTTCTTTAAAAGTACATATGTGCTGCTCACCTGAAGAACCATAACTATTCAAAACAGATGCCAGCATCATCAAAATCATTTGAGATACAAGATAAAACGAGGAAAAAAAGTGAGGAAGGCTTTTCGGATCGTCACGATAACAAAACTACAAGGGTCAGTCAATTAAAAACAGGCCACACTGCATTGCACAATGAAAACGTTTTTCACCTTAAAAATAATCAATGGAAGAGTTTAAGCAGTCGTCCCATTTCGAACTAGAAGGTCAAAGGCCTCCCCATAGAAGTTGCTGGGTTGGTTCCAGAACCATGTTTTCAATGCAGCCTTGACATCAGTGTCCAATTGGATTCTAAAACCTTGCAACACTTGTTTCAATTCCCAAAACATGTGGAAATCATCCTACCTGAATGGTGGGTATTTCAGATGTCCCACTTGAATTTCCACAATATCTCTTGAATAATGTTTGCTGCATGTGGACAGGCACTGTCAAGCAAAAGGATGACTCCTTCAGAAAGCAGTCCTGTCACGTGATAGCATGTCACAACTTCATCAGGGTTTCTTTTTGGTATCGTTGAGCATTGATGCTTGCTCCTTTGTCGAGAAATTCAATAAGAAGCAGCCCTGAACAATCGAAGAAAATGAAGCTTCACCTTGCCTTTGCACATCTGCATGGCCTTTGATTTTTTTCAGAGGGGTGAAGACAGATGCTTTCATCGAAGGCTTTGATGCTTCAGTTCAGGTTGGAAAATGATAACACCAACTTTCATCACCCGTGACGATGCAGAATAGGAAACTGCTAAACACCTTTGCAAACTGCCGTAGAAACTCCAATGACACTGCCATCCTACAGTGCTTTTGATCAGAGTTCAGATTATGTGGGCTGTACTAGGTACACACTTTGTGATAACACGGTTGTCGTGTGATGGTACTATACTGTACTGTGGCTACTCAGCAGCAATATCATCTTCCATTCTTCCAAAAGAGTTCACCCAAGTATTGAACGATGGCAACCATCATGGTAACTCTTAGCTGCCCTGGCCGATCGTTGTCCTACAAAGAAGTGCATCCCTGTCAAAATCTCTTGTTCCATTCTTTAGCTTTTGATGACAAACAATGTTCATCATCCACTGATGAACTTCAGTTCCCCTCAACCCTTCCGCTATTAAAAGGCATACATTGAACTTGGATGGTGCCTGACTGCACACATCATCCTTTCCAACACATCATTGGATGCTAGCTTTCACATGATCTAATGCCAGTGCTACCTATCTCTTGGCAGGATTCCAATCTTCATTTGTGGCAAACATCCAGTTCAAATCTGTTAGATTTGTCACAGAAATACGTAACCTGTTTTTAATTGACTGATTCTTATATATGCAGAAATCCTTTAAAAGAAAAGGACATCTTAAATCTAAAATTCATTTCTTTAATTACTGAACTGAATTACCTTATATTGAATTAATTAGGTAAAAACTATGAACTAAATGAAGGCTTTCCAGCATAAGCACTAAATGAGTTTCAAGTTTCTGGAGTTATTCAATGAACACAGGTGACACCTTGAAATAGCATTTCCTTTAAAAAAACGCATGGAATTTGTATTAAAATTCTAAGAGAAGTATCAATGAAAAATTTATTGTAAGGTTACGTTTTCAAGAAATTAAAAGAAAATAACTGGAGAATTAATGAGGTTAAAACCATTATCACTGAAATATCAGAATTCTGGATTTCTGAATTTTTGAAAAAAAAAAAAAACAGCAAAAAGTAAATTAGGGATTGATACATAGATAATGATACTTGACAAAGACTGCAACTTGTCGAAACAAAGAGAGCAGATCATGCTGAATATAGTCAAATGAAGATATCCGGGAAGTAGTTACCAGAAAATTGAAATGGGAGGATTCTCTATCCAAACCACAATTGGATTACCAAAACACTGAAGGCAATTAAAAACAAATGGGATCTTATAACGAAGAATTGCGATTAGGATGGATAAAAAGCAATCATTAAATTACAACAGAAAAACATATGAATGCAAAGACGTCAAATAATGATAAATACACGTCGTAACTTTGAAAGTAAGATTTCAGACTGAAATTATTAATTATTAATTACTACTGGCAAAGCAAAACAATTTTTGTGGATAGCACATGCTTTAAGAACAATGACAATGGTAGTTATAAGCATTTGTGCAGAAGTAGTATTGGAAGCTTCTCTTCTTAGCAAGTTTACAAACACTAAGTTTGAAAATTTGGTAGGGGGAAAAATTAAAGACGACACAACAAAATGATGAAAGTAAATCGAGGATAAATTAATAGAAATTCAATTGAAAATAATTTTCAAAAGAAAATATTTGAAGCTATTTATAAATTTATAATTTCCATTATAATCTAATGGAAATTTTAGTGGAATTAAAAGATCTTGTCTCGATAATAGGATAGTATGCACAGATTGGCTAAATAAATTTCCAACAAGCTGATACTTTTACTGTGCAATCAGTATTCTCACCTAATTAAATATGCCTTTGAAGACAGAACACATTAATTAGAAACAAAGATTGTGCTTTTAATGTAAACTCACTTTTTGATGGCAATTTTAATAGGACTTATTTAAATTTAAAATAAATAAGATCTCAAAAGAACTTAACGAATCTTGCACTTAATTTGAGTTTACCTCAATTTTATTTCCTTGGCAGTTTATGAATATAAGGAAGTATATCAGATGATCATTGAACTTTCATTACATTTCCTAAAGAAATTTTAAATATACAAATATGTTTGAGGATAAGATAAGAAAAAAAAATAGAAATCACTTTACCAGGTTAGGTAAATTGAAAAAAAAAAATTGTAAATTCAGTGTATAAGACCCACTCATTTTTTGAAACATTTTTTTAGGGGAAAAGAAGTTTAGATACAACTCGCCGTGACCAATTTGCCACAAAGCCCAACTTGCTGCAGTCTGACTCGCCCACTCCTTTCTCCCCTCTCCACAGCCCTATCACTTCAAACCTTTCCCAGTTCGTAAAAAAAGTCATGTAATCATTACAAATCTATATCTATCGATAAAATCTATAGCTATCTCAAAAACCCCGTAAAGTATCCTTAACAATGTTTACCTATTCCCTCACAGCCCTCCCGTTTACACCCCGTAATTCTAGTTTTTGCCTCTCGGTTAATATGTGGCGTTATTATGTACAATAATATTTTAGTCCCAATTGTTTCTAAAAATCAATAATAAAAACACACCGATTCAAGTTAAAAATTGTATTTAAAACATTAAAAAATTTCTATTATACATTACATTGTCTTCGAGAGCTTTCGGATCCTTTTTGCAGCAATCCCTTATCCAAAAAAAGTTCCAATTGTTGAACAACATTTGTTTTGTAGTTCCAATTGTTGCCTCCAGGTGCGTATGTGGCGCTTTCAAGACACTTTATGGTCATTTCCCCTCCCAAAAAAAACTAAAAAAGGTTATTTTTATAATTTTTACGTTGTCTACAGTATGGAACCTACTCCCATGACAAATTTTTAAGTTTGTAGCACATTGGGAAGTATGCTAAAGATTTGTCACAGAGACACACACACACATCAACAAATTTTACTTTTATATTATAGATTTAAACATTCTGGAGGGGGTCATACCTCAAGCTATCTAACCTACAGCCAATCGGCACACATGCTTCACTCTGGTACTGTTGCCGCTTTGCACCAACAGCTTGAGTTCAAATGAAGTTAAATATTCTTCCACGTATTTTATGACAGGAGAGCCATCCTCACATTAACAAAATTAAACATCGAACATTTAATTACTTGCCATGGTACCATATTCTTAAGTCTACCCTTATATCCTTGTGTGCATGGTACCATTACTATCAATTCTACTGTTTTATTTCTTTGTTCAAACTGCAAACCTTCGCAGCGAGCTGGGTCGGCAACGAATCGGCCATGTGGCAAATTGTCCCACACAGAAAAGAATGTTTAAAATAATATTGAAATATAAACCGACTATCCTACAGAAAATGGCCAAATAAATTTATTAATATAGAAAAAAAAAATCAATAAAAATGTTTCATACAGTTGCAAGGTGAATAACAACTTTAATCAAACTCAATCTCTCTATTTAAAAAAAAAAAAAAAAAAAGATATTAAAATAAACACTTACCTCAGAAGGGAATACTGTATGACAGTTCACACTATATACATGAGGCTTAATATAAGCAAAAGGCAGATGCTCCTTCAGAAATGTCACACACATCATCTCAGTATTTTCAAAAACTCTGGTGAAATTCTGGGTTTCCTAAAGATAAAAAGAAGAAAAAATTGAATTTAGAATAAATGCCTATTCTTACCTACTGAGATTTGTTCGAATGGATGGGAAATAAATATTTATTATCTGAAAGAATGTTGATCTATGGTGATGAATTATTTTCTATAATAAATAGTTTTAACGTGCAATTTAAAATTAACTAAATGCCGACCATAAAAGCACATATATAAAGATAAAAAAATTAATTAATATAATTTTATTTTTTTTATCTTTGTGTATGTGCTTTTGTGGTTGGCATTTAGTGAATTATTTACTAGTTTGTAGAAAAATCTTTGGTGGTGGGAAAAAAAAAATGTCAAGTAAATTAGTAATTTCACTTGAAATATTTCCAAATAACTGAAATAAAAAGTTCTGACGAAAAAAAACGAACCGACGAAGGCTAAAAAACTGCAACATTTTCTATCACTGTATTAATACTGTCGACGTATTAAAACATATTAGGTATTTTTTTAATTAGTTTTACTTATGTGTTTATTTTTATTATTATCGACTTGTAATATTTTGAAGATACTACCATAAGAGACAAATGAACAAAAGGATCAAAGCTTAGTACACAATTAGATAGAAGGTAACAATTCACATCCAAAGATAAAAGAAAATCAGAAACGAATAACTAAAAATGTTAATAAATCACTGAAGAACTATTGCAGCAATTTACAAATAAAAACAGAACGGGAATGTGAATATCAAATAATTTTGATAATATATATATTTTAAAAAACTAAAAAACTATCAAAATTATTTGATATTCCTATTCCCGTTCTCTCTTTGTTGGTATATATAAACAACACTACAGTCACAATTTAACTTACATCTCCGACATGATGTTCATCATCTTCTTCCTGGAAACAAGGTAATGCATAAACGCCGTAAGTTATGTTAACTTCGGCTGACTTCTGTGAATCTTGCGGAGCACATGATGCTGGG
>JAFIDM010014012.1:54197600-54214496 GCA_023159025.1 Thereuonema tuberculata
TAACTTCGGCTGACTTCTGTGAATCTTGCGGAGCACATGATGCTGGGAAAAAAAAACATGTTAAGGCCATTAGATTATATACAAAACTGGCAAAATTGATAACATTAATAATAACAAGGGACCACAAGCAAGGAGTGAAAATGAAAGGAATATATTAATACTACCTTACAGGCATGCACTATCATACAGTAAAATGTTTTAAGGTATGATTACAAAACATTTACCCCTCCCCCCCTCCGAGCCATTAATATGACTCTAGTATAGTTATTTTGAAGTAATTAATTCCCATTATTTAAATAATCAATAATCAAAATCTCAAAGGTTAGTGAAAGACACACAAATAATATTAAAAAGATAAATATAACGTCACAGCACAATCAAACTGAGCCAAGGAAATAGAATATACTGATCATGCTATTAAATATTTGCACAGATTAATTTCCTGGAAAGTTAAAATGAGAATATTAATATTAATTAATAAAATTATTGTTTTTAATATTCAGCCAACCTAAGTAGCTTAACTTTCAATGTGCAGACTGTTCCGATTCAGCCGAGTTACAATTTAATTACCTGTTTTTAGATGATACCTTATAAGAGGTTGCTTAAGCCTTGACCAACAATAATAGTGTTTATCATCCCAAATCGCACAGGAAATTGAAAGGGGTGAATGGATGAACTAAAGATAACTAAATGCTAAAAAACAGCATTAATTTTACTTATTAAAAAACTTCTACAATATTTGGTCTAAACAAGATTTAGAATGGATCATAATTCCTCTGGTGCTCGGTCAAGTCAATGCAATGAAGGGGTACATTACGAACTCTCATGTAAAAGGTGCCATATAATACAGGGTGAGCAAAAAGGATTTGAACGATTTTCAAAAATTTCCTCTAACATCGCTATTGTAGTTATTATGCGACAAATAGTATAGTTGGATAGAGCACAAGTTCAAGTTTTTTTTTTTGTATATCTCAGAGCTGTGAAATATGACCTACATTAGTCACACGGCAACTGTAAAACCGGTATGCACAGAAATGGCAAATGCAATAGCAGTGGGTCATTGGCTGTTGCACCGTATAACAAACAAATGCCACTGCCGCTCGCCATTGGTATTAAGAATGAATGTGGGTTTTCTGTGGTTTTGGTGTTAAAGACAAGGTGTTTGCACCGCCCTTACCACGGAACATCAACAAAGTGAAAATGCACATTTCCACTACAATTGCAGCAATAGACAGATCAATGCTACGTCGCATTTGGGAAGACTTTCAGTACTGTTTGGACATTTGTCGTGTTAACAATGGTAGGGATATTAAACATTTATAAGATATGCATAAAAAAAAAACAAAAAAACTTGAACATGTGCTCTATCCAACTTTACCATTCGTCGCATCATAACTGCAATAGCGATGTTACAGGACATTTTTGAAATCGCTCAAATCATTTTTGATCAACCTATATATACTCACAAAGAATGATAAAAAAACAAGGCAGTCAGATATATCAGTGAATATATCAGTTAAAAACAACCATAAAATCAGAGGATGATAACCATGGCTGCGAAATTATATGTAGAAGTTCAGGATCTCTTCGATTTTTTCGGTCCATACACACTGAATGCCAGAAACCAAGTCATTAAGCCTGTGAAAATGTACAAAGCTGAAAAATCAAAAAATACACAAGCAAATCAACTAAAGGCATTTAAAGGAGTAGTGTATGGAAAGGTTCTGCCGCTGGAAGTAGGCCTAGTTCTAAAATTATTGGAAATTACAATAAAAGAATAAATTAACAGAAGTTTTCCATGGGAATAAACTTCGCAGGTCAAACTCAAAATACGAAAAAGAATAACTGTGATTTCCTTATAAGATCTGGAATAATATGACTAAAAGTTGCCAAATACTTAAATGTCTCCGAAAGAGTGGAACAGTTTGTAAATTGATCAAAAGCATAAATACTGAAACAGTCATTTTATTTTGAGAATTTGAATACTTTTTGAAAGATCTGATGGTTTATTTATAATTTAAATTAAAATAGTCTAAGGAAATTATACTAACCACGTATATATAGTTTTGAATTTTTGTAAACTGTTCTGGCTAATGTGATGAATTCACTTTTCTGAAATTAAATTAAAAAAAAAATAGAATTACAATAAAAACTGGCAATAAAAATAATTACACATTTTTGCATAACATGAATGATCCGATTCATGTTATAGAAAACCTACTACAGAATACATTTTAATTAGTTACACCAACACAGAGAAACTTGTTTTTTCAGTCTTTATGATCTCCTAATGTCAAAAAAAAAAATCTTTTCCTATTTTCTCCATGCCTTATTTCTAGGATTTCATATATGTCATTATTTTTCTCAAAAACCGTAAAAAAATTAAAATAAAAAAATATTGCACACTTTTAAAAAAATAACAAAAAAAACATAAAATAATTGTGCACATTATAAATAATAAGAGACGCGGACACACAAATATAGATAAAAAGTTTAACACATTAAAAAAAACTTTAAAAATTTCACAACCGGTTTTGATTCGGTGACATCGTGTCACCGAATCGAAACCAGTTGTGAAATTTTTTAAGTGTTTTCAATGTGTAAAGCTTTTTATCTATATTTGAGTGTTGGCGTCTCTTGTTATTAACAAACAAAAACATTGCCACAAAAGAAGACGTTTCGACCTGCGGAAAACTGCAAGATCATCTTCAGCTGAAACACCACCAAACTTTATCAAAAACAAAGAGTTTCTGATAAAATCCCATTCAAAATTCTGCATATCAATAGGCTCAATATTAGAAATGTTTTTCCTTAAACTACTAAAATGAGATTTTTAAGTCTCTTTTGTAATCCTAAAGTGAAGTATACTGAAATCTCAGAATCATTTGGAAAACTAAATAAAGTTTATTTTCAGTTTATTTTGAATTACAGTTTTAAGAAGCTCAACTTCTTTCTCAATAAATGTAGTTGTTCATTCATAATATATTACTAAACCTATCATTTAATAATTGTATACTTATTCATTAACATTTCACATAATTTTCATATACACTATTTCTAAATTTCCAATTTCTAATATTTTCCAATTTTTCAGCAAAGCCAATTCTATTTATATGATTCTATACTCCCCCTGCTTCTATATTCAGAATCCATCTGAAATTTAAAAAAATATATATATATATATAAATGAACAAATTATTCTTATGATTTTAGAGTAAAATCTAAAAAAGAAAGAAAAACAAGAAAAAATAAGCATAAAAATGCACACAATTAAAGATTCACTGAACTATTTTTTGGAATTTTCATATCGGGAATCCACGATAGACTGTTTTGAGTTTCCTAGCTTTTGTCATTTCATTATCTGTATGTTTGCTTTACAAATTAATCCTTTATAAGCTAAGATTTATACTAGCGGGGATTAATTCACTGCCCTTTTTATTCTTAATTTGTATGTTCGATTTTTTTTTTTTTAACTGATTTTTGAAATGACTATTGCTTTTCATTTTTGCTGGCTGCATATTAATTGAAGCTGTTTAATGTGCGGATATAAAAGTAATAATAACGACCAGACTGCAATGCGAATGAAAGGATTTATAAAAATATAAAAATTTAGTTTTCAGTTTTGAAAGCCAGTCTTTCTGCAGATGACAAATTTCAGAGTTTTTGATACAATAGAAAGATCTCTGAAGTTTTTCTGCTAGAAATTAAAAGAGCCATGCTGCTGAAAAGGAAATTTAAAAGTAAAAAAGTAGATATCAAAGATAAATTTGAAGGATAGGGAATACAAATATCAAATCCCGATAAAAGAAATAATGGGAATTTTCTTCCTATGTAGCAGAAACACAGCATTAAATACAGGAGAATTATTATTACCATAGAAGATCAATAAAAATCAGGAAGCAAACATTCCTAAGAGTGACACATAAAGACAGTTATATTGTACATAACTGTCACTAGTTACACATAAAGCTATCTTTCACTATAACAATTGAATAACTGTTCTCATTAAGCTTTTGAATATGAATGGGAATGAATATAAATCATTTCGTTAGGAATACAATAAAGACAGAATCTTTGGAATACATCTGAATAAATTCAGAAACTTGCTCGCTGAATTAAGTTCAGTAAGATTGCACACATAAATTTAAAAAAAAATGTTTACTTTTGTATTTGTAGCTGCATGTATGTTACCAGGCCCCCCCACATCAAATTCCGGGCCCAGGTACCAAATGCAATACCGGGCCTTTCCCCCCCCCTCCCCCATGTTATGAACAAAATCATAAATTCTTAGCCAAAAATATCGCGAAAATACCACACGATTTCATACTTCTACAGCAGGGGTGGGCAGACTTTTGTAAGGTAAGGGCTACCTCAAGTATACTCCAAGTGCTGCGGTCAACTTAAGACCTAAAAAAAAAACGGAATCTCCAAATCAACAACCAAAAAAAAAAGACATCTTCAGACTTTCGAAATCTCACATGTGGTCATCCCAAAATGCGAGACATCTTGCCCACCCCTATTCTACACTATAAACTTACTGGATCTCAGCCCGGGCCCCGGTGCTGAGGGACCAACTGACCCCCCACCCCCACCCTTGCGGGGGCCCTGTATGTTACATTCCTTCAAGAAAAACAGACGAAGACCAATGAGAAACTGAAATAAGAGTTGACAAACTTATGCAATAAATATCTGACATTTTTCAGATCTTTAAAAGAACAAAGCTTTTCAATAAAACTTTTGGTTTTTGTGAATATCAATAAAATGGTTTTTTGATGAAAACAACTCGAGATGATAAGTGATTTGTAATTAAGGATGGTGGTAAAGGAAAACACACATTTATTCTATATTATACATCAGTCAAGACATTCACAAGGAAGGCAACTTGCATTGTATTTACTAAGGTTCCGAGTCAGTGATCCAGAATTCCCAGGAGTAACTGTATGGTTCAGTAACTTGTCCTCCACCTAATTATCTAATGTCTATAAAAGTAAATGAAAATGCTGATTAAATAATTTTATTCACAGAGCCATGGGTCAAAAATATTCACCGCCTAATATTTCTCAAAACTTTGCACTTTAACGCTTTCAAGATTGACAGTTGTACTTAAACTCAGTTGCTGTCCTTACATTTTCATTGCTAGTATATCTCCAAAAAATTGATCAAGGATATCCATTAATCAACTGAAAGTTTTTACAAATAAAAAAGCATTAATCAACATTTTTATGGAAATGTTTATCAAACATACCAACTTCTTGCTTTAATCTGATAAGTACAGCTTTTTTTGGTTCTTTTAATTACAATAGATTTCAATACATAATCATTTGCATTTTTTTTTTTTGCAACTTGAAGGAGCTTTTCCTTAGGAGATATAAGAATCAGTTAGATTCTTACCTATTAACTGATACCACTTGTCTTCCTTCTTGTTTTTTTTTCTTTTTCCTGGTTCTTACTACTAGCTATTGCCTTAAAAATAACTTCAAAGCCGTTGGTTTCTTTTGCCATTTGTCTCTGCCACCAAATGAATTCGGCAAGGAATGACAGAAGACAATGACACACTGTTAAGTACTTTCAGTTATCAGCAGGGCCAGGATTCTGATGATATGTCATCTTTTAAATGATTCACCACAGACATTGCTAACTTATATACAAATCCTGTTCATGGCCCCATATTACAGAAATGTATATTTATTAAATCATTTTTTCGTCATTTTTCTAAGTATTTTATTTTTAGGTCATTTTCTTGCTTTTCGCGTCATTATTATGTCATTTTATGGAATTTATTAGAATATTTTATACGTTTTGAGGCATTTTCTCACATTCTTAATGGTTTACGATGCATTTTTTGCATATGATACTGGATATTAACAGAACTGAGAGTGATGATGAACACGAAGACGAGAATCTTCACAACTTTGTTCAACCCTTATTTCCTGGAATTTCCACATTCCAGGAGACACCAAATTATGTCAGTTACATTCAAATTTTTAGGTCATTTTTTTAAGTTTTCGGGTCATTTTATGGGATATTTGTAGTCATTTTATAGGTCATTTTTTTAAACATTTTTAGGTCATCAAAATCCGAGCCCTGGTTATCAGTATTACTATCAGTTATCGCTGTCTAAAACAAACGCCACACAATTTTAGTCATGAAAAACTTCCCAATACAACAATCTACACAAAACAAACAGAAAATATCTTGATCACCAGATGACAAGGAGAAAATGCTTTGATAACAGCTTGACGGCAAAAACTTACACAGGACATTTAGCTACCCACACAAGACAACTTACAGCCTGTATACATATCGGTCAGAATGTGGCTACAACAAATTCACATTTCTGGTATTTCAAGCTGCAACCAATCAAATAACAACTTTTAAAAAAAATACATTTCAGTAATCTCTTTAAAGGAGGATAAAATTTCATTTAAAGTATAGAATTTAATTTTCTTCAATAAACAGATGAATTGAAATTCCTTAAATGTAAATCTCAAGTTGTTGACAATCTATATTGAATTTAATTAACTTTATTTAAATTCATTTCATTAAATAATATTTAGAAGAATTTCAATTCGTTTTAAAAGTTGACTTCGTAGTTTCAGTTATTTGCATTTTATCTCTGCAAAAAAAAAAGATTTAAATGTCTAGAATTCTTAATAAGCTTGTTGTAAAAAAATCAAAACTTCCGAGTACGTGATATCCTTTTCATATTTCGCAATTGACGCCTTGGATGACTAAGATGCAAATAATGTAATTTCCGGGCAAGAAAATTTTGAGATACTCTATTTCACTGTTATTATTTGTTTTGCTTCGACCATTCAATCATCTCAATCAAATGCATTATTTCGAAAAATAAAATAAAAATATTGATAGTTGCTTGTTGAAAATGGCGATATCATTCTCAAACTAACTGTTTATTACAGATGTCGATCGCTTAGTTAAAACGAAAGTCACATCCTTCGCCAGATGTGAATATTTTCTGCTGACTATCTAGCGGGTACCTACCTTATCTCAGTATCCCAATAAATATTTAAGTGTTCTCTGAGTGCTTTGAATTCTGACATCCCCAGTTGACGAGTTTAAATAAGGCCGAGACAGTCGTTTTCGTAATGAATGAACGGAGTTAAAAATAATGGGAAGATTACGTTGTCATCTTAATTAATCACCTTAAATTTGTTTTTGGCATTATGTTATTTAAAATAATTCAAGTTGTCTCATGTGAAATAGTCGTTTTAGCGTCTCAATGTCAACCAGTCGTTTCTGGAGTGATTATTCACATGAATATCAAACATTGATTAATTAAACTACTTACAAACAGTAACTAGATATTTGGTTTAAAATTTGGTTATCCTGTATATGTACCTTATCAATTTCGAATTCTCTGATTCCCGGTTGAGGAACCGCTGAACAGTTTAAAACGAATAAATTTACAAAAATAAGTATTTGACTAACTGAAAAGAAGTGCACCATGTTGGCTTTTGTTAATCCCGCAGAAAATGAAAGTGTAAATTAAAAAATACTGCAAATATACAATTTGAAATAATTTGCACTCCTGATCGTAATATTAAGGAAAATATTAAAATAAAATAAATTAAAAGAATCGATGCTAAAAAACATTAAAAACAAATCGATCTTAGAAAATGATGTAATAAATGACGCGCAATAATTTTGCTTGAATGAATCAGCAGACGACGCAATGCATTCTTCTGATAAAAGGACGGAAGGAAGAAAACTGTACTGCACCAGTTTTCAAATTATTTATCGTAACGATAAATGTCACTTAAAATATTGTAATGATAAATGCTTCATATTGGAATACTTCGTAATAAAAATTGAAATATAATTTACATTTATTTAAATGTATCTGTTAATTAAACAAATAAAAAAAAAAAGTTTATGAAAGTACTTCAAATGATGTTTTATATTTATTTTTCTTTATAAAATATTTAAAACTATATACAGGGAAAAGTTTCCGGATATTTTTTTTAATTGATCCAATCTGCAAATACTGATTTTAAATCCAGTTAATTAAAAACAAAAATGTACAAATTTACAATAGTGTAATCTATTGTAAATTTGTACATTTTTTTTTTAACAATTAACAATTAAATAACCACTTCTTACACCAATAAAATATATTAAACAAAATATTATTTATTAAATATATTTAATATCCGCAAATTTTCGGAAAATCTTTCCTTTTTGAAGCTTATTTCAAACAATTTCCGATTGTAACAAATCGTTAACATGAGCATGAAACATAATTATAACATGAAATATTGTTAAAAATTTTAATAATCCTCAGTGTCAAAATCATTATTGATACCAACAACCCAATAGTCCAATTCTTCAAATTTTACATTTTTTTTTTTTGACAATTAAAACACAATTCACTAAATCTCCCGCTAATTTTAACAAAACTGTCAACCTCTACTCCTTCGTTTCTATTCAAATTTTGTCCCTTTGTATTTCTTATTATTATAATTTATACGACTTTTTTAGTTTTGGGGTCTTTTCTATTCCTAGTGTTTTTACCTCATTATTCTGGCGCAGCTTAGCCACTGCTGCTTTTGCGCCATTAAAACACCAACAAACAACAACAACCTCATTATTCATACAATGCCCCCTATTTAGACAATGTTCAGCTATTTCGGATTTATCTAATTGTTTATTTTTTGTGTAGTTACCATGTTCTAAGACTCTTTCCCTAATGGTTCTTGTTGACAGGTCGACAAGCTCCGAGGAAGAATACAAGAATGAATTAGATAAAATGAAAATAATTTTAAAGAAAAATAGTTACGAAGATAGTTTCATAAATAAAGCTTTAGTAAAAAATAACACATTCAAGATTAAGGAAGTAAACATGGATAATGAGAAGAGAATGATAATTCCTTATTTAAATAGAAACAGTATGAAATTAAAAAAAAAAAAAAAATTGTAAGAGGTATAACATTGAAATTGCATTTGAATACAAAAACAAATTAAAAAATATTTTGCGTAGTAAATTGAATAAAAGTGAAAGGAAAAATGAAATGGGTATAATATATAAAATAGAATGAATGAACTGTGGGGATTTTTATGTTGGACAGCGCAAAAGAACCTAAATATATATATATGTATATATATGTCTTTGGGTGTATCCCGCCCCTTGGAAAATTTTAAAGCTTTTAGTTTTTCCTATCTGATGAAATGATCAAAGATTCTTTAGTCGACTGGCGCATATCTTTATGTTCGTATTTTGCAAAACACTACAAACAAAATAAATCATATAAGATGAATAGCGTCATTGAAAGCCGACACGATTCTTACTTTTCCGAGGTACAGTTTTCAAGAGCACTAAAACACGAAAACAAAGTTGTTTCACTTTGATGTCGCGCCGCCTTCCGCTTGCCGTGGACCAAGCAAAAGTGCAACATTATTGTAGTCGTTCAACCCAAAACAAAATAAAAAACGTCGTATACCTTCTCGGATGGGAGGGGAGAAGTTACAGACAAACCACTAAACAACTAAAAAAACAGGTCAAAAATCCTAAATTCTTCCATTGTCGGATGCAACTGGAGAGGTGGGTGTTCTAATCCTACTAGCCCCCCCTAGGTATGCCAGTGTATCTGATATTTTTATTTGTAGGCCTGACGCCCCGGCCCCTCCCCGCAACCCCCCAAAAATTGAATGTTTTGCCCAGTCTTGCCCTCTCATATCAAGGGTTTTCTAGTGTCGCCACTGACCGTAAAGATCGACTAGCTGACTTAGACGCACTATACACCAAGGTTCAAAAATAAAAGGTAAGATAGACAACATGTTTATTAGCCCTATGTTTACAATATGACAGTAAGGAGTAAACAATCATGCCTGTTTCCTTCGAATGATCCAGTTTCCCACAATCTCTGATGCAAAAGCGCAAACGTTTGATGATTGGACACAAGTCTATTGAGGAACCTTTCACGATGCAACCTTTCGTACAGCGGATCGTCCGTTCCGTTCGCTACCCTATAGGCTAGATGCAAATCTGCCGTCTCAGCATTAGTGAAGCGATATATTCTACTCGTACAAAGTCAACGTCTCAAATGACGATGGCTCTCATCACTGCACAACAAATGTGCAGCCAAACAGCGCCCTCTAGCACATTCGGGTGGCGTTTGAGAACATACGTTCCATTAGGAATACGATTTGTTTTTACATTCCTAACCGACCTTTAAAGTCTTTACATGGAATTTTGAATCAAAATTTAAATATTTGAAATAAAATTTGAATATTTCAAAACCCTGGTATGGCGTATCCAGGATTTTGAAAAGGGGAGGTGGGGGGGGGGGGGTTGTGTTGATTGGACCTATTCAACCAAATAAATAATAAACGTCATATACTTCTTTGGGAATGGGGAGAGGGGAATTGACAACCCTACCAACCCATCACATGAATGATTCAAAGAAGGGAGACAAACAGAAGGACAGACACATGTACATACAAACAGACTGCATTTTGTTGGTGTAGGGTTGCTAAGGGAAGTGACTAAAGTGCTAAAATACAATATGCGTGATGATTGTAAGTTAAAAATGAAGGAAAAGGAATATATTTTTCTATAGTAAAAAAACTCTCATAAAAAAGTTAATATCAAATAATTTACAAAACGACTCTACTACCAAGCTTTAAAAACGATAAAATAGAAAATAAAATATAAAAAAAAAATGATATAAAAGAATTAAATACTCAATAGTATTTGATTGCCTATAATTGATGCAACGCTTGTAATAGACAATTGCTATTGTTACAGTTCGATCTAAAAATATCTCATTTAATAGAATATTAAAAAAAAAAATAATATTTATATTTTCTAACATTGCAGGTTCTGTAATGTATCATTGATTTAAGGGAAACTTCCTTTCTTGTTCCATAATTTTTTTATTATTTTTTTTTTATATATATACTCGCTATTACAATTGTTTATGAAATTACATATGAACTTTTTTTTTTCTGGTTAATCACATTCTCTTTTAATGATAATTTTTAATTTTCTTTCTGAAGAGTATAATCAATAATGTCTTAAAAAAGTTCATCAAAACATTCTTACAGTTTGTTTTTGTTTTGTTTTGTTTTTTTTAAAAAAAAAAACCTCCATTTTTCTGTTGAAAGTTCCCAACATTGATGTCATTATTCATCAATTTAAATTTAATTATTGTTGTTAAATAATATGAAGCTGAGGTCAAAGTCTTTCTTTTTTTGTGCCTTTTCAAAAACGTGTTTACGTTTTTCAGTTTTCGTATTTCATATAAAATATTTTCGTTGAGAAAAATACAGGAAAGTCAAGAAGAGGTGTCCCAAACACATTCATATATTCAAGCAACTTCAAGCAAATTAACATTTTTGAGTTGGCCTTGGACGATACTGAATAAATTCGTCTGAGGGAAAAAGAAAAATTGGACAAATGCAATTATAGAAAGCCTTTACTACGACTGTTTATAAATGTTTTGGAAAACATTTTATTTCCTAGGCATCAAATCGTATGGTCTTAAAGACGTATAATAAAAACAGTGATCCTTTCAAATTAAAACAGAAAATTAAACATTAAGTGTTACATTAATCGTCACTATGTAATACATGTTTCCGAAAATTGCAGACGGACAAGCATTGGGCGGACCATCCGGCCTTAACTTAGTTGGGGATTAAGAAACTTTTGGAATCTTACATCCAGCGCACCTTGGGTCATCGTGGGTTCTCAAGGGTTATATTATTGAAAGAAATCTAACTGTTTAAATTGTGAAGTAAAAACAAACTAATAACAAAGTACATAGACAAGCAGTGATAAAAATATTTAAAAAAAAAAAAAGTTAACGCATTCTCTTGTTTTACTGTAAGTTAAGCATGAGAACTTTGTATACTTGTATATTATCTTTATTTACGATATTTTTGGAAGCCAGTTTTAAATTATATCGTATTTAGAGCATTAAGCATAATTATCTTATTTTAATTATAATTTTTATATTTGAGGAGTTAAAAAACTACTGGACATATGAACATACGAATGAATTGCTTAGACGAGCGAAGCAAGTCTCTCCATTCCCAAATAGCTCAACATTTTATGCACAGTTTTATTCAAAATCTACAGTAGCTAGAAATATGAAATTTTGCATGCCCACGTAGAAATCCAAGTAGAAGAGCACAATCATATTTTCAATATTTACAACTGTAAATTTTATAAGAATGATTTGTTTCTAAAAACTTGAAAAATAAAATAAAATAAGAAAGGCTGTAACCATAACGCCATTAGTTCTGAAACTGAAACAAAAATTTGTAATTTGTATTAATCCTACATCGTCGTAGCAACAGACACTTTTAAAAACCTTCATCTTAGTATGTACATACAGGTGTCTACAAATGATTGGAGTGGTTTCATGATTGTATTGTGGGTGTATTATTTAACATATCATCAAAATAATTACACAGAGATATAGAGAAACTCTCCAAGTTTTTTTTTTTTTTTCCCATTTTAAAGATGGTCGATATGTGCACCGCTAGCGCCTCTGCTCACATCAACTCTGTAATCAAGTTCGTCCCATGCTCGATATGGCATGTCCCAGTAATCCCAGCAAAAGCATTGCAGATGCAAGTCCGCAGTTCTGGCAGATCAGCCGGTAATGGTGGCACAAACAGTGTACCTTTCACATACACCCCTAAAAAGAAGTCATAAGGGGGTTAAGTCAGGGGAACGTGGAGGCAATGGCAGCAGTGCGTGATCATCATTCGCGATACGACCAATCCATCGGCTTCGTAGTGTAAGTTCAAGAAGTCACGAACGTCATGATGGAAATGTGGCGGAGCACCATCTTGTTGGGAAATGAAGTGCATTCTGTCTGTCTTCAGCTGTGGAATGAGTTAATTTTACAGATAAATGGGTCATGTAATGGACTTCTCGATCAAGAAAATGGGGCCATAAATTTTAAATTTTGGAATGCAATGATTTTACTGGAATTGACAGGGACATGCTAAATCGAGTATGGGATGAACTTGATTACATTGCAGAGTCACTAGCGGGCAGTGGCGGATTTAGCACTTGAGAGGCCCTAGGCGCAATTCAATTTTGAGGCCCCCTCTAAATATTTTCACTACCACTACACAGTGGCGTACCAACGCCTTGGGGGGCCCGGGGCGGGAGTTCCATTATTCCACAACCAAAAAAAAAGGAAATACTTCTTGGGTGGATGGGGCCCCTAGGCTGACTGGTGGGGCCCCCTAGGCTTGCTTTTACAACCAAAAAAAAAGGAAATCTTGCTTTTACAACCAAAAAAAAAAAGGAAATAAGCTGGCTGGTGGGGCTCCCTAGGCTTCCTTTTACAACCAAAAAAAAAGGGAAATCTTGCTTTTACAACCAAAAAATTTTGAGAGCTAAATTTTGAGGCCCCCTTGATTTATGAGGCCTGTGGTGCGCGCCTCCTGCGCCTATGCGGAAATCCGCCACTGCTAGCGGGCACATATCGAGCATCTTTAAAATGGAACAAAAAACTTGGAGAGTTTCTCTCTGTCTCTGTACAATTTTTTTTTTTTTTTATTTTTTTTTTTTAAATGTTAAATAATACACCCACAGTATAATCATGAAACCACTCCAATCATTTGTAGACACCCTGTATATTTATTATGTAAATTTTCGGAAGTGATATGATTTTAACAGTTCACGAGTCTACTCAAAGCCGGGCTTTTTCTAGTTTAGCAATATTTCTCTCTGTTTTTATTTAGCGGTGTTAATTTTGTTTATTTATTATTGTAAATATGTTAGCAACAACTACTCCAGAGTGAGATAAAAAATTCCTCTTAATATCATTATTATTATTATTATTATTTACTTTGACTACGATAATCTGGCACAGTTTTTCCTTTTTCTTCCTTCTTTTATTTGACAGTGATACCTCGGATCACGAACGTCTCGGTCTACGAACAAATCGGTTTACGAACACCATTTGCGAACAAATTTTGTTTCGCTTCACGAACGATGCTTCGGTTCACGAACATGCAAGCACGGAGTTCATGGAGCGCATCCTGCATACAGCCACCTCCCCAGCAGCAACTCAGTTCGCCTAGCTCGCGTGGTTGCAGTAGAGTCCCAACAACAACTCTTGATATTTTTTCTTTATTTAATTAAATTTATCCATTATTATGGCTCCCAGAAAAGCAGTGAAAATTTTAAATGATAATGTAATGACCTTTTTTCGCAAAATTCTCCAGCAAAGAAAAAGGCAAATTTCTCTGAATCGTTATCTTATGCTGTTACCTACTGCCTCTCCTTCGAAGGAGTAATCTACCCTTTCCAACCTCCTCCATTCCCGTGTGCCAGCAATTATCAACCACAAATGTAAATTGTATAAGTACTGTAAAATTAGTTTTATTTTGGTAAGTAAACTGCTTTCTTCTAATATTACTGTTATATTTATTTCCTTTCGGTATTATTTTCACAAATAAAGCCATAACATGTTAAAAAAATTTTCTAGGACAAAAAACGTATTAAATTAGATTTACATTAATTGCAATGGGAAAAACTGATTCGGGTCACGAACAGGGTCAAGGAACGGATTATGTTCGTGAACCGAGGTATCCCTGTACTTTAATTTTAGATCTGAACTCATTGTTTCAGCTTTCACTTCATCAGTTGCAATATACGGTGCTCTCAAGATCAGAGCTGAGAATAAAACAAATCACCTACTTGATAGTATGGTACGACGTATAAAAATACAGAACTAAGATAGGGTGTTACGTAAGCTATTATTAAACTACGCACACTTAACTCGATTTTTACTACTGCACCATGGAGTAGAGGAAAAGATTTGTTTAAAAAACAAGCAAACAGGAATGCGTAAGCAAGTTTGACTTTTATCTATGACCTTCATCTTTTAGGTATATTTGAAGATGACGTTCATTTTTGCGTTTGGGGTGTACGGCTGTATTTATAATTTTTTTGTCTAATGGTGAGAACCGACGTATTTTTTTCTTTTTTGGTTGATAAGGGCTAAAGTTATCTTCTTTATTTATTTATTTATTTATTTATTTATTTATTTATTTATTTATTTATTTATATAATGTATCAAAGTTGTTGTTTTTTTTACTAATATTAATTTTATTTTATTTTCCTTTCATAAGTGAAAGATTTAACTCTGAATGGAGCAACATACGTACTGCATTGACAAATGAATCCCGAAACTGAAAGTACAATGATATGATGTCACAGTTATTATATGAAACACGTCGCGCTTTAGTACTGACAACTACACTCAAATAGAACTGAACTATCAAGATATAAATGCCTCTTGTTTGAAATTTTAAAATGCTTTACGATTACAATAAAGATCACAAAATGAAGATGAAATTTTTAAAATAATGAATGGTCTTCTTGACAATTGGCATGTGTATTTAAGGATTAAAAACTACAGTAGAGCTCCACTCATACGGCGATTCAGATTTCATAAGTTTTCAAACCTTGCTATCGACACGTACTTTTTCTTTGAGGTATTTACTAAACTACTTTTGAACCTCGAACTTCTCTGTTATTGCCTCTATATGGATTAACTAACTAGGGCCAAGATGAAAATTTTTGCAATCCAAATAAATGAAACTCACCTTTTTTTATATTGTAAATCCTTTATTTTTCTCACATTTTTATAAACTATCATGTAAATAATGTTTTGATTAAATTTAATTTTATTATAATGATCTAAAACTATAGACTACGAATTAAATTATAGTCAGCAAAAAAAAAACAAAAACATTTTTTTGTTAAAATTCAATGAATTTATCCGTAATCAATACTTAACGTTACCAGGCAATTTTAAGTAATTCAAACAATGGCAACTTCTGTTACTAAATTGCGCCCGAGCTTGGGTCCAACCTTCCTTGAGCTCGAGCCCTCGTACACTTTTAACTGCTGTTCATCTATTAAAAGGCCGCTATTGAAATTGCTGCCCCGTTGATTAATATTTTTTTTAAGTCTTTCCAGCAGAAAGTTGGATTCCGCCATTTATGATGATTCGTTTATGTTTGATGATGTCATTGGCATGGCTCATTAGTCTAACGACTTAATTTAAAATCATTAAACCTCCCATTAAAACGTTAATTATCACGAATATTTAAAATATTGAATAATGTTTTCATTGTTGATTAAGGAATATTCGAATTGGATAAAAAAAAAAGTAATGACTGTATTGAACTCGTTTGAAAGCTATACGTCGAGATTAATACGTATTAATCCGACAGAGCTTCGCCACTTGCCATATCAGAATTGTGAATAAAAGCTTTATTTTGCTATTTTTAAAAGATAAAAAGAAAGTCAAACATCCATAATTACTATAATTTAGATTTCTGTAGGTGCACGACTGACAAGACTTAAAATTCGGTCAGACAGGGAACTTTTTTTTTTTTTTTTCTATCTGGTCCGTCATTATTTCTTGTGATTAAGTGATTTCCTAAGCAACAAAAAGGGATAAAAATGCACAACAAATAAATTCACTGAGCTACTTTTGAAACCGGGAATCCAAGACAGCCTGTTTCAAGGTTGTTACCTTTCCTCAGTTGGATTCACCCAGTGTCTGCAACTCAGTGATTTCAAAGGAAATATAAACAAGAAACAGGTAAACATAAGAATGGCCCTTCATATAAAACAGTAAAAAATAAATTAAAAATAAAAAAAAGGGCAATTAGTTAATTCTCGCTAGTCAACAGCTAGCTTATGAAGGATTAAACTATACGAAATTAATATTCTGTATAGGTCTTTTTATTCTAAAATTTTCCAAAAGTAGCTCAGTGATTGGTTAAAATTTAGAATCTGGCACAGGTGTGGAACGAAGATGGCAGACATCATGTAGTGCTGAAATATGGCGGGTTATTTACCAATACATACATCCTGCAGTTGAGCCAACCTAACTT
>JAFIDM010014012.1:54234267-54252814 GCA_023159025.1 Thereuonema tuberculata
TACATATTTTTCATTTTAATCCTTATAAAAGCATATGTGCTGTTCAATTCCCTCAATTTATAAGCCATATTATTTTAACTTTTATGTTTTTTCACCAAGGCTAAAGTTAGTGCATTTTCTGTTTATTTAAGTAAATTATAAATTGAACAACATTTTCATGTATAATACTTACAACTGTCTGAATATCTGAATCTTCTGGTGCATCTTGCCTAACTAAAAGTATTACCACAGGATATTTGGTTCTTGGCATTTGTCCTAAATCATCTTCAGTGATATCTACAGGAGGACTGGCATGACAAGTTTTATTAATGCATTCAGATAATCTGCAATACTGTTATTAAGGTCAACAATCATAAAATGCTACTCAAAAAAAAAGGAATTTAAGATTGTACAGAGGGGTCCAGAACAATGTACTCACTCTTTGATAATCAATATCTCGGGAACAAAATGAATAGACATAAAATTCTTGTGCATAGTGTAGTTCAATGATGAGGATTTTGCAGGGAAATTTATCTGGTCTGACGAGGAGCAGTTCAAACTCAACGGTACTGTAAACCGCACTATTGTGTGTACTGGGCTCCTGTCAATCCACACGTTCAGGTAGACAGAGGAAGTGAATCTACCAAGTGGTATGATCTATCATCTCGCAGATTGATCAGCCCTTTCTTTTTTGAAGCTACTGTAACTGGTGAGATGTATCTCCATATGCTGCAAACATCGATTTTCCCTGCCATTCGAGAGATGTTTGGTGATGAGGGATTTTACCTATGGCAAGATGGTGCTCCACCTCACCACCATCGCGATATCAGGGCATATTTGGATTTTGTTACCATACTCTGATGTTTGTAGTAGTTTTAAGTTCAAATTATTTACAAGAGAAGAAATCCTTTTATATCTGCTACTACTATTAATATGAATATATAGCTCAAGCTATATCGTCCTGCAATATGGGTTGTCACAATTGCTTCTCGTGACAAGTGTTAGATCTCACGCTTTTAACTTACTTTAATGAACACTGATTCTGCAGAAGAATATTAATACAGTCAAGCTTTACATCTCATGAAAGGCTTGATTCCAAATACAGTGTTACCTCCTTTAACGGACACCCTGAATAGCGGACACCTCTAATTAGCGGACATTATTGCGGGTCCCAGTCCCTTAAAATAGGACATTCCATGTTATCCACTCCGAATAGCGGACAGTTATTTTAACTATAAATTTATTTTTTTTTTTTTTTCGATTAACATTTCGACAAACACATCATGGTTGTATTTACATTGGTGTCCCATACATTGATACATTGTATCTGTGTCTCATGATTCAATGCACGAATCTGAGGCCCTTTTTTTCACTGCAGTTGCTTTGTAAATGTCAATACGTCGTAAAGCTATCCTATAAACGTGTTGATTAAATTTAGTGCGAATTAAAATGGCGTCAAAAAGGAAGAGATTGGCACTGAAAGAAAAAATTGATGTTCTTGAAGTTGCTGAAAAAGAAAAGCTGAGTGGGCGTTGTCTTGTTGAACGTTTTAAAGTTGGAAAAACTCAGATAAGTGACCTTTTGAAGGACAAAGATGAGATTAGAAAAATGTGGATGGTGAATTCAAACGAAAATTCGAAGAATTTGAAGTTTCGTATAACTGAAACAAGCAAAAATCAAAAGTGGTAATAAAATGGTTCCGCTCTGCTCATGCAAAGAACATTCCTATAAGCGGTTTTTGCTTCAAGAAAAAGCCAGAGAATTCGGTCAAACTTTAGGATTGGACACGTAAATGGCTAGAAATTAATTTTCTAAATACTGTAATTAATTTTGTCATTATTTTAAGTAAGACAAACAGATTAGCAACTCATTTAAAAAGGAATATAGTAAATAATTTGCAATTGTTCATATTCTCTCATATCACAATGGTAATTGTAGAAATTTAATTAAGATTGTAAGTAATTTTTAATTAAATGACATGCTATAAGCTAAAAAATGAAAAAGATAGTCCTCCTCAATAGCGGACACCTCCCAATAACGGACGAAACTTCCGGTCCCGTTACTGTCCGTTATTCGGAGGTAACACTGTATATACTTAGATGCTGAATATGGACCCTCTTATTGCCAAAATACCATCTCAAAACTTACTAATATTATGACTAGCCATACTGCCAGCATAGGAATTAAAATTATCTATGATTCTTTTTAACAGGGTTCGGCTTTAATACATCCAAATTAGAAATCACTATTTTGTCTGCTTCCTGATTGCATTCTTACTTTAGGTGAGGTAAGATAATGGGAAGGTTTCAGGTACTGTTAATCCCCTTTTGTTTCAGTTCTTTTAAGCATCCCAGACTAATCAGTTCGATGTTTCATGTCTTGTTAGCTGGGATAATTCAGAAGAGCTGAAACTCATTCTCTCATTTTGTAAATAGCGTTTAACATCACGATGACACTTCAACTACAGATTTCTCTTATATAATTCACCTTCAACTTTCACTTATTATTTCCTTTACTGCTATACGTCACAGTATATTTACTGCTATATGTAAAACAAATAAATTAGGAATGATTTCCTATACTGTCGCAGCTATTAAATACCAATATTGCAATTTTCATTATTTTAGCAATAGTTTATGTATTTTTATAAAAAAAAATATAAATTAGTAGTAGCCGTTCCGGCTTGGTCGAGCGGTCTCGAAAGCAGTCTGCCGTGCGGCCGTTGTGCCGGAACCTGGGTTCGAATCCCGGCAGTGGCATGGCTGTTTCTTTCTTCTGTATATCGTCCATTTCTCCCTGGGACTTCTATCGCAGGGATCTTCTCGACGAGCTGTGAATTCTCATCACCATTTCCGAATTTCCTAGCCTCTTCCTGACGTTGTCAGGTTGGGCTAGCATGTGGTCCTTCGTTGGCCCTAGTCATGGGAAATAATAATAATAATAAATAGCTAGTAAAAAAACATTAAATTTTAAGGATACGTTTGAAGTTCTCCAGTTAAAATGTCACTACTTGATAGTAACTGATTGTTGAGAAATTTCTCTAGAAATGAAGACCATTGGATATATAATGTCTGATGCAATTCCTGGATGGATACCCTCCAAAATACCTGAAGTAAATAAGGAACTTGGCTCGACACTTCAAAGTACAAATCTGTTAAAGAAATAAGATCAGAAATCATTAAATGGATAACACAAACTTATAAAAATAGATAAGCTACTGAAAAATCTTAAGAAAAAAAAAATATGATGAATTTATAGAAGAGTAATTTCAGAAAACAGAAGAATAACTGTTTTCACAAGACAGATACTTTTGAATAATAATTGCAGGGGTATTAATTTGTGAAATGTAATCGAAAAGTCTTGGGAGAAATTACTGCAGAAAACTATTAATTATCATGATGTGTAAGTCATCATAATAAGTAATAATTGAACAGCTTATTATCTGTGATCTCAATAATTAAAAATGTAACTAATGGGGTTTAACGTGCATTAAATGTAATATGAAAACGGGAAAAAAACTCGAGAATGCACAAATTCGTAACGCAAATTTAACAAATTTGTGCATTCTCGAGTTTTTTTCCCTGTTTTCATAAAAATATAACTACAAAAAGTAATAAAAATAGAAAATAAATAAAACAGAAAACAAATACATAAAAATAAAGCTAACATAATAATAAAAAAATAAAGAAATGAAGCAGTATAGATAATACAAAAATCAAAAACTAAAAAAAATCGACAATAAAACTAAAGAGTGCTAAAATCTCGAGAAGGAATGTTAATTCAATATTAATTTATACAAATAATATAAGCTTGGATGGGGGATTTTCTTACTCGGAGGAATAAAAGAATTATATCAAAATACCTGAAAAGTATAAAATTCATTACATATAAAAACAGCAGGTGATTCTTCGTCAAACTGTTCGACAAAGCCAATTTTATTACAGCTGAAACACACTTGATCTTATTTCATCATAGTCTTTACAATCTTATGACTGATAGGACTGGAATTTTTTTTTAAGGTAACCACAGCACTTTCAAAATCCAGGATCAATATTTTACTTTATTAATTCATTCTATATAATTATTATTGCTGTGATCTGCAGTAAAGGCAAACTCGCAAAGATGTATTGTAGTCATCTTTCACAGCAGCAAGAGAAAACAAATCTCCTTGAATCATCACCTATTTACAGCAGAGCCTATCCATGAAATGCAGATCAAAATGCTGAATATGTTTCCACAAATATTAGCAAAAAAAGCTTACAAGGGAAGTGCGTGACCTCGAACGCCGAGAACCGCAAGAAAATGTGCTTAGAATATAAATGGCTCATGCGAAAAATAGTGGTATGAGTCATTCTCATGCAAAACTGCACCAAGAGACATTTGAATGATCACCTACTGAAGGTCCAAAAGAGGAACTTTGGTAACGCGAAGAAACAAACTATCGATGTAATAAGACCAAAAACACACACATTTCAATGTCGTGACTATATTACTATATTTCCCTCTGCTTAAAATAATTACGCTATCTGAACAACAAACTTTTCCTATTGACCTGATAGTGTTGCTCAGCTATTCAGTCTTCAAAATATGCTAGCAGACCACAGCTGAGTTTTGCATGGGAGTAACTCGTACCACTGTTTTTTGGGATGAGCGATTTATATTCTAGCTCATTTTTGTGCGATTCTCAATGTTCGAGGTCTCGCACTTCCCTTGTTAGTGCATAATCCAAATCTTTAGAACTAAAATTGCTGTGACAATTTACGTGAGAAAGCAAAGAACAAGAGACGCTCTTACCATCAACAAAACACTGTCATTACCTCTAGCAATTAACTTCATAAGATAAACAAACAAGGTGACCCTTGCTGAATAAATCAATATTTGCTACAGAAACTGGCTCATTTTTCTAATGATTTTAATGTTTTTCCATCACTTTTAAGACGGGATCTTCTTTTAGTGGACCCAAAACATCACTAACATTTTTATTGATCAAGTAATTTATTTTATATAATTTGTGCAACTGCCTAAAACGTTCTACTCCTAGTTTATGAATCCAACACAAGTAAAATCACTTACATACATATAATAATAGGGTCTAATTTAATCCTCATTATTCAGCAACATTTAGAATTCTACTATGATTTAAGTTATCAAAATTACCTTTGTGTGAACAAGATCCAGGATTGTTTAAACTGAATGCAAATGGGTTCTGGACCATCACCATTGGAATTGCAGGAATTATATCACTTCCTGGGGTGTGGATTGTTGAAAAACCATTATCCTCATGTAATCTAACCATGATAGAAAAAAAGATGTATTTTTCATAAGTTTATTGCATACAGAAAGCTTTGAGTTATAAATAATAGAGGGAAAGGCGAACACAGACACACTTCCAGCATAATTTTTGAGGACTGTCTTAAAAAAAAGACACAATTTGATCTTTTGAATAATTACTTACTACTGCAAGGATAGTATTATATCCCTTTAGAATCTGAAAGATATAAAATTCTTGTGGGATAATGTAAAGTAGAATTTTATTTTTAATGCTTTGTTAAAACAGCTCTAGAAAACTGAATTTTGGAGTTGGTTCCATATTATATCAACTGTTCTGAGTTTTATGTGGAAGAATGCCTTTCGTGAGGCTAAAAATGTGCAGAGGGAAGATGTAAAGGAATCTTAATGGATATAATTGGGAGAAGATATTGAGAAGATATAACTGGGTTGAGAAAGAGGTCGGAATACATTGAAAGTTTAAAGTAATAATCAATATTTCATTTCATCTCAAAACTTCTTGAACATTCTAACATCAATAAAATGAATTGATGAAGCTGTTAAGGGACAAGAAATAACAGACTGTGAATGACAGGAAGATGAAATATAGAATAAAGCAATGTAGTAATATAAAAATGAGTCCTGATGTACTGCAGGACTGTAAGGGTGTCTAGTACCTTCTTACTGAATATAAGTGATGCACAAAGTTGTTGGAATAAATCAAGATGTATCATTGAATGTGTTTAATGAAATGCTGTAATGCTAGAAAATTTCAGTGTTTCAGTAATTTACAAATAAGATTATATCCATATAATATATTGAATAAACAAGATGTTAAAGAGTTTTAAGCATGTAGTTCTTTTGCTTAACTCCAAATTTAAACACACTATCTTCTTGTAGCTAAATTGCAATCAAATGCCAGTATAGCCAAATTTACTAAACAAAATATAAAAGAAAAAACATTTTTAAACAGACTTGTCATCTTTCTTTTTCTTAGATATCCATTGTCCATAGTTGGACACTTTTTGTTGGAATAATTGGCCAATAGGGGATGAGACAATTGTTTAAAGGAGAATGGGCAGATCTGCCTCACCACTGTATAGCGAAAAGATATATACGTAAGGTAAGATCTCCATCAAAAGAACATTTTTTATTATTACGACTTGTCTCAATTATTAGTCCGTTCGGAGTTATATAATTCTAGATATGACGTTTGATTGAGTGATTGTGGTGAATATGAGTGGCATGGAAGCCAACCACCTACAGGTAGGGGTTGCTTGGTTGTAGTTGGTTGGCCTCCCTGCCACCCACATTCATCACAATCAATCACACTGTTAATAAGTATTATACATAATTAATATTATCATTTATTTCAAGTAAATAATAATTATTTACATGTAATAAATGAAAATAACATTTACTGTTATTAAAAAAAATTATTAAATGATAATTAATTAATACATCCGGGAAGTAAGATATCAACGAGATAAGTCATATCTAGACATATATAACTTTGAACAGACTAATAATTGAGACGAGTCGTAATAATAACATATGTTCTATGTAAAGAGATCTTTCTATAGGTATATATCTTATTACTATACAGGGTGGGGCAATTTGCCGTAGGGTTTGCCCATTCTCCTTTAACCTTACAATTTCTATTTTCTAAACTGAATGTCTGGTTCTAAATTCTTATCTTTCTAACCCAATGCTGTGTTTACATCTTATGTTTCAACTATGGATTAACATGCATTGGTGAAGCTAATAAAAATAAAATAGGTGGTGTGCTTATTCAATTACGTTCTAAGGTCCTGATGGGTTTCTAGGTAACTCCATCTTAGATTGAAAAGAAAGACAACAAAGAACAACACAAACATGGGGACAGGACAGTTTAGATGTAAGAGTGGATGTGTTGTAAGATTTTAATTGGATTATATGCAATTGTTTCTATATCTTAAGGGTGTTGTGGAGAAGAAATTGGAGGTGTGTCCTATGTCCTGAAAATGAGCAACTTGTGTAGGAGTGGGTGGATTTTCTCATGCTCATTAGTGGGTGAAATCTCAATGGATCCTGAGGGACATTGTTTGATGCTGCCGATAGATAACGTTGGAGAAGTCACTTTTATGGGACTTTATTTTGATTTTCATTTTATTAGGGATCTGAAGGAAGGGATAATGTTGTAAGGGGCTAAGAAAATTTTAATATGTTGTTAATTGGGAGGGTAAGCAACAGGAATGTAATTCATTCCTGTTGATAGTCTTCTGTTTGTGAGATCTAATATGTGTACATGTTTTGAATGAGGCTGGGAGAATAATTGGAGGGAGAGGGGGGTACAGACAATAAGGCTTTTCCACAAACTCATTGTCTATTCGTTTAGCAATTTAAGGCAGACTTCTCTACATAGAAAAACAAATATTCAACATCTAACAACCTCAGATTAGTCTATATGCTGATGATAAAACTACATGTTCCAATGACAATGTCATTTAATGCATACACGAATGCCACAACAGCTTTGAAATCATCCAATTTGAACTGGAAATTCTTATGAACAACATTATCAACTTTTAGATGTCTACATCAACTAGACCCATACACTTGAAATTAACCTTTCTCATATAAAATCAATGTATCAACTTTTCACTCAGAAGAGACCTTTTATCTATGTAACCTAAGTTTTGTACTGCTTTCCATGTTTATGTTTTCCTTTCAACCCGTAAAGATGGAATTAGCCTAGAATTCTTAGCCACTGGAACCCTACCATTCTACTAAAAATAAGTAAATGTATCATCTACCATTACTTTATTTTTATTATTGCTTCAAATGATGTGAATGTCAAATGTAATGTCGGGACAAAGAATCAGATAGCATCCGATGGATGAGTAATAAGTTATTCATGTAAAGAATTTTTTTTTTTTAGAAACTTTGATGAAAATTCAAGAAATAACAACACTTGAAGGGAAGAGTCCAAAAATGGTGCAAGAGGTATGCGATATGTATTTTGTAGATTTGTGGCAATGGACGAGTTATCATAGCTAGTGTTTCTTTAAGGGAAAAGATAGCCGAGAGTAGATAAAGAAAATATCTGATAATGCCAATTTATGGTCAAATTCAAAGGCAATGTGTAGCAACTCAAGCAGACAGAATAATCTTTCTCAGTAGATTACAGCCGATTTTCTTGGGAAGATCAGCTGTCATCTAACAAAATTTCAATGAAACAGTGATGTTATGCCATCATTTATTTTTCACTGTACTTTCATTGAATATTTTTCTAATCCATATTTATTTTTTGCTCTCACTGATAACAATACACAAAAACTTAATGACATAACAAACTATTACTTTTTGAAATAATAATGTGTTATTTTTGTTTGTTTCACCGAAATTATATTTTGTTAAACTTTCCAATTTCCCGTAATAATCCAAAGTGTCAAAGCGGTTTTGTTTCTCACTTGTCAACTATATATTTATTAGTTACTCTAACCTAATCTTGCTGTTACGGGGCAACTCCAACTAATGAGACATATTTAACAGGGCCTTTCTGGAAAGCTTTTATATTGAAAAAGAAATATTAAATTAAATTGGGCAGAAGTTCTTTTATACTACAACAGTATTACTAAGACCGCAATTTCGTTGCGCTATTTATAATCCAAACGAATACAATACATAGCTGATACTGTAGTAATGTTGTCGAAATGGGAGGAAGTGAAAGGTTTTCCAGGTAGCTTGAGAAGTAAATGGACAAGTGATAATGATTGACAGACATTCAACTGAAATAATGTGATGGCATTGCGATTGGTGAATATTAATTTACTTCAGTATAGAAAATATCATTTCAAGTTTTCGCTTGGTGAAAATTATCAATGTATTCCGAAGATATTGATGGCAACATACGCCAACATATTCTTCAAAATTAACAATACAGTTAAATAAAAAAATCGACGTGTCTAATTACAGAACAGCCGGCGATAATGTCACTTAATTCCGAAGGTTTATCAAAATTGAACTAATCGACATCTCCTATTACTTAACATCATCCAAATTCGGAGTTCTTTTTAATATTCTATCTTTACTTCAAAACCAAAATTAAAATATTTTTTTTTTTAAATATTGAAGAAAAAAACCATAAATAAAGCGCTAAAAATTTCTACCCAAAATTTCTATTCTTTTAAAAAGTGTCAAACGAGTTAGAGGCTATATTGGAAAATAAAAAAAATATGATTATAACCTGAGGATAAAAATAACCATTACAAAAAAAGCCAAAAGAACTGTCAATACAGAAACTACGTTTGAATATTCGGCAACAGAAACTAACGGGGTAGCCATTGCAATTTCCCATCATATAAACACACTTCACCGGAAACGAATTTTGGTAAATAACGAAAAGAGATTTAAAAAAAAATTAATTTGAATTAATTATTCAGAAAAAAGCCATAAAATTATTATTTTATTTTGTATTGTTACTACAACAAATATAAATATTAAACGTATTATTAATTCGGTTACAGATCATTAATAATTTCCGTCTTTGAGGTAGTCTTAGTTCTCGTTTTCTTATTAAGTTTTTCCGCGCATGCGTAGCATCAATTAACGAAGGTCAACATGTGTAACTTATGAGGTCACGTATTTTGTGTACGTTAAGTACTTTTCTTCAATTATTAAATAGTGCAACAGAACTTTTAAGAGATATAATTTCCAGTTTCTCATTTTAAATGGAATCAATGAATGTAAATGATCATAAATGCTTTAATAAGCATAGTTTTAAAGTCACATTTTAATAAACTACTTGTAGCCTGAGGCGTTTTTTTTTTTTTTTTTAAATTGGTGATAATTTAATAAAAATGAGATAAACAATCTTTTAAAAATATTATATCTGGTTTTCAGTAACTTTGAATTACGATAACAGCTCAACAAAATTGGCAAAAATAAATAAGGTAGCTTTGAATCATAAGTATACTGTATTTTTGTTTGTGGAGCACTGAAACAAAACAGAAATGACAACAGGAATTGTTTTAATATGTGAATTTGTTAAAAGATTAAAAATATATGTGAACTATTTAAGAAAGCGCATTTATATTTCATTATGTACTTTTCAATGAGTATTTGTACAATAATTACCATATTATCTTACGTAGTATCAATAAGCTCTTAATAAAAATAAATATCAGTTGATTGTGAGCTTTCCCCCCTCAGTGGCTCTAATTAACAATTAAGCATTTCACTTCGTTCATTACTTAGCTCATGGACTCAATAATGGTTTTATTTCCCCTATTAGTCTAACCTTGAATCTTTCCTTTCTTTTTCAATTCAAATAATCGCAAATCTTCATTTTTATTCCAAACACTAATATTTGTACCTTATTAATTTACCGTTGTTGAACACTTACGGACATTAGCATACCTTTGCAAATCAATAAAATATTCAACTTGTTGGAAAACGATAGTTGTTGATTGGTATGGAGGATAAACAGAGAATAGGTGATTGTGTAATTTGTCTATGGGTTTATACTCCTTATAAATACTGTTTTACTGTGAGAAACTGACTGACTTTCTAAAATAAAGAATGTCTGGGAAATAACTTGCATCTTAGAGGTTACTTGCAATTAGCTTTTTTTTTTTAATCACACCTTGGGACTTGTAATCAGGTCTTAATGTAAAGAAGTATGTAATGTAATGAAGTTGTATTCACACACAAATACAGATCAGTGTTACCTGATGATGAAGTTGTTTTAGAATAGAAAGCTACCTTAGAAAGGACTATTGTTTTACTGTTACTTTCAAGATACAGAACACTTCTACAACAGTTACCTTTTTATTTTCATTTAACATTGTTGTATGTCTTTTTTTTTTTTTTTTTCTTTCTTTCCACATTACACTGTCTTTGTATTACTTAACCTCATACTGTCTTATTTTATTTATTTATTGTTTTTAGTGTCATCAGTATTACATTATCTGCACAAATGTTACATTTGTAATTTTTCTCTCCCTTGATGTAAATCTCTTATGTTTTGCCTTGATTTTGGGTAAATACTGAAAATAAGAGGGCAGGCATAAGCATTGCTGTTATACTCCCACTTTATTCTAACTTTCTGCCTTATATTCTAATCTAGAGGATATCCTTCCTTATATCCTAATATATAGGCCATAAAGGCACACAACTTCCCTCAAGCATTCCTTCCTTTACAATATTCTGAATGCTAGATTCCAATTCTTTCTTATCCAAATAAAAACTGAAGTAATCTTTTTATTTAATCAAAAGTGATAATACAGTGTCAATTTAAATAGCTGCTATTTTTTGAAAACCTACGTTGATCCATCTCTGAATCTCCAATGATCCAGCTCTGCAACTTTATGCACACTTATTATATAAATCTCTGTTAGAATATTTGATACCTGGAGTGTATGTATTGATTATGCAGTCAATTCCACATTTTTCAGTTCATTTCCTTCAGTATATATATTTCAAACTATTCTTAAAATCTGCTTACAAATTCATTGTGACTTCATCCAGAGTAGGAAAACTCTATCTCTTCTATAATCTCTGCTGTGATTTCATCAACTTTATGTTTTAATTATTTTATAGTTTCAGAAAAATGTTAAAAGTAATTCTTTCCAGTTTCTACATCTGCTTAAACCGGTGGAGCTTTCAGATATTCTTATTGTTTGTTACAATTTTCATTAATTAGCAAGTTTGATCTCTAATTCAATTTTTCTTTTACTGATTGTTTCATTTCTTTTAAAAGCACTGAAAGCTATAGCAGTCTTTTCTTCATTTGTACCATTTTCAACTTCTTTACAAATTTAGCTATTTATTTATTTTGCCTTTCTGGCTTTCCATATTTCTTTTCTCAAGTGTTTTAACTTTATTGACTGCTTATATCCATTGGGTTATAACATTTCTTATTTTTAAATTTCTATCTTTGTTCTTAAGAAAATTGGCCCCTACTTCATTGAAGTACTTCTCCTAAGAGCCACTATCGTTTCCTAACTGTTGACTTTTAGAACTTTTTCTCTGATGTTTGATGTGTACTTTAAACTCTGCACCCTTTTCTTTAATCAGTTCTTCTTTAGAATTATTTGCAATGCTACCGAAACTCTGAGAAACTTCATCTGTCAGTAAATACAGTGATATTCTGTTCATGATGCTTTTCTTCAAATCTTTTAAATTTTAATAATAATAATTTGTCGTTACGAAACTCTGGTTGCTGTTTTATCAACTGGTAGACAAATTCTTCAAACTTAACTTTGGTCCCTGAATCTGTATTTGAAGTTTATCTGGTGGAGGTTTGCTGAGGGATGTTGTGGAGTGAATGGTGGATGGCCAAAGAAAACGAGGAAGAAAAAGGATCAAAATGATTGAAGGAAGGAGGGAACTCCAGGCAAAAGTTAAAGACATGGAGGAGAAGATAAGTGTTCTTTGCACCTGCTACATGCAGCAGAACACTGAAAAAGAAGTAGTAGTTTATCTGATATCTGTCAGTGTTCCTTGATTTCCTCCATAGTTGACTTTTATAATTACATATAATTGGCAAAAAATTTAATATTTTTTTTTTATAGAATTTCACCAGTTTTTGCTATTTATTTTTATTTTTTTTATCTTTTTTTATGTATTTCACTTCGTACTTTTTTGACATTATTGTATGTAATACTCCTCTCCCTTTTGACTTTTAAATTTGCATCAAGTTTTCATCATCTTTTAACAAATTTAATAATTTGTTTATTCTTTAGAAAATTGTCTTATAGACGGCTAGAATACTAACAGCAACAGCAAAGTTGTGTAATTTGAAGCTTCTAACATAACTAATACCTAATATATTCGATCGGCACATTTCCACAAAAAGAATTTCAAATTTCTCTACCCATTTTTATGGATTGTACATTCCATATTTTAACTTATAGATGCTTATAATGTAATCTCTGCAGCAGTCTTCATTAGGGGAACCGTCCATTTTCTTTCATTGCATTTTACTTCAAAGGATATTAAAACACTGGTCAAAATTCATTTTAGTTACTTTCCAGGTAACAAAATATGATTCTGTGACTTTTCATTTGAGAGCCTTCATCATGCAAGTTATTCCAAAATTACTAAAAATAAATTGTCTGAGTCATATCACAATTATACATCTTTTGCCCTAGTCTGTTATTAGTTTCAGCTCAATATTAGGAATATTTAATGACTTAAGGTGGTGGATTTTCAAAATGCATGCATAGGCTTGGTTAAAGAAAAGTTCTTAAGACTTATACAATTTATTCATGAATACGGTGTGTAATAGTATCAAATTAAAAAAGGAACCAAACACACTAAAGTAAATATAAATACATTTACAAAATTCATATTCGTCACATATTCCGAGGTGTCTTATACAAACCACTTCTTCAGACTACAATTAAGAAAGAATACAAATTAGGCTTTTCTGGATTACAAACATTCTTAATATTATTACAATATCTAAGTATCAAAGTATTAATGTAAGCCAATTTATTGTTTAAAATAAGTGATTAAAGTTAATAGAGCTGGTATTGTAAGGCATTTTTTATTGAGACCTCAGTATTATAGCATTTGTTGGATTTTATCAACAAAGATTCGTAAAATTGACGTAAGTATTGGTCAATAATTGTATCAAAAATGAATGGATTCTCTACCATTATTTCATGACCAGTATTTTTTTGATGGAGTGCCGTTAAATACTGGTAATTGCTCTAGAATGCTCATTTATATACGAATTTTGACCGAATATGAATTTCGTAAATGTAATTATATTTAGTGTTTGGTCCCCTTTTTTAATTTTATACAATTTTTGTTTTTGCCTATTCCTAAAAATGCGAGTAATCAGAGATACAGATTCTTCTTGGCCTCGAACTTCAGGCTGGCACCAATGAGGGGCAAAAAAAAAAAATAGGAATCCCTCCTAAATTCTGTAATAGATCCTTCATTCTCTTTATTTATTTTTTTCTGTTCTTTAAAGCATGATCAAGTATCGGAAAACATAAGGGCATAGAATTGTATATTCTTAAAAGTCGAAATGGCATCACTTAGTCAAAGATCAGATGCATAAAAAGCATAAAAAACCCAGACTGTAATATAGTTGCCGTCACAGTGAGGGAAAAAAAAATTACTCTCAACAGATAGAAAACAAAACAAATATTATCACAAATTTGTGACAAAAATTTCAAGAAAGATCAATACAGGAATTAGGTAATTAATAATGTTAAGACTTAAGAATTAAATGCTGTAAAAGTTCAAGGAAGAAAAAAAAAATCTGTTTTAGAAAATTAATTTTCTGTATTCACTCTTCGTATAAGGAATATATTTAAAATTAGAAAAAAGTTACAAAGCTTGTGTACAAAAAGAAAACCTTTATTGGAAGAAAATAAGATGGTGCCCTTAATGTAGCCTAGATACATTTACTATATAGGTCCTTTTTTTGAGGGATTTCCTCACTCCGGGATGAGATATTATCTCGATATTTCGGCCCGGTGCTTCGGGCCTTCTTCGGTAAGAAGAATGTTGTTTATTCCAAGCAACTGATAGTTGCTTGGAATAAACAACATGAGTAAACCCGAGACTAACGACGGAAGTTATTATATAGTTGTATGCTCACCTTGATGTGATTGATATTTATACATCTCCCGAAGCAGGCCCGAGGCACCGGGCCGAAATATCGAGATAATATCTCATTCCGGAGTGAGGAAATCTCTCAAAAAAAGGACCTATATAGTATCATGTCTCACTCCTCCTTCAGAACCTAACCAGATACATTTATTTTTTCTACAAAGTTACCTTGGCGATTAAGGCATTTGTCACAATGTTTAATCAGTTTGTCCATCCCAGCAGCATAAAAGTCATGGCCCTACTACTGTAGCCACTTTTTTGCATCACATTGGTCTTCTTCACTACATGTAAAATGTTGACGTACTGTTTTAAGGCAGGGAGCAAATCGAAATAACTGGAGCCAAATCCGCACTGTACGACGGATGTCCCAAAATTTCCCAATGGAAGCTGTGCAGCAAGTTTTGTTTGTTCCGTGCATGGTCAGGCATTGTCATTAAGTATGGTCACACCTTTGTTCAGAAGACCAGAATGTTTCTTCTTGATGTTATTGCGCAATTTCTTTACCGAAGATCAATTATTCAAGCAGATCACCATTTTGAAATGACATAACCCATCTCCAGTGACACAAATGAGAAAGATCACTCGACATTAAGCAGTGCAGCCTTCTGTCGGATATTTCAGCAACTGCTAACATTACGGCAAACTCATAATTTAATTTCTAAAATTTTGTTGTTAACTTTTTTTCTGATCAACCCTCGTATCTTTCCCCCAAGAATTAACTTTTCTTGTATCAAAGAAGAAAATATCTTGACATTTAAAAATTCAACAAAACAGTAATTAAAATAATGTTAGATAATGTTCTGTAGTCTGAGGAAGAGGGCCGTTTCCTTTGAGCTTCTCGAAACATGTAATTTTTTTTTTAAATATTTGTTTTATATGTATTGTGCGATATTGATCGCTTTATCATAGTAATTAAAATACTTCATAGTTTTTTTAATGGAGAATTAAAAGATAAAGAAGAGTTGAAAATACTTTAATAGCAATTGAGTAAACCCAGCATGTTTTCATTTGTGCCATTAAATTAAATAAGTTACAATAACCATTCAAGAAACTTCTTCAGCCAAAACCTTATTATGATCTGCTCAATTAACTTTTTTTTTTTTTTTTTTCATTTCAGAATGGCTAATCCTGGTAGTGATTTGCTAATAATATTGAAAGGCATTGAGAAGATAGCAAAAGCCTTTGTGTTGGAACAGAATCAACAGGCTAAAATCAAGTGGATAAATTCTAGTCTTCGTCCTGAAGTTGAAAACTTTGTTAATAAAACTGGAAAAGTCGTGTATGATTCATTCACCAAAAATGAAGAATTTCAGGTAAAATTTGTTGTATTTATTAAAGTAAATTTCGAAAGTTACTTAGTTTCATCTGTATCACTACAGCGTGTTAGTTAATTTAAATAAATTCCATAATAAATTCCAATTTATTTAATAGATAACCATGTAAAAATGTTATGACCATCCAAATTGCATTTTAGCTCTTGATTGCTAATTGCCAAAGCATATATTATCTTCGAACATTTTGGAAGAACTTGATAAAAGAATCAGCTCATTATATGCTTCTGTTGCCAAATTACATTTACAATCACCCGTAAGGGTTAAGGAACCTATGCAAAAATTTGTTTTACATACTACTGTGATTATTGGCTCAATAAACATTCTTGTGCTCAACTTAAAGCCTGGGCACCCTTCTTTGGAAATAGTTACTTGAAATTTGATAATTTTCTTTTGAAATGATTGCTATTCTTTTTGATTTTTTATTTTAGTGTCAGAGATAAGAAATGTTCATTATTTGGAAAAGATATGTTAAAAATAAAATAAAAATAATAGAAGCCCTTGCTCTGAAAAACGTTCATTCTGGAATTAATTAGATTAGACAAATAAGTAAAAAAAAATCATGTTCTTTTAAAGATAAAAATTTTTGTATTCAAACCAGTCTGACATTAATCTGTTTTAATCAAATAAAAATGCTTTTAATTTGTTTCTTAGTGAAGGGCTGTTAATTCAGATTTTCCACTCTACCTGTCCAATAAGAAACTGGATTAAACTTTTTTTATTTATTTTATTTTTTGCTACTATAAAAATTCCTGCCAATGCTTTTATTCTATTTTTTTATAATTTAAATTTTATCTGAACTATATCTGCATTACCACTGATGGAGTAGAAGAGATATTTGATAAGCGTATCAGTTTGGATGTTAAAAAAAAAAGATTTTTTTAAATCACGAGAACAACAAAAATGAAAAGCATATATATTCTAACTTTTTTTTTTTTTTTAATACAAAAGTACAATTTTTACTTTTTCTGAAAAAAAATGAATTAAATCCACATTACTTGTTGAAAGCAGATTACCTTTAATTATATCAAACCATGTGTTGATTATGGATCAGCTAAAAACAGGATTAAAATTTATTGATTAAAACAATAAAGTGTTAATAGAAATAGGATAGAAGTCCATTTAGAGTTTTTGTTGCATTCCCACATTGATTTCTTAACATGGACCCACTTAGAAAGAGATTTCATCTCTTCTAAGTTCTTAAATCTTCCTTGATAATATTAAAAAAAACAGGATAAAAACAGATGGGATTAATACGACAGTTTTGGAATATTATGTGTATTCCATCTTCAGAGACGCCACAAACATACAGGATGACATAAACATTTAGGACAACACAAGGTGGGAACACGATGTGAAAGTGTGTTAAAAGGTTAATCTTTTGCTTAGCCTGAAGTGAAAGTGATAAACATGTCAAAATAACAATTCAATTCAAGAGAGAATTCAAAATAGGATGTTACAGTATCAAATCTACAGCTGTAAATGAATATTCAATATAATCAAAAATAGCAGTATCGGCAGATAGTAAATATGGATAAAAATAGCAGGTAGACAGATTATTATTAATAAATCACAAACACTATTCTTAGTCGGATTCTCATGACAATGAAAAAAAAAACTCCTCTAGATACATTTAAAACAGTTTTTGGTCCTTTTCTCTCTCATAGGCATTCCTTAGTTATATCTATAACTCTTTAAATATCTTAGCTTATTTTAGCTCTTATTGGAAATTATCTTTATTAATCTGTAATTTTTCTTTTCTTTTTTTTTTTGCAGAAAAAATTAGCTAAGAATCTTTCTGAGACGGTAGCAAGATCCTCCACTGTCTTTGAAGGGATTAAACAGTATTCTGCTTTGGTGGGAATTAATGTCCAGTTTGATTCATCAGATGATTACGTTACATCACCTTCAGAAGCGGAATTAAATTTTGATATCAGCAGCAATATCGTTGGTGATGTTGAACATTACGGTGCCGATTTTGCAGCTACACACCAGAAAGAAAATATCACCACATCTTTTAAAGATTCTGTAATTCAAAATGAAGTTCTTGCTTCGAGTCTACAGAAAAAAGAAAGTATCCCATCTGAGAAATCTTTTCAGAAAGCTCAAAATTTAAGAGATTCGGTAGAATTAGGAAATGCTTTTGCTGCAAAGCAAGCCATTAGCACTTCCAGGCCATTAACAGAAGCAGTTAAACAAAATATTTCAGTATCTGCATCTGTAAAATCCAAACCAAAGCAATTAGTAAGTAAATTTGTAATAATATTTTAAATTAAAAAAATTAGCTGAAATTAAGTAAAAATTGTCACATTTAAAACAGATAAACACATAAATAAATTCCTGAAACTCTTACACTG
>JAFIDM010014012.1:54252914-54290073 GCA_023159025.1 Thereuonema tuberculata
CAGTGTAAGAGTTTCAGGAATTTATTTATGTGTTTATCTGTTTTAAAGAAGACGAAGGATATTGAAGTACGTATTTTTGAAAATTATCACATGTTTGAATTAGTTGTCACACACAAACATGTTTATATTTAAAAATGAATATAAGATTTTACTATTTAAATAATTTAATGGGCTTTTTATATTACTGTATTCTAAACTTATGCCTATAAAAACAATGACTCTCATTGCGAAATATTGCAATTAAAATTGTTTTTATATCAAAGAGAACATGTGATGGAGTTACATTAATGATTTTTATTAAAGAAAAGTAATATTTAACTTGTATTGTTGTTGCAACTGGTCTGCAATTAAGTCTCTGATATATTTCAAAATTTTACTATTTCTTCCAAAGTTAGAATACAGTAATTTCAGCATTTTTCCATCTCATTGTGTTAAATTCTAACATTTTGCTTTATTTCGGTCAACAAACAGCATTTTTTTTATTCAAATATCTTAAATTTAGAAAAACATTCATTGTAATTCTTAAGTAACATAAGAAAACATTTTTATATATCATTATAAAATGTTTTAATATTTTTATTTCCCTGATTTACTATCCTTCTTTTTTTTTCTGTTTAGCTTAGTGAACTTTCGAGAGAAAGAAGAGTCCCTGCATCTAGGATTGGACGTTTGCTTTCATATGGAGGTAATTTTAAGACTCATTGAGAACATAATTTCTGTGTGATAATTTTTATCCAATTGTTTAATTATGTAAACAAAACAAAATAAGAAACAAGAACAGCACAGGAATAAATAAATTGCCTTTCTGATTCAATTATCGGAAGGAATCGGGAACGGCCATTTCGTCCTGCAAGGGACTCATCAGCCCGATCCGCCTTCTCCGATAAAAGACCCAGAAAGGCAAGATCTTAAGTGAAGGCCACTGTGACACCTGGCAGTGACCCCGAAACAACAAAATCAACAACAACAAATGTTTTGCTGATTTGCACAACCAAAAACCTTTTCCTAATAAATGATAGGAATTTGAAGGCTTTTTTTACAAGGAAATTAAAATTTCTACAAGGTGAATTAACCTAAGGAATAAATTTAACTTGCTGGAAATTTTTTAAACAAAACAAAATAAGAAATAAGGACAGCACAGGAATAAATAAATTGCTTTTCTGATTCAATTTGTTATTGTTGATTTTGTTGTTTCGGGGGTCACTGCCAGGTGTGACGGTGACCTTCACTTAAGATCTTGCCTTTCTTGGTCTTTATCGGGGAAGGCGGATCGGGCTGATGAGTCCCATGCAGGACGAAACGGCCATTCCCGATTCCTTCCGATAATTGAATCAGAAAGGCAATTTATTTATTCCCGTGCTGTCCTTGTTTCTTATTTTGTTTTGTTTAAACAATTTCCAGCACGTTAAGTTTATTCCTTATGTTTAATTATGTAATTTCCCTTGAAATAGAAGAATGTGATTGTCCATCTTCTAAAGCTTTATTAAATGAGTTGACCGAGTTTGGATTTCAGTTAAGTGTTCACAGAGTTCATGTAGCCTTCAGTCAGTTTAGAAGATTAATAAGGATTGCCTCATGATATATCCTGCTGTTCATCGTCATTTTCACTATAGCTAGATATTTTTTTTTTCTTTCAGAGCTTTTAAAAGTTAAGATTTTTTTATATGTTTTTTGTAATGAATACACAAGTCAAACCTTTTGCAGTAAGTTTGTTTTCATTGCCCTACTTCAGTATTATAAAAAGCAAACTTCATATTTCAGTTATCATTTGCTGTTATGGTGGCTGAATCTTACAAGAAAAAAAAATGTCCAACATTTTAACTTCTCTGCCTCAGTTGATCCATCAATATTAATATCATCTCGCCATCTTAGGGGGCGTCCATTAATTACGTGAAATGTTTTTTAAAAAATTTGGACCCCCCCCCCTCCCCCTTTGTGAGATTTGGTAAGATATGGTGGAACCCTCCCCCTCACATGAGATTTCCTCTAAAATTTCCCCGGGCATAGACAATATTAGAAAAAGTTATAATATGTATATTCTCTGAATTAAAAAGCTGTCGTGAGATTTTCATTATCCCCTCCCCCCCTTTAAATGAGATTTTGCTGGACCCCCCCCCCCCCAATTTTGAGCTCACATAATTAATGGACACCCCCGTACCCATGTTCAGTCAAACTCCCTGATCATTCATTTGCTTAACCTTATCATGCAAGTTTCCAGAACAGATTTATCTGCCTTAGGGTTAAAGTTGAATTCCTAGTATATGCCAACTAAGTTTCAGATACGTAGGTTCTTGTTATAAAAATTGTTTCTCTAGGCTGATATAAGAGTATGTAGGCATTGCCATTTCAGATTTCCCTTTAGAAGAATCTGAAATACCATAAAATGCTCATTACTATCATACAACAGTTTAATCGTTGCTTTTAACAGTCATTGTTGATGTCTTTGTCTTTTGTTTTTCGTTGGCCGTCATTTCTTGTTCATTAGCCTCAAACCCTTTTCAGCTTTTAGTTCACTCTTAGTGGTTATTTACTTCAGCAGAGACAAAGTTTTGCTGAATCAGTTATCCCAGACTTCATTTAGTCTGGAAAATCATTTAGTGCAATCATGTAGCTCTTGTTTCAAATATAACGCATTAAATTCTTGTAAACAGTTACAAATTGATATCAAAGTTTCTTCAGAAGCACTTTAGAATGACATTTCAGTTCAGTGGATACGTGCACTGCAATTACTTTAAACACATACACAATTTAAAAGAAAATAAGAAAAATAAAGATAAAAAATATATTTGTCAATTGTGAGGAAATGAAATCTCTTGACCCTCTAGCTATAGAAGGTTCTACAATAGCCCACTCTTGCCTTACACCCAACAAAACATGCCAGCTCAGTATTTTTGTACTATAGCAGAAAGTACCATGAGTTATTAATTAACTTCTAGCTTAGAAAAATTTGAAGATAAGCTAATAATAAAAATTGAACCACTGAGATTGGAAATTGATGTAGCATTTGGTATGATGAACAGTGGCTTTGGAAGATCAGTAATCTATATTACAAAACAATGAGGCTTTTATTCAATTTTATCATCTTGCTGTCTCAACTATTTCATTTCAAGTTTGTTTACAAATGACAATTTGAATGACAGTGGAAGGAGGCTCAGCTGAGTGGAACTGGTATAGTACAAGCATATGCACACCATTTCTGAGCATTTAGGTGAAGAGATTTCAGTGTCTCAACAAAAAGTAGAGATTTTTTTTTATGGTGTTGTGAGCTCTCATCTTAATAAGAAATTAACATTTTCATTTTTGTGGTGATTTTTTTTTTAATAAAGCTTTGCAGACCTTATTGGAAAACATGAATTGATAATATCTGCTCTAATTCACTTAATTCACAAATTCTAATTCTAAATTCATAATTTCCAATATTCCACACTGATCTGGTCGTAGATATTCAGCTTAATGAAAGGTTCAGCTTATAATGAAGCTGTTTTTAGGAGCAGTTATCTAATTTTGCAGCTACGATGTATTCCAAAATTACAAGCCCAAATGAAACTTTTAGTCTTCTGATCTAGATCAGCAGACTAATATTCCCGTTTTGTCTGTCCATCTGTGAACAAGTATCATTAAAATCTCATTAAATTATCATTAAGCACAACAATCGCAACAATTGCGTCTTTTGCATTTGCAACAATCACATTTATAGTGATTGTTGTGATTGTCAAAAGGCGCAGTTGTTGCGTTTATTGGAAATAAACACAAGGAAATTAAAGCAATATCAATGATCAGAAGACGTTGCGAAGCATTGTGATTGGTTTACTAATCGCTTTCCCTACCTTGTTTGTTTATGTTATTGACAACTGATTATACCAATGGTTATTAGAAAACTTTTGCTATGCTTCTCATGAAAACCTTATCATTTATACAGTAAGTATTAACACTGAAGCTTCAGTGTATGTTTAGTGAGTTATTTGATTGAGTTCCAAGAACTTTATGTAATTTCTTCTTAAGTTAATGCAAAGAGATTTACTTACTTTAAATTTCATTGTTCAGGTAATTGACATAAGTGATAATAACAAAGTATGTTATTATCCTAATTAATGCTTTATATTTGTCTTCATCTGTTGTAGAATGATAGAAATGTTAATATTGACCAACGTTAATCATTTCAGATTTTGTTTTCCTTTACCCCACCTAGGCTTAGCTGCTGGATTAGGTATGGGGGCTATTGCTGAAGTCACTCGTCGAACACTGGGATTATCTGAAACAGGTATTTACTTTTTTTTTTTTTTTAAATATTTTGTATGCTTATTTAATAAACATTTCCTAGACTGCTGTGGATTGGATGACGTTCAATACTCTGATCTTATTCATCCCATTAATATATTCATTATATTGGTTTAGTGGTAGTAGGATATTTTGGCAATGTGCTACAGTTATCTATAATGCTCCAGAGATTCACTAGTTAACTCATTATAAGTTGCCATAGATAGATGGTGAGTGAGGTTTTAGCCATATTTTAAAATGTTTTGAATGTTTCATTTATTTCTTTGAATAAGTCAAACATTTTGCACTTTCCAACACAGTCTCATTCACTGTCAAGTTATTTGATCATGGATTGCTATTATCAAAGTTGTTAAGAAATTCTAATTCCAGTCAAGAAAACCCAGAATCAACCTAGCCCCTGTATGTATAAATTATTAGACACTCTATAATAACTCACTTAATTTAATATATTTTTGTTTTGGAGAAAAAAACACAGTATTTGTCTTTTAAAGTATGATGTTTTTATTAATTTTTTTTTTCAATATTTTGTTGGCCCACCCTTTGCCTTATTTACTGCAGCTATTCTTTTTGGCATACTAGCAACTAGCTTCTGACACTCTTCATCTCATATGTCTTTTCATTCTTGCTGCAGAGCGTATTTAAGTGTTAGTTTAGACAGAATGCTGTGCTGCCATATCTTGAGCAGTATCCTACAAATGCTCAATCGGATTAAGATCAGATGATTGTGTAGGCCAGTATAACAACACATTGCCATTTTCACAAAACCATCTCATAGTAGTTGCTGATTTATAACCCAGTGCATTGTTGTGTTGGAATTTTAATTGTCCATGTTGGTGTCTTCAAAGATCTTGGTAAATGATGGCTGTAAAACCACTTCTAGAACAGAAATGTACTTCTCGCTATTCATGTGACCTACTCAAATAAACATTTCGCCTAGGCCACCTGCTGCCATGCAGCCCCAAATCCTAATACTACCTCCCCTTTGTTTTACTGTTGTTACCCCGCACTCTGGAAGTTATTCTTAACATTACATGTGGCACATCAGGGGTGCTAAACACCTCAAAATTAATGAAAATAAAGTTATTTTGTTATCATTATGTACATTTCATAAATACTTATTGGAGATAATTAAATATACTTATCTATTACGATAATGTTCCAAACTATCTTCTTTACTCCTTAGATAACAATATTTCAAATAACTGGATAGGTTATCTAAGAAGATAGTTGTGGAACTTACTGGAGAAGTTTTAAATGTTAACTCCCATTGTTCCCTTCAAAGTACATAAAATAAACTTGCATACATTATCATTTCTGCATTGTTTGACAAATGTATATTGCCTTACAGCATCAGTCACTTTCAGCATTCTCATCATCAAACACTAGACAATTATACTCACTCTTTCACCTGTTTCAAATTTATTCCATTAAATTGCAAGTTGCTGACATTTTCTCCTTTTCAAGTACATTACTTTCTGTCTGTTTTTATTCTCATCTTCTGCTCTCTGGAACAGTATTCATTCAGGACATAAGCATATTCAGATCTTCATCAATCTCAGATAAGACAATGGTATCTTCAGTTTAAAAAGACAGAAAATCACCAAACAAAAACAAGCACACGTAGACTCTCTTTTTGCCTTTTCATTACCTTAGAAATTGTCCTTTAGCTCTGAATTTGGTGCAAAAAAATTCATGCTTTTAATGCGGGAAGAAATGAAATTAGTAATTAAGTTATAATCCTTAAATGTAAACATTTTAAGTAAGAAATAAGCTCATGTAATAAAAAAATTTAGACTGAAAAACCTAAGACAAAATAAATATGAAATAATAAAGAGATGCACGAATCATAATAAGTGTTCACAAATCATGTGCTTTGAAAAAAATTCCTATAGTGCATTTAATAAATATCTTGTGAGATTATGTGAACTTTTGTGTAATGCTGCAGGCTAAATACTCCCAATTGAAAGCTTACAACACAGCAGTTATCCATAGGATTTACTGCATTCTAACTTTTTTTGCTATCATTTTTATCAGTCAATAAATGCCAGTCAATTTCTCTGTGTTTTTCATTACATTATTAAAAGTTTCTGCCAATTGCAGAACAGAAAATTTTAGAACAATTAAAGTTCTAAATTAAATATATATTAAAGTTAGAAGATAGAACTTTGTGTCACATCATTAAAGTTCTTATTTGCAAAAAAAACAAAACAAAAACAAAAAAACGAACGAACAAAAAGTAATATATTTTAGTTTTTCTTAAGCCAAATGAAACTTCTCTCATTTAAGACAGCAAATTTTCAGTATTTAATTATACCATGATGTAACAGTTACATTATTCTGCAAAATTTAGGAAAACCGTGATGGCTTATGCAGAAGAGATACTTAATCTTGCAGCACAATAACGTTTTGAAATTGATGGCTAAAGGAGAAAGTTAGCAGATACTTTTCTGTTCAAAACAAAGAAAAACCTCCAAATATGGATGTTATTAAATAATTATTTTCAAGGAATGCAGACATGACAAAGGCTTGTGAGATTAAAATTGACAGAAATGAGCATTAATTTTTTTGTAAGTTGACACAACTATTTATCAGGGGATTTGCTTTTACATGAGAAGAAATCGAGAAGACTAAAATTAAAAAATTACGACAAACTACTGTGATATGCTTGCGAGCTGTTTACTTGAACGTAGTGGCAAAAAAAAAAAGTGAAATGTAGGGTAGCCTCCAACCTGTAATGCTGTTTGTGCACAGATTGTTTTGCCGTCCCTCTCCTTAATAAATTTGTTATTTTTTTTTTTTTTTATTAAGATACAGGACAGTGGTTAAGACAATAAGTATGACTATTTATTATATATTCAGAATGGAAAATGAAAACTTAAAATAGTGCCTTTTTTTTTCAATATTAAAAGAGCTTAACTTACATTCTTGTGGCTGTCTTGATAATAGAGTTTTTGTATTTGCTCTTAAAAAAAAAAAATATTCTTAAGTTAAGATCCTGGGGAATATTTTTCCCTTTTTTTTTTCCTAATGAAGCATATTTATATTGCTGCAATTTCAGTACTAAATGTAATTATGAACCCTAAATTTGTAGCATTCTTACTTATTGAAGTTTAAAATATATTGTGATTTCTGAGTGAGCATTTAAAAATATATTTCCTTCCATCTGCCGTGACATCATTTAGAAGTTTTGAATCATTTCCATTACCTTTTTTGTATTTTTCCCTTCGCCACTCGTATATTCACCATCAAACATACTTACCATTCAGGATAAAAGTTAATTGGGAATGAAAAATAAAATAGAAAGTCGGATTAAAAAAAAAAAAAGTAATTCAGGTGACTGAGAAAAGGTAACCTTCTATGTCTTACTTTTTAGAGATTCTTTTAAATGATAACTTAGTTAAATACAGTTTTTATTTATTAATTAAAATAAGGTATTACAACAAAGTTACAATACACAAAAAAAGGATTTAATTTGAATTAAAAACTTCTTTACGTGTTTCATAAGTGACATGTTATAATTTCAAAAGCCTAAGAGAATTTAAATTAACAACAAAGTAATGATCTTAATAATATTAACAATATGAAGCATGCAACATACTTAACAATTTAAAATTCAGTTTATTTATTTATTTATTTATTTATTTATTTATTTGTTTTACAATTCATTTGAATTTTAAATTGTTAAGTATGTTGCGTGATATTATTGTTAATATTATCTTCATGAAAATCATATGTAACATCATTACTTTGTTATTAATTTAAATTCTGTTAGGCTTCTGAAAATATAACATTTAAGTTATGAAACATGTAAAGCCATTTTTAATTCAAATTAAAATCTTTTTTTCTGTAAGTATTTTTGTTGTGTATTATTATGGATTTTTTTCAGTCTTTATTTATTAAAGTTAGAATAACATTAAATACAAGAGATTACTTATTTGGCAAGAATAAACTATTAAACTTTGACTGAGAATTTAAAATTGGATAAAATCAGAAACCCCCTCTTTCTCCATTTTGTTCCAATTCATGTGGCTTTGAAGTGATAGATTAAAGAGTGAACCCAGGCTGAATTTTTCACTTTCAGTTTGGGATCTTTGGATGATAATTGCCATAAATCACCATTCCTTTTTTATGTATAATGCTTCAACATAAAATATTCTAATATAGGCCTAAGTGATCTTGGAGACACTTTAACTTTAAAAAGAGAGTTATGGCTCTTGGTGTTTCCTGATCAACAGGATTAGGTTTAGGATGGGTTGTCAGATTGACACTTATCTACCTTAAACTCCCCAGGAGAGAAACCCAGTATTCATGCTTCAGAGGGCTGGGTGGACCCTAGGACCCATCTGGCAAAGAAATCAGTCTGGATAACTGATCTCTGCCGGGGATTGAACCTGCCACCTCCAGCCCACTGTCGAGCGTCTCACCACTTGGGTACAGGAGACACAATACTTTAAATAGTAAGTGTTTTAGGTACATGGATTTACTATGAATTAGTATTATGCACCAACAGATGTACTCTGATGCTTCCAACAATAGATTATTTAAAACAACTTATTTGACTAAAAATATTGATTAACTGAGCATGTTAAACAAATTGCTTACTTTTCTTTTTTATTAATGCTGAGAAATTTGCTTATTCAAGAAAGGGATTTTTTTTTGTAATTAATTGTTTATAATGAGAAGAGAACAATTTATTTGAATAATCCACATTTCATAATAAGAGGTTATATTTATTTGTGGTAAGTAAATATCTATGAAATAACGTATTGTCAATTTATTATAAATAAGTAAAAACAACTAAATTTGTTATTTTTACTTCCATGATACTCCCTCCATCCGAAAATAAGAGTCCCATTTCAAAAATTGTTTTTTTTTTATTTATTAGGAGCAGAAAAATAGAAAAAACGAATCAAGTCTTCTTTGATAAACATGTATATATGCAATAACAATGTACCCATTGTTATTCAGTAATTCAAATGCGCAGTTTGAATTGTTATGCTGTAAAAATATTCATTGAGGCCTGCACACTGCTGGCACATGATTATGTAATAAACATTTTTGTTTTTTTGCAATGCTGAGTAAAACTTTCATTTTTTTGTTTTTTTCGTTTGTTTTTAATGTCCTTCAATCCTAAACATTGATCCATAGTCTCGAATAGCAGTGTTAAAATGGGATTCTTATTTTCGGACAAATTTTTGTGTGAAATGGGACTCTTATTTTCGGACGGAGGGAGTATAAAACTTTTAAAAAACAAGGAATGGGTTGAGTATAATTTAGCTTGGTTCACCACTTCATTCTTCAAGAATATATCCTGTGAGGCAACACGTTATTTGGCTGAAGATGAAGTAGTTCAGATCCGCTTTTTCTAAAACCTTTTGCTCTCGTAATTACAGTTGGACCAACCAGAGAAACATGTATTTACTTATTTTACATTCACCTCATACTATTTTCTTAAAAATCTTTGTTGCAAGTTCTTATAATCTTTCCTTGTTATCAAAAAGTTGACAACAGTACAAGTGTTTTAAGAGAGATGTTGTTGTGTAATTTATTAGAGAGTGCCAGCGGAATGATACAGAAGAATCCGTTCCTTACCGAAGCAAATGCTGAAAGAATTGTAAATACATTGTGTCGAGTTAGAGGAGCTGCTTTGAAATTGGGCCAGATGCTTAGTATTCAAGGTTTGTAATTAGAACTATTTTTTAAATGTGAAATCTGATTTCTTTCTATTGCTGTTGGTTAATTCATTCAACAAAATATTCTCTTTCTGTTGGTCCATTGCATTTTGCAATAATTTAAGGAGAAGAATTACCAGATTGGTATTTTTGCCATTAGAGGTTCTGATCAGTTTTTATCATCCTTTATTAAAATTTCACAATTTTTCAGATTTATTACAGTCTCATTGGTATCTGTAGACTAAGGATAGAGAGAGGGTCGGCCAATTGCCGTTAGTCACTTAGACCTCATAATTGGGTCCATTGTGTCCCCTCATATAAACTTTGACTATGTCAAAGATAACTCAGCAAAACTATGATGAGATTCAGTGGTCATGAAAAGTCCTGTGGATTTACAAAAGGATATAACAACCTTAATCTTAAAAGTGGAGATAATATCAGTAGTAAGTCAAATCTTACCAAAGATCTCCCATCTATTCCTAGCCAAAGCTGGGTAAAAACATAAAATGTGTTCGGGAGTTTCCTGATCCATTCCACATTTCCTACATAAATTACTTTGGCATATGCCAAGTAAATGTAAGTGTCTATTGAGAGTACAGTATCCTGTAAGAACTCCTGTAATCATTTTGGAATGTTTCCTATCTAAATTTAGAATTGACATTGCAAAGCAATGGTTAGGTCTTTTAATAAATAATTTGGCCTGCCTCATACCATGCAAGGCAATCCAATGCCTGTGGAACTGTTTTCCCAAGACAGTCCCAAGTAATGGTTTATCTAGATCAAAGGAAAATCCTAAGAAGGGTTCCGGGCCAATCGAAAGTGAAGAAGAACCCCTCTTGGCCGACAAGTCCGCCTTCTCGTTTCCATCAATACCGAAATGCCCAGGAACCCAGTACAAATAAACCAAATTTGTCTGGAGCAGGCAAGATAACGCTTCCGCAACAAGCTTAGCAAAGTGCAAAGAGAAGTGCTCAGAGCATGCAATGCAGCCTGACTATCTGAGCAGATATAAATAGTCCTATTGACATAATGACGGTTGAGGTTTTCAAAAGCACAAGAAAGAATAACATAAACCTCAGCCTGAAATACAGTGCAATAGACACCAAGGGCATGAAAAAAAATCAGCCCTAAGTCTTAGCCCGTATATTCTGCCTCCAGTCTTGTTACCAATCCTGGAACCATCAGTACACCAAACAATACTCCAGGAGGGTAGAAGATCATGTCCCTTACCAAGCCATTCTTCCCTGCTGGGATAATGGATGGCAAAGTTGGGTGTTAAAATTACAAGACAGAGCAGTTCTGAGAGAAAGCATAGGACAAAAGTCCTGTGCCTCCTTGCATATGCTGGAGTGATAAGAAGTGCTATAATACCATTTGCCTTGATTAACCAACCTAAAGGAGGTTTTTCTGGCTTGATGCTCGATAAAGAGATAAAGAGGTGGCAAATCCAAAATAGCCTCTAAGGTAGCAGTAGGTACCGTCCTCGTAGATCTGGTGATTTCTAAACAGGCCAGATGTTGAACTCTTATTTAAGAGTTTCCTAACAGTCTTTAGCCTAGTTCTCATCCACCAGACAATAGCTGCATAGCAAAATGCAGGTCTAACAAGGGTCACATAAAGCTAATAAATAATTTTTGGCTGGAGACCCCAAGAACTACCAAAAGTCCTTCTGCACATCCAAAAGGAGCAATGGTTTTCTTAATTTTAATATCTAAATGTTCTTTCCAGGTCAATTTGGAGTCGAGAATAACTCAGAGATACTTGACACTTTTGGAACGATTAATTTGCTTGTTAAATAGGTTTAAAGTCAAAGTTTTCCCTATCTTTCCTAATAAAGATTACTAGAGTGGCCTTGCTAGGATTAACCTTCAGATCTATATTGTTGCACCAGGCCTGTATGCAGCTAAGAGTCCTTTGCATGACCTCAAAAACTGTACCAGGATATAGGCCACTAATAAGAATAACAAGGTCATCAGCATAGGCTTGAGAGTAGAAACCAAGTTCTTGCAGTTCCACAATAAGGGAGTTCATTACCAAACACCAAAGCAATGATGAGATAACCCCTCCCTGTGGACATCCTCTCATAGCCTGAGTTGTAATAATGTTGCCAGAAAGGTGTACACAAATAGTACGAGTTGGTATATGTAGACTAGTACATTAATAAGGGCAAAGCAGTACTTCCAATTTATGAATACAGTGAAACCTCGTTAAGTCGTTACTCAAGGGAGCAAACATTTTTGACGACTTAAGCGGAGTGACGACTTAGGCGGAGTGGGAATTTTTGAAAAAAAAAAAAAACCCACTGAAATACATTATTTTTATGAATTGCTGTAGGATTCGGTGAGAAAAACAAGATTTTCAGAAATCAATACATGCAAATGAATGAGTGGAAAATAAAAATAAAAAAAAAACGCTTTTTAAAGTTACCATATTTTAATCGTTTTAAAAGAAATGCAATGTCTGTCTTTGAAATGTTCCAGCCAACCATTGCTGCCGCCGAAATCTTCAATATTCAACTCCTTAGCAATTTCCATGGCTTTTTCTTTGAGAATCACGGCGGAAATCGGCATGTTTTGCGATCTGGCATGCTTTAGCCATCGAACTAAAACCTCTCCGATCTCGTCAAACTTCGATGTCTTCATTCTCTTTCTTTTGTCTTTGCAGTCAGCTTCTTCAATTACTTGTTTCGATGAAAGAATATCGTTTAATGTAGTCCTGGGAATATGGTGTTCTTTGGCAAAAGCTGTTTTCGAAATATTTGATTTTTCAAAAAGTGCAATTAAGTCTTTTTTTTCTTTAAAAGATAACGAGGTAAATTTTCGTTTCCCTGGCATGTTAAAAATGTAATCAAATCACGAAATTGCAAGAGAAAAAAATAGCCCTTACAGCGGGGCTTACTCTCTATGAAATAGCGGTACTCTTACTCAGGAGCGGTCAAGAAAAACGTCTACACGCGACAGAGTCGCAGCGAGAAGAGTGCTTTGAATGATTAGCAGCGAGATTCCAAGAACCCAAATCCCTCGAAGTCGAGAGTAGGAAAGGAATGAAGTAACAGGTGTGATTGAAAATTCCCATTAAAGGCTTGGCTTTCTTAAAGTGAAGGGGCGGGGCTGAAAAGACAACACGATGGCATGAAAAATGGAGAAGAAAGATGCTTTTGGCCCTTTTTGAGGGTGACGAGTTATCCGGAGTAGAATTAAATTTGGTGACGGGTAAACGAGGGTTATTTTACATTATTGTGTGTGAGACCTTGTCGGGACCAAAGGAAAAGGACGACTTAAACGGAGTGACGACTTAACGAGGTTTTACTGTATCTGTATTTCTATCAACCTTCCTACATTTAAAATTTGCAGTTAAATGCTGAAGAATCTTATAAATTGCAACTCTAGAAATACAGCGTGTATGGTTAGATCTGAAGTCCTCAAATATGTTCTTGAATAAGGTTTGTCAAGAAAGTATTCCTATGATAAAAGCTTGCAAACCATTTAATAATGTTCACCCTAAATTATCATCCCCCACTTCTGAAACAAAAAGTCACCAACCCATCTCAGCAAATATATAATTTCGTGTGTAACATTCATTAAAAACAAAATCTGGTTAATTTGAAATTGAGGTTTTGCTAGTTAACTAATTTTCTAATTAAAAAAGAGATGTTGATAAAAACTAAGTTAAAAACTTCCTTAAAATTTTTAGTAATTTAAATAATTTTATTTAAATGCAAGTTGCTTCTTCAGGAGATATATCAATATTTATTTGCCAATTTGAACAACAAAGGAAATGGAATGTAATAAGAAATTTTCATTGCTAATTTTCCTGAATTTTGATGGAATCCAATGCGGTAGACATTGATTAACAGTCGAGAACTGATCATGTTTGTTGTATGACCTACTTATTGACCTTTTTTTGATATGACCTTTTTTTCTGTTGTTTATTTGAGAGCCATCGGTCCTGATTGAATAAAATATTTAAGTTAAAACTTCCTTTTTATTGGCCATAACTTTGTTTTTTATTTATTATTATTTAAAATTTTAATAAAAATAAACAATTTAACGAACATAAAAATGTAGAATTTCTGGAACTAAATCATACAAAATATATTTCAACAGATAACTCTTTGATAAATCCTGAGCTTCAGAAGGTATTTGAGAGAGTACGCCAGTCCGCTGATTTCATGCCCATCTGGCAAATGGAGGTGAGTTTTTGTTGTTTTTATTTCTTCGCAAATTTCAATAACAATGACCTAAAACTTAAGAATGGAAATGTGATTTTTGTTACCATTGGAAATCTGTACGAAAAAATGTTCCTTTCACTTAGAGATTCTCAATTTGTCTTAAAGACTATTTTCACATTTTTGAATTTTCTTCTGTCACAGTTAGTTCTGTCAGAGACTATTTTGGTACATTTACTGCAGATGTACTGTGAGTATGCTTCTCATCAGGGATGGTAAAGTTGCTTTGAAAAATATATTTAAAATGACAGTTACTTTCCAAGAAAAGTATTACCTTTTTTTATATCCAACAAAAAAAAAAAAGGAAAATTAATATAGCTTTGATTGAAATCAAAGTTGGTTGAGTTAATGATTTGAGCATCCCTTACAAATGCAGTATGGGGCACTGGAAACAGTCATTGCCAACCTTCTCAGTCAATAGAAACATGTTGCAAGATGCAAAAGTAACATGCTTTCGTTACGCTGTTCCTAATAAAACTAACCTATTCACAGTTACTTGGTTATAAAAGTTATGGTGTCACAGAACATTACCCACAAAAAGTAACTGCACTAGTAACGGGCTACTTTCCATCTCTGGTACTCTTGGACAATGTAAATAAAATACGTTGTCTGTTGCTTAGCAAGCTGGGATGGTTGAATCCGTTATTTGTTTTGCAATGCATAATCTGTATCTCATCATAATGTTAAATAGCATACTTATACGACAATTCAGGAAGTGAGATTTTTTGATATAACTGAGTTAATTAATTGAATGAATTAGCATTCTACTATCTTGAACAATAGTCATTTTGTTTCTCTTTGCAGAAATATTACATGTATTTTAATAGCAATTCTGTTTTTCACTTATTGATTAGCGAAGAAGAGATATTCTGTATTTGTACATTTAGGTTTCAAACCTTTTCCTGTCAAATTTTACAGCATTCAGACTTTTTACAGTCCGACATACTGTTAGCCTCAAAACTACTACTTTTGGTCAATCACAATTTTCCACCCCAAAAAATAAACCACTTGAAAGGTTATAATTTAAACTTTTATTCAAATAAGAGTTTTAAGTTAATATTTGCATTTTTCATTTCAATTTTCTTCAGAGAGTTTTGATAGTGGAACTAGGAGCTGATTGGCAGAGTAAAATTGCATCATTTGAAACGAAACCTTTTGCTGCAGCATCAATTGGTCAAGTCCATTTGGCTACTTTACATGATGGACGGGAAGTAGCAATGAAAATTCAGGTAAATTATGAATGTATCTTGTAACTTACATATTTTACCCATTTCATATTTTAAAATACAGTGTAAATTTCAAGAACAGTCTGTTTTATATGCAAATAATGCAGAGGTGCCTGAGAAACTAGTCATCGTTAGTTGATATATAAGTAGTTTACACTGTCCGACCACTTTATTAGGTACACCCCTGCTGTAAGCATGAATGTCTGGACCCGTCGTGTCTCACAACAACTCTTCAAGCTGGTGGGGGCAGTGTCAAGGTGTAGGGGATGTTTTTCTGGCACACGTTGGGTCCATTGATACCTTGGAGGCATGTCAGGATGCTAGAGTGCACCTAAATATCGTAACTGATCAAGTGCAACCTTATATGTTAACAGTTTACCCCCCAGATGGCTACTTATAGCAGGATAATGCACCAGTGCACAAAGCCCACATCACTATGGTTTGAGGAACATGATGATGACTTGCTGCAATGACACGCTCAGTCCCCAGATCTCAATCCGATTGAAAATTTATGGGATGAGGTGGAACGGGCTGTCTCCAGGCCTACACCTCCATCAAATCTTCAGGAACTGCGCGGCACACACATGTCAGTATGGTACACAATACCTCAACAACGTTTTCAGCATCTCGTGGAATCCATGCCTCGGCGAATTCAGGCTGTTTTGAGGGCTAAAGGAGGCCCAACATGCTACTAGGAAGGTGTTCCTAATATAGTGGCCAGACAGTGTATATATTTGCATCTTTTGTAAGCTTTGGAATTAAATGGATTTTGATTCTTAAGGTTTATTCTCTACTTACCATTTAACCCTGAATTTGTATCCTATGTTTATTTTGAGCTACAAATAAATGAAGTTACATACAGACAGATAATAAAAGATTGATTGCTGGGCTGTTGATATACAACTGAATCTTCTTCATCAAAGTCAGGATATTATGTAATGTTAAGCTGTGGAAAATAATGCAGTAGGTAAATCTGTGAAGGGAATTTCCAGCAGCAGATCTTTTTTTTTTTTTTTTTTTTGTAAAAAGTAATTACTGAAGTTTATTCCGAACCAGCAAAATTCTTTGAACTAAAATTTGATTTAGGCTTTAATCACATGACATACTTATTAATAAAAGAACTAGTGAAATTAGACAGAAAGTATATATAAATATTAAATTTCAAAACTGAATCTAATAAATCAACTGATTTAAGAGCTGGGAGAACGATCTCATTGATCTTTGGTAGTGTTTGAAGATGTTTTTAGCTCTTTTCCCTCCAAGGCCCTGAGCTTCATCCAGTTTCCTTTCAAATGGGGATCAGATTCACTCCCAGGGTTAACAATGAGTAAGCATTGAGGTCTAGTCTTAGCTTTGTGCTTTTGATCAAGTACTGATGAGAGCAAATACATTTCACACTGCCAGAGGGCAGTTAGTGTTGACCTGGGTTCAGATTGACCTGGGTAATGGGGCATTTGTTAAGTTAAATGTACCCGAGTTATTAGGATATGCCATTTAATAAACATGCAATATTAGATAGAAAGGATCAAGTGTATTTTTTTTGTACTAAATGCTACTTCAGATTGAACAATGTAAAACTGACTATCGAGCAAACAAACAAAAAAAAAAAAGAGGCGAGGATTTATAATACTTCAAAATTAGGTAATAGATTTTTGCTTAGGTTTTTTTTTTTTTTTTTTTTTTTTTCAATTTAGTTTTAAATTGCAGTATAGTGGGAATTACTGAGATTGTTTAGGAATCTCATTTCAAAGAAAGAACTATTTAATGTAATTTTTAACCATTATTAATTTCTGATCCATCAACATTATAATTTGTTATTATCAATTATAGAAGATTTAAATTCATTTGTGCAAGTCTTATATTTTTTCAAAGAATGTAGACCAAGCATTGTTTATATATATAAACAATCGGCAGATCTCGACTTTCATACCTAATTGGTTCCTGAAATGTGTACGAAAGTTGAAATGTACATAAGTAGAGCAATGTTGTTTTTTTTTTTTCATTTTTCACTCATATTATGAATTGCTAAGGGTGAAATTTTTCATTAAACAGATATGTACAGAAACTGACAACACACGTCCTAACATAAACTGACAAAGACACAACTTATGAAATATGAAATAGTGAATTGTACGAAAGTAGAATGTATGAAAGTCGAGGAATGTATGTTCATATATATATATATATAAATGTGTGTGTGTCATCAGTCACATTTACCTTTTATTTTATTTTATTTTCATTCAGTACCCTGGTGTAGCTAAGAGCATTCATAGTGATATTAATAATTTGATGTCCATAATGAAAGTATGGAACATTCTCCCTAAAGGTATGAATACTTTTTTTCACTTCTGTTCTTAGATTTTTTTGTTTAGCATTGTTTAACATTTGATGCAGTAGTAATACTGTATTTGTTTGTTTGTTTGTTTTTTTGTTACTTTTTATCATATTATTGATATATTATTATTTATTAATAATTTGGAATGGCTGTAATCTATTGTGCAGCTTTATTTTACAGATAATGATTTATTAAATGAATTGATAGCACTTTAGGAAATTGAGATAATGCATTAAATTTATAAAGATATTGTGGATATAATATGTATCCTAATGTAAGAATGCATTGCATTTTTTTTTTTTTTACAAGTGGCATATAAAAAACAAATGCTTTTTTTAACAATAAATAATAAAACCTACATAATTGGCAATTATTTTTCGAAAGACATTAACATTATAAAAAACTACACATGCTACTTGCTTTTTGAAGAAAGTTTCATTAGATCTGATAATTTTACCAAAGTAAAGCCAAAGTATAATTAACAATAAAAGTAGAAATCTTAGTAACATCAAAAAGTTCACCTACCTGGAAAATCATCGGAATATATTTTTTTATGACATTTTCAAGATTTGTTTAAAATAAGCAAAAGAAAAGGTTAAACCAATACAGCTGTAATGATAATAGAAGCTTCATAAAAAAAAAAAAAATTAGGATAGAAAATTTTATAAAATAATGTCTTAGATGTAGAATCCATGACGGGGGATTCAGGATTTTGTTGCTTGATTTGGACACTGAATAAAAGCAGTAGTCATGATCTTTTTCTTATTATTATCAAAAAAGGTTTATTTATGGAGAATTTTGCTGCTGTGGCTCGTCGTGAATTATCCTGGGAAGTAGATTACCACAGAGAAGCTAAATGCACCAAACGCTTCAAGTAAGGGCATTACTATTTCACTTTCAAAAAGATTAACTTGAATTACTGAAGTACATCTATTATAAAGCTACATTTAGATTGCTTACCTGTTTTTACTTCATTTCAGGCAGTTGATAGCGCCATATCCAGATTATATTGTTCCCGAAGTTATTGATGAGCTATGCAGCAAACAAGTTTTTACAACTGAACTTATATATGGTTTACCTCTTGATAAATGTTTTAGCATGGATCAGGATGTACGGAACAGGGTTAGTGACTTTTTATATTTCTCTTTGAGTATTTCCTCTTTGTATATATATTGAATCTTGCATTGTAAATGCAGAGGGGGCCAAAATAAACAGCAGAAATCTAGAATTTGATCTTGCTTGGCCCTATTTTCCTTTCTCTGTCCTCTTAAGAGACTTAAGCCCATGAATAGCCAAATCCCTCTTGAAACAATAAAATGACATACTGCAAATCTCTTTTGTTCCTCATATTTTTAAATGTTGGAACTACTTATCCTTTCCTCTGCTGATAGAATATTACAGAAATTTGTTTTATTTTAGGTTCTTCTGTACAGGATTTTTTCCCTCATTATATTGATTTATTACACTTTGAATTTTGGAGAACTGTTAGCATACCCCGTATGCTAATGCATGTTCTCACCAATTAGCCTTGACTGAAAAGATTTGCAAATGTTAACATTCACACATAGCTAACAAGGCTTTCAACAAATATCCCAGCTTTTAGTTTTCTTTTCTATCTCAATCCTTAAGGCAGTGTTTAGTTTATATGCTTATGCAACTCCTTTAGTCTCTTTGGGTAAGCTGTTTAGAATTTCAATCCATCTTCCTATTCTTGTTGATTTGATATCAGAATGCTAAAAGTATGTAAACTGAGTTCTCATTTTGATGCCATAACTCTAGCCTCTAAATATCAATACAGTGAAACCTCCACTAACGGACACTCCCGAAAAGTGGACACTCCCCAATAGCGGACAATTTTGCAATCCTCAGTCCTTTAATATAGACGTTTCCATGTATTGATCTCCGATTAGCGGACACTCCCAATAACGGACAGCATTCTACAGAAAATGAACGATCTTAGATTGCTTTTCAAAAGCAATAGAATCGGGTTACAGTAATACTGTTCCTCTTGGTGACTTTCCCTCATTGGCTCATTGACCAATCCCCGTCCCTTCCCCCTGTTTCATCTCCCAACCTCCGGTCACTTCCTGTTCGGTGGTCAGTGTCGTTGCTTTGTGAAAAGAAAATGGTGTCGAAAAGAAAACAATTATCTTTAAAGGAAAAAGTGGACATCGTAGGTGTTGCTGATTCAGAACTGCTCAGTGTGAGATCTCTTGCAAGTCGATTTAAAGTAAGCAAAACGCAGATAAGTGAACTCTTAAGAAACAAGGAAGAAATTTTGAAATTATGGATCACGAATTCCAACGAAAACTTTTCACATCTCAGAGCGGTACTAATTAGACTGATGAATCTATATTAGAACCTGAAATTATCGAATTAAATAAAGAAATTGAAAGCACTGCAAACCCAGATGATTTCATCACAATTGATGACGAACTCTATACGGAAACAAATGATGATTTGAAGGATTGTATTTCCCTACACAGAGAAAATGGAACTTAACGAAGATGAGGAGGATTGCACCGAAACGTGCAACGAGTCATGTGAAATTTGGGACTTTACTAGTGCAATTAGATATGCTGAACAGTTGCAAATTTTTTTTGTAAATAAAGGCGATTCCGAGGGATTAAAATTAATTACAGGGGTAAAAATTCATGTTGGGAAACAAGCTTGTGATGGAAAAAAAAAATCAGACATTTTTTTCAATAAAAAAGAGATTTTTTTCAATAAAATTTAATCATTAACTGAGGTATGTACTTTTATTATTTTTTGTTTGCTTATTATGTACATATACTATTATCCTTTTTAATGAAATTTTCCCTAAAATTTCAAAATTTCATGTGGTAGCCCTCCCTAATAGCGGACAAAGTATGCTGGCCCACAAATTTCTGCTATTCGGAGGTTTCACTGTATTATCAATTATGCATTAAATATCACAAATATCAATTGTTCTAATATTTCTGTTCATATCATGTTGATATTCATATTTTTCTGGTAGTTTTTTCTTTCTCTTTCATACTGGCAGATTGTTACAATTCATGAGATAAATTCAGTATTTAAATTCACTAATAAGAAAGCTTTAAAAGGCTTATGATTTGTTTAGTATTACATCTGTTAGAGAACTGCCAATCCTCAAGAAACTTTCATAGAAGTATACCATGAAATGAAAAGGGCTCATAAGTTATCATAGGCATCATAAAATACAATAAAACACTAACAACCAAAGAGTTCAACAAAAAGTAACATCTATGGAGGGTTGACACAGATAAAATTGAATGATTTCAAACTGGCCTGTACCAATGTATAGGCGTGATATAATGTATTTTTTGCATCGATGCATTATGTATGTAGTCACTGTTATTCTGAAACGATGATATGTTAATTGTTGAATACATTGAATAATGTCTGTGAAAATAACAGTTCTGGGAAGGATACATCTGTGTCCTTTCCGACATCAAATGTCCTAGAATTGCAGAATATTCTGAATCAAATGTCCTAGAAAGTCTTAGAATTGCAAAACAATTCTATGACAAAGGTTTGATGGTCATTAGCCACATAATCTGCCAAAACAGGAACCTGATGACACAGACAAGTCAGCTGACTGCCTGCTACCATATGACAGATCAGGGCGATGATAGCTTGCATGAGAAAATCCACCCACCCAATGTTAATGACCAACAGGTTAGGAACATCACAGTAGACCATGGAATGTTTCATCTGAAACAACTTTGGCATGCACAGAGTACACAATGCACACGGTCACAAACTCACTGAACAGCACATGCAGAAATGCTTCACCAATGCAAGAAAACTGTTTGAAAAACTGTATCTGTATCTTTCATACAGATACCTCACATGTGACTGCTGGCAGTTTGTCATCACATTGGATGAAGCATGGGTGTACCTGGACAATGCCAACCAATCCAGGGTGATTTGTTATCGGTACATTGAGAAAAAGGACAAGCAGACTTCATGTGGGAATGCAAAGAGAAGTTCTCCAAAGGTTTCATGATTGTCACAGGATACTGCAACAATCTCCCACTGAACAAAACGGCCTCTAATGCCAAGATAAATGCTGCCTACTTTCAAGAGACTGTGATGGAACAAATCTATGGCACCCATGTCCCAGAGCTTTATGGCAACGATGCTCCATTGGAGAACATTCGTATAGACAAGACATCCACACATACCAAACGTTCCTCGGTCTAGTACTATGAGCAAAAGGCATGTGGGACTGGGATTCTTGTTATTCGCTTTATGTGCCTCTGTCTCAACTGATGCCTCTGTGTTTTCGGGCTTCTCAAATCTGGGATTGCATGATATATGCCTTGTACGCTGGCTAGTCTATGGAAAGTCTGTTTAGATGTGTGAAACGTAATCCCCCAGGAATATATATCAAGAAGCTTCCACAATGGAAACTATGATGCAGGTCAATTTCCATAACAACGGTTGTCACATCGAGCAGCATCATTGGAACAGGAAGGGCTTATCTCTGTAACATGAGATCCCTAACTTATTCTTATTGTCAATAAAAATAGTAATTCTTTCCAAATCATCTCGCATGCCTAAAACACTCTTCATTTGGGCTAGCCTCTACCTTATAGATAGGACTCCAATTTAGGGTTATAGTTTAAAAGTTTTGGAATTCCTCAGTCTTCACTGTTGTAGTGACGAATATTTGTTTGAAATTGTATTTAAAGATACAAAAATTTGGTTAAAACTGTAAAATCGAGGATAACTGGATTCTTTCTGAAATACTGTATTATAGTGACAGAAGTCAAGGAACTTTTTTTTTTTTTTTTTTAAATATTCACATAAAAACTACTTTTATTCCAGTCTTTTCTTGTTTCTGAAAACTTCTGTACTGAGTAATCTTTAGGAGACCTCAGCTCACTTGGAATCTGATTGCATTTTTTGTGTGAAAAGATTAAAATTTTTATCTAGTCGGCTTCAGAATTACATCCTTGTAGAATTCTGATTTGTGTTTTAGACCTGAATTCAAAATGGTTATCTTATTGTTTCATATTACAAACTAACATAAGAAGGTTCTTTAGAGTGAGTCTTAGCTATATATATAATAGATATTTGTTTTTAAATTTATTCAAGTATCAATTTATTTATGTATTTATATTCTGTATTTTATCAATATAGATTGGTCTCTTGATCTTGCACTTATGTTTGCTGGAAGTTTTTCAGTTTCGTTTTATGCAGACAGATCCAAACTGGTCCAACTTTTTTTATTCTCCTGATACAGGAAAGGTAAGGTATAATTATAGAGAAATAAAATTTTCAAACTTATTTTTAAAATTATCAAATTCTGACCAATTTTAAGACAATATCAGTAGTTTTCAAAAACAAATTTGAACGATGCATTCAAAGATAAGACTATTTATAAATATATTAATTTTAAGAAAATTTAAATTCACGTAGCAATAAAGAATGAAAAGAGCAAAAACAAAGACACAACACAAATTACTAGAGAGGAAAGGATTCGCACCCTGAGTTTGAAGAGGCCCGGTTCTCACTCCCGAGTAAGGGACCTCCCCCCTTAGATTACGACCTCCATGCACCTTCTGAGTCTGTCACCGGGGAAGTTTGGCTGGCTGATGAGTCCTAAAAAGGACGAAAAGGCCCATCCCAGTCTCTTCCTGATGACAAACTCAAGGTGCGAATCCTTTCCTCTAGTTATTTGCATTGTATCTTCGTTTTTGCTCTTTTCATTGAATCATCAGGCACGTAAAATCTCTTTTTCCAGCAATAAAGAATAAAAAGAAATAGGCTTTTTTTTTTTTTTTTTTTTTTACTTTTATTCATTTGTAAAGATTTCTGTATAACTTTTATTGACAATTATAAAACTAATTAAAGTTATTTACAATAAATTCATAATACTTGAAATTTAAATATCATTTCTTATTGTTATTCATGAAGATAATGATAACTAAGAAGTGTATCCAAAATTTATGAATGATTTTTCTCGTAGTATTTGATACAGAATTACTTGAAACAATAATAGTTTTAACCAAAAAAGAAATTGAATACTTTATTATATGTTGTTATTTGTAATATTTGTAATATTATTTGTTGTTATTTTGTAATAGTATTTACTCTTTCAGTGATAAATCTGAGAGAAAGTAACAATGTAGGAAATAGATTTTTTTTTTAGTTGAGAAATACTTGTTTAAGTCAAACATGGCAATCTTTTGCTGCAAGTCCCATTCCACAAGTTGGGCTGCCTCTGTGAAACAGACAGTCTAAATTTCATGGATTAGTCTTTATGATTTGATAAAGTAATTAAGTAATCTTTATGCTAGCATTTTATATTTAAAGCATCAATCAATACAAATCGAAAGTTATCTGCATAGCAAAATTAATTACATTGTTAATTACACTACAAACAACAATATAAGAAATTGTAATCACCTTGTCCGATTTAAATTGGAACTGTGCTGTCATTAAGTGAATCAACAGAAAATAACAGGGTTATTGTTTTTAAATGAAGAATAAAATTCTGTCGCATATATATGATTCATACATGATCAATGTCTTAAGACATCACCCTGTAAGTTCAGGGTCTGAAATTACAAGGCATTCTTTTCTTAATATGGGAGAATACTTCTCTTGGTTAGTGGTCGGTTTCTAAAGTAGTTAATAATTTTTTTTTGAGTTAATTATGAAATATTTTATATTATATACTAAAAAATTATATTTTCTGAAAGTAAATCATTTTTTTTCTCTCTCCAGATTGCCTTGTTGGATTTTGGTGCTTCCCGTGATTATAACAAGGATTTTGTTGACAAATACTTGAAAATTATTAAGGGAGCTGCAGACAAAGACAGAGAGGCAGTATTGCATTATTCTCAGGCTCTGGGTTTCCTTTCAGGATATGAATCCAAAGTAAGTTTAATACTTGGTTAATCATTTATTTTATAATTTTTTTGTGAATTTATTTATTTACTTTTTTGTTCTCTTAGTTACTTACAATATGGAAAATATTGATATTGGACATTCTAGAATACATTAGCATCTGTCTCAAAAAAATGTTTAAATTTAGATTTCTTTTTAAGTTGCTGTGGGGTTAGAACAATGCATTATTTAATCATTGTTTAGCTCTTTATTGACAAATACCTTTTTACATTGAATTCTTGCCGTTGATCTGCTTTTTGTAACCCATTTTCCAATTATCCTTGTTCCTCTTCAGAGACATTAGTGAGTAACAACCCTGTTAACTCTCTAGCAACAAATGTATTGATTCATATTACTAACTGATCAAACTTCATTACACTTCCGACTTCACTTATCTGCATTAAATATCAGGCTGTTCACATGCATTTCTATTCCCAGTCCAACAGTTCTTCCTCTTGATTTCTAAAGTTATCTGTTTCATCATAACGATCAATCAAATTTGCGTAAACTTTTTTCTTCTCACAATTCTTTGACTTGCCACTTTATTGTAATTTTCCCTGTATTTTTTTGGGGTACTGAAAATTACCAGTAGATTACTACATAGTCATCTGTTTCTTTTTTTCACTTCAATATATCACGTTTTCTATTTCTTACATTGGAACACAGGCAATAGCCGAGTAATTATTTCATGTAGGGAGACTCTTCTTACAGTTAGTTATTGAAATTTGTATGTTAGATGTCTGCCAAGTTTTGTGTATTTTCCATTCACCATTGTAGAAACGCTTTTGGTTTTCTATTCGAAAATGTTCTAACGTATATTGGTTAGTTTTTTTTATTTTTTTTTTATTAGATTAAAGTAAATTTTATGTATGGCTAATCTTATTACAAAAACATCTATTAAAATTATTCACCACTTCACAAAAAAGCAAATTTTAGAGTTTTTTTTTTATTTTTTTAAAGGGGAGATTTAAGGTGCATGGGAAAGTTCTAAGTCACCCAAAATAACTTTTGAAAGAAGATAGCTAGAGTTAGGGAAGTTAGGTATTGGTATAGGAAAGCAACCATGTGCCATCAGATGAGACTGACAGCAGCCGTCCCTAGCAGAAAAATGTGGAAGTTAGGAACAATTCTATCTCAAAAACTATGAGAGATACGGGGAAAAAAATGAGAAAGTTGTAGAGCATCACTGAAATTGTAGGAAATGACATTTTACAGAAAAGAATCATGCAAATAGCAGGCGGTAGACATGTTTGTGTGCCATATTAATAAATGATGGCTATGATGTGACGCCACTCCAGTAGGTAAAACTCATGCTTTGCAGTTTACAAAGAATTGTTGACTATCAAATATTCATTTAATGACTATGTAGGATCTTGTAATCAAGGTTAGTGGATTTTACCACTTGTACATACCGCTTTTGCATTAAACGACATTCGGAAAACTTGGCATCCCCCGCTTTCTATTTGCATGATTCTTTTCTGTAAAATGTTATTTCCTACTAATTCGGTGATGCTCTACAGCTCTCTCATTTATTTATTTTTTCTGTAACTCTCATAGTTTCCAGGAAAGGGTTACTAACATCCACATTTTGCAGACAGTTTCATCTGATGGAGCATGGTCGCTTTCCTATACCAATACCTAACTTCCCTAACCCTAGCTATCTTCATTCAAAGTTATTTGGGCGACTTAGGGCTTTCCCATGCATCCTTGTATATTTAAATTGAAAAATATTGATTGCTTGAATAATGGATAAAGAGGAGCTAACTTTTAATAAAACTTATAAAATATAACTAAAATCAGTGCCATCAAGTTCATTATGTGTTCAGTAGCTAATATTACACAGAAGTACTCAGCATTCAAGCTTTTTGACTTACGTAGCCATTTAATACAAAATAGCTTCAATAAATTTTCTGATAAGTCCTCAAAATTCACTTTTGATTCAGTGTTGATGTATTATAATGAAAGCAGATTTACGTTATTTGGATTTGTATTAATGAAAAGTTTTTTTTTTGGAAATGTTGGAGTTTCATTAAGTATCAGTTAAAAGAGTTACTGAAGAATGCTTGCTAGATGGTACAAAGGATTAACAGTATTTGTTTAAAATTCCAAAAACACACAGGAAAAGGGACAATCGTATATATAAGATAAGATATACAAGCACGCAATTATGGGGATCTAGCCAAGAAATAATCTTTTGTAAATAACATTGGTTGAGACCCAGTATTTATAAGAGGACATCTCAGAATGGCTGTTTCACGCTATATAGGTGCACGCTCTCGTTACATCTGAGAGTATTCATCTGTAAATAGCGTGAAACGATCATTCTGAGATGTCACCTTATAAATACTTGGTCTCAACCATTGTTGTTCATACAAATTTAGGCTTAATTGTGTTCCTTTTAATGCCTATGGAAATTCATTTGAGGCTGGTGGAGGCAGGCACATGAATTTTCCAGTTTTAATTTTAATGTGTATCTATTGTGCCTTATTTTTGTTCACAAATAATCTTTTATGTTGACTGGCATTTATAATGTTGCAGGGCTTGTAGCGAGATTAAATGGGGATTCTCACACCATGGTAGAAGACAAATCTATATGCTAGCAGAAAAGGCTAGTTGTAGCTAATCGTTTCGCTGTGAACAACAGTAATAGGAATTGGTACGATAAAGCTTTCTTTTTAAAAAGCTTTTTCATGTTCAGTAGTGTGACAGTGTATTTCGATGAAGCCCTTGCTGCTGAAGATAATGTTTACATAAAACATCAAAATTTTGATATTTACTCTTTCTGCCTCCATTTATAAACAAGCGCAATTTATCTGCAAATCTTCATTCGGTTTGTTAGTTGGCTACTCTTCATCTAATAAATCTTTCATGTAAATGAATATAATATGATCTTCATGGCAATAAACTTCATCTTATCAGTCCTTTATTATCCACCTTACAAATCGAATGTTTATGACTCAACAGAAGGATGTTCTTCTGGTACGTCTGAGGATCGGGCATACGAGACTTACCCATCGATATTTACTGCTGAACACTTCACCTCCCATGTGTGCTATGTGTAACGTTGTTTTAACTATTCGTCATATTTTAATTGAATGTCCTGCTTCTGCTCAACATCGTCATCATTACTTTTATCCTCTTTTTCATTTTCATGTTTCTTTTCATATTTCCTTGCTTTTAAATGACAATGATCTTTTATCCATTTCATCAGTTTTACGCTTCAGTCATCAATGTGGCCTTGCCAACCTCTTGTAATTATAAGTTGTTGTTTTTTTTTATTTTCTTCTATACACTATAGATGATTTACTATTATCTTACTTTGGACACTACGTGTTCTTTTCTTGATTTCTGTCCTTTCTTATCTAGACAGCTCGTTTTCCATTTCCTTTTCTTATTCTAATTTTTACCTTTCTTGGCGCAGCTTAGCCGCAGATGCTTTTGCACCATTAAAATGTAAAACCAACCAAATGAATATATAATAGGTGGGGTATTTATCCATTTATACATGTGTGATACGAAGATAATATATTACCATGATAATATAATATTCACTTAATGAATTAATCCATAGAAATGCTCATTAATGTCCCAAATGCTTTTGCAGGTCATGGAAAAAGCACATATCGATGCAGTAACTATTTTAGGAGAGGCATTTGCTGAAGATAGGCCTTTTAATTTTGGAACTCAAGATACAACACGTCGAATCCAACAGCTTATACCTGTCATGTTACAACATCGGCTTGTGCCACCACCCGAAGAAAGTTATTCACTTCATCGAAAAATGTCTGGAGTATTTTTGCTATGTACAAAGTTAAGAGCAAACATCAATTGTAAGCCAATATTTGATGAAATATATGGAAACTATCAATTTGATATTGATAAGGAAAAAGTAAAAGATATTCTTTAGATAATTTCATATAGTGATACTTTTCTATAGATATTTAGAATCCTTATTTTTTTAAAGTACATTAAACAATAATAATAAAAAGATTGATTTGTTGTTTAAAGATTTTACAGATATTGTATATTGTTACTTTGGCAACAAAGTCTGTATCGAATCTAGTCATATTTTTAGTGTTAACTGTATTAAGAAATAAGCTAATTAAAAAAATATATAAGATTCCAATTTGGCTTTGTATACATTTGCTAAATGATATTGTTGTCATGTTAATTAAGGTAGGTAGAGTCTACCAAGTCTGTCCAGTCCCAAAATATTATAACTGCCTTTCTAATATTTTTTTTAATTAATGAAAAACTGTTAGTCTTTCACTCATGGAATCTTGTCTGCACTGTCCACAACCTTTGGAAGTCTGAGAGCCAATATTTTTTATAAAAAGTTCTGATGGAGGGTCGCAGCGTCCCATCCTCCAATCCCTACTAAATTTTACTAATTAGTGATTTGATAATATCATTTATAATATAATTAATAATAAATGTAATTTACATAAATGCCAAATTATCATATAAAGCGCTTGACAAGTAAAGAGAAATAGAAAATAAAATGCACTTAAATTAAGCAGGATAAAAAGGAATAAAAAAGATGATACTTACGACACTTTCAGAATACGCTCAGTATTCTTAAACTGTCAGTTAAGTATCATCTTTGTTATTCATTTTTATACTGTTAACATATAAGTGTGTTTTATTTTCTATTTGTATTTATTTTAATATATGCACGTTAAGCCTCCTTGTTCAAAGCGCTAGACAGTTGCTATTGCAAGTTATGATATTTTTCAATAAATCTTTTGGCAGCAACATAAAGGCTCAATTTTAATTTAAGTGTGACACTACCGGACTGCAGCAAATATACCGGAGGCCTTGGATTGTGCATCCATGGTCTATAACATTAGCAGTTTAATGATTACTACAACCCTTGAAGTGGTGCCCTCCTCTGATCCCTTTTTTTTTTTTTTTTTCCTGCCGTTATCAATCAGTTACTCCAAATGTATAAATAGTCGTCAAAAAATTGTGACCACCACCATTGTTTCACAATTTGGACAGCAAACACAAACTGATTTATTATAGGCTAATTTAAAATATTTCATTATTTGTTCTTTTTTTCTTAGATTGGGTTGGTAAGAACAGTATATTTTAATGAATGAATAATGATATGGGGCAGACCTTCAGTAAGGAGCTTATCAATGTTAAATGCTTCGATCCATCATAATACCTGAAACCAAACGTTAATTTTAAGGTAAAATCAAGAAAGGATAGTTCAATTCTATTATAGAATTGCAACCAATAGTATAATACACTTTTTTTTTTTTTTTTTTATTAGTAGGTATTTTTTTGTTCTGTTGTAGTATCAGTTTTACAAGACACGACTTACAATTCTGAGACATTATGTTTTGATCACACTTAATAAATATTTGCATGCAAGATCAAAATATAAAGATGAAGTTGAAAGTTAATTTCGAGTTAACTGAAATATAATGCGTATTGTTAAAAATTGACCTCAAATAAAATTGGCCATGGGGGTGGGAATAAAACAAAAACAAAAGATATTGAAAGTGTTTACATCGATTAACATCAATCAAGACTTATGCTTATTCAAACTTCCTACCCTTAACGTGATTTTTTAAAACCCACATTTAAATTCCAAACTTGCGTAGAAACAATGACTTTTTATTGTCACACATCGTGATAAGTCTTAACGAAAATGAAACCTAAACGTTCAATTATAAAACCGAATAAAAGAAAATAATCTGTCAAAAAGAAAGGGGGAGTTCCTGATTCATCTCCTGATTTATAAGTACAGGGCAAGGTTAGAGTACAGGGCACTCTTTCATTACGTATAGTGGAAATTAGCCTCGACTCCCTTTTATTAAGTAATTAATTTAGGTTCTAAATCAATTATTGGATTTCCGGATTTAAAGAATCTATATTCATCATAACAAGTAAGGTTACTAAAATAGAAGTTATTTAAATTAACATAACGTTTCAGTAGAAATCTATTAGACAAACGATATAGAAATTGGCTAAGTTTAGTTTTGGTTTCATTTCGCTCTCTAAAGCGCTTCATTTAATGATCAACAATCCACTGAAACTAAATTTTTAAGTTAACGTATTGTAGAAGCACAAAGCTGTAGTCAATTTACTGCTTTAAGTTCCTAATTGAAATGTTTGATTTACTTAAAAATAGATAGCAGTACAGTTTCAGAAAAGCTACTGAGGACGGAGGAGGAGTAGACCAACAGGAAGAAACATTGGAAATTGCCATGCGCAAACTTATGGTGCAGAATCACGAAATTTGCCGCCAAATTCACAAAGATGTGTTTCAAGCATTGTGTTTATATCAAATTTATGTTATTTATTTTCATTAGATTCTTATTAGAAGAAGTAATAAAAATCCCAGAAATCTCGCATGAAAATGCCAAATATTAAAAAGCCATGATTGTTTCATGAATGAAAACGAAATTCTAAAGCTTTCACTATCTTTGTACGCTACAGTGCGCTTATAATGAGCCATTCTAATTATTAAAAATGAAACACGCTAATTACATCATCTTCTCTCAAAAATATCGATCTAGAAACTTTAATCGAAGTTGTTGATTTTATTATGAAACGGAACAAAATATTTGACTCGTAAAAATTTCATGTTGAGTGTCACGTGACTGTTTCAATGACAAATTTAGACCAATCAGAGACCGTTTCATTGGCTATAAGCAAAACGCCATGTTGTGAAAGCAAGAACAGCAAAGAAGAAAATTTGTAACTCTGAGGTAAGTTAAACATTAGCATTCATTCTACTTTCTTTTTGAATTGGTAGGAGAACGTATTATGATCAAATTTCAAACAAATTTTCAACGTTTTGTGAGTTGGCGATGTGCGAAGCAAGGCATTGAGATTAGGCCTAAATACTCTCCCTTTAGTCCATTTACCATTTCGTTATTTATGAACTGAAAAAGAAAAAGAAGATAAATGTAAGATTAAGACGAAATTTCAGCAACGATATCCTTAAATTACAAGAAAGCAAATGAAACATGAATTCCATCTTGTGCTTGTTTATTACTCGGTGCAATGCAGTATTAACACGAAAAGCGCTTTTTTTTTTTTTTTTTTTTTTTTTGAATGTATTTATTTAATCAGTATTGATTCCTTCTTTTGCTGTCTTTTCCCAATCATTCTGAAGTAATCGATGAAATAATAAGGTTAAGGTTTTCGCGAAACAGCTTCTTAATACAAATTATTACGTTTATAATACGTTATTTTAATCGTTCGTAAAATACATCCGGATTCGTTGATCATAAAAGTGGAAATCATCACACATTCTGCTGTCGTAAAATCAGATACCCTTTAATTTATTGCAGATTCATTTGAGCAGATATTGTACCTAGAAATTATTATCCTGATCGCAGATTGCCGAATAGAAAGTATTTATGCTTGAAAATCGATTTGCGCGCTGATAAACGAATTAAACACCTGAATTTTTAATGTGTTGGAAGTCGGGGGATGAGAAATGAATTAATTTTACTGGTAATATATATATAAAACTATTTCCAAGGAAATAAACAATACAAAATTATCAGTTCCATTTTTCTTAACCAGCATGGAATAGGAAATTTAAAAAAACAAAACAAACAATGTTATGGAATTGACTAATTGGAAACAATTCTATGATGTGAATCATTTAAGGCATTGGAACTTAGCATGGAAAAATAAGAAAATATGCTACTTACAAAAAATTGTGAAACTTTTTTATATATATATTTATAATGGAAGGATATTGCCTCAAGAACGTTTGCATGGAAATAAAAAATATATATATATATTGAAGTTTGAGAATTCTTAATTAATGTCAACTTTTGATATTGATATACTTTTATAGATTGTGAAAAAGATAATATCTTAGTTAAAACATAAAATCTATGCATCTAAACATAAAAACAAACATGTAAGCATTGAATTATTCCCATTCTTGTTTTCTGTCCTTTGTTATCCCTAATTTGTCAAATAATATATAGATATGCGATTACATTAATGCCATTTGTGCAGTTATTCATAATTAACGTATTTCCCTAACAGCAGCATTCTATCATATTTTGAAAACTAGCTGATAAGTTTGATTCTAATTTAACTATCCTTAAACGTAATCATTGGAAAAATTGCAGTTAATCACGATGGAAACATTAATATGAAACAGAACATAGCAGATGTATGTAAATTGATGTTTCCTTATGAGATTTCTAATTATAGATGTGATGCAGTTTCCCAAAACAAAAATAAAAAGATGACATTGAATATTCAATGTTAAAACAATTTATGATGAAAGTTTAGTGTAGATATTTTGTTGTTATCGGCATTCTTTTATTGAAATTACCAAGCATCACCTTGCTTTGCAACTGGAAAAATAATAAATTTGAAGAAACAGCTTCCTATATGATATATTTTATAACATAAAATATCCTTATTGTACTACCTTAGGCAATGAAACTAGAATCACATTATAGATTCATCCATTTTCTTTGCCTAATTTTGCAGTTCTTTCAATAAAATTTCCAAATTCTACAAAACAGTCCCAATCACATGACTGCTTCTTGAAGCAGTTCAGTTAACTTTGAATGATAACTTTCTCAGCACTGGTTATCCTTTTTGCAGCATTTCTTATAAACTGTCACTCAAAATTTTATTTGGTGTTGACTCCAAACAAATTGACAATAGATGATGCATAATAACTTTTAATGGTTGGATATAGTTAGAAAGGGAAAAAAAGTAAAAAGTAAATTTATTATCAGTTCTATAAAGAATTAAAGTGTATGGTTATGGGATGTACAAAACTGGATAGGTTAGTAGCTTAAGTTGAAGTAAAGAATTAGCTTTACTATAGTCTAGATTGGATCAAAAGATATTTATATCATTCACCTATAGCTTTCAATGACAATATAAACAATTTAAAATGCTTTCTGTGTTCTCTTCAGTGTGGTATCTTTTTGTTACCCATTGATATCTTTATAGTTTCTTATTTAAGCTTTTGCATTTCTATCAAGTACTTTGTGCTTTTTTTTCCACCAGACACATTAATTGAAAGCCCTGTCCAAAAGCAGATTTTTTGTTTTGATTGAGTTGTTAGTAAGAATTTCACCCAAAATAAATGAAGTGTCTTCTGATGAATTTGTTGTGCTGGAGTCTTCCAGCTGTAGAAGCCAGTCTGCTCGCATCTCCATATCCTGTTTTTTTTTTTCCCACATAGGTAATTTTCACTTATCTTCTACTTTGGTTGTTTTGTCCAGATTGTTTAGTGTTTGATGTGATGATCTTGGCATCAAAAGTACAAATGAAGTTCACGTGAAATACTTCAAAAAGTATATGCAGGTATGAGGACTCCTCAGTTTTTAAGATATTTAGCCTTGCTTTCATTGGATTGCTAAGAGTTTTCTCTTGTCAGGAAATATGCATGCCAAGGCTCAAGACAATCGATTCAGTAGTTCATATAATTTGATGAATCTCTGTTTTCTAAGGATGTAAGTTAAAAATAACAGCTATTAATATAATCATTTAATTCTGTTCTTCATGTTTCAATTATTATGACAATTCCCCAGTCCAGATCTTGACCCAACTAGATTTTAGTAATTACATTTATCTGATAAGAGCCACTTACATAGGCTACCGTTCCAATGATTTGTATCCTCAATTAACAATGCAGTTTTAAGCATCAGTTTTTTTAATATATATATTTTAATTTCGCTTACTGTTACTTAACCGGTTAGATTTGGATTACTACGGTCAATTTTGAGATACTTTGCTAAGGACCTAAACATTATGGAAATCTGAAACATTGTATTCCAGATTTATTTAAAGTTACATACAAATATGGAGAAAGACTTGCAACTGTTGCAGAATGTTATTTATCTTAAAAATTATCTGATTGACTTTAGGATTTATTAAATTAAAAAATAATAAGTTTGCATTCTATTCCATATATCAAAATAATTAATTGTAACTAATTGTTCTTTATATAAATAGTAATAATTCATAAAAGCTCTTCTTCCTTAATCACATTATTTAATACTCAATATTTCAATTCCTTTAGCATGAATCTTCTTCTCGGAGACTACAGAAAATGTAGAGAAATAAACATTTTCTCTCACCTTTAAAAATTAGAATTTCTAATCATGAACAATCATGGTACAATCTTTCTTGAATAACATTAACAAACAAAGTAAATTCATCCTACATACAGCAAACTCAGGCTTTCTTTAACAAACAAAAGAACAAATTTCTTTAACAAATTCCTGCTAAAGGAATTGAAATATTGAGTATTAAATAATGTGATTAAGGAAGAAGAGCTTTTATGAATTATTACTATTTATATAAGAAGTTGAATTTTGGATTTGCATTAATTGTTCCTTCTTGATGACAAAACACTGTTTAATAAAATTCACTATCAATTTTATTTTCAAAATTTATTATAAACTTTCCTTTCACGTACATGTGATTGTTACTGCTTTCTTTAAAATTATCATTATTTCTGGAATATTGCCCACAGTAGACTACGATGATGAAAGTCCAAACGTTTTAAAATTTTGGTTTATTAAAATTACACTTATACTAAGTGATTCTGAGGATGATAAGATGAAATAATAAAAGAATGATTATTCCAGAAGCATTGGTGTAGAGAAGTGGGGTGGGGGGGTTGATAGAGATTGTAAACTCCTCTCCAACCCCCCCCCCCCCCCCCCTCACCCCCAAAAATGGGAAAAGAAAATTTTTGACCTTTTTTTTTTTTGGTTGGAATGTTCATCTGTTTGTTTGTAAATCCACTTCCTCAAAATCTAAAAAAGAGCATAAGGTTCCTTCTTCCTTTTTTTTTTTTTTTTTTTTCTGTTGAAAAACTGTCGTCATAAACCTCTCATTACAAAATCCTGGGTACACCTATATCAGAAAGAGATTAATAAAGGAACATTACAGACATCTTACAGATTTAAGTAGTTCTTAATCTAACAATACTCAAAGGGAAATTAATAAGATGAAATTGTTTCTTGTTAGATTAAGATGAATTTAATCTGTAAGCAGGATGTCCATCGTGCTTCTTTATTAATATCTTTCTGGAATAAATATTGTTATTGTTTCATTTTGTGTCGGCTTAAGAGAAATCTTAATCTTCAAAATAAGCCGAGTTTCTCGCTGTGGTGAAAAAGTCCCGATTAAGTTCTTAGCCACATTGACTTCTCAATGCCAAAGATTGCAAAACCACCAGTTTTTAGTTTTCAGAAGGTACAGGTTAGTTTTGTTTGCATCATCAAATTCACCAGTCTAGTCTTCTGTTTCTCCTATACCCACTTTCTTGGTTCTTTTTTTGTATTGACTGACTACTCCCCCAAAACTGAATAGTCTGCATCATTTAAAAAGTACACAAAATGCTTCCTCACTGTTCTTCTGCGTAAGTAAGATTTCTTATTATATTTTGATGGGTTTCGATTTCCACTTGTGTAGAATCTACCAGCAAAACAAAATTAAAGACTTGCCATCTTATACACATCAGACTTTCTCTGCAAAGGGCATCTTCATAGATCCTTTACTGCAGTCTTTATTAACACTTCTGATAATCATTCTTTGCTGTCTCATTTACGTATTACAGGTTTCTATTTCTGGATCATTTTTGTATCTGCATTTGACTTTAGACACTTCAGTTTAACTGCACAGCTGATTTTTTATTCATAAATTGAATCTTTTCATCATAGATATAATTGCTGTTACTTAATGAAAGGCTTCAATAATTAATTACATTATTTATTGCCTAATTGTCATTCCTTTATTTTTGCCAAACTGATATTTTTAGCGGCCCCTAGGTTACAGCTTGCCTGTAAAACATAGGGCACCGCTCTTGCTTTTATGCTTGTTGGATGTCACATTCAGTAGTGGCCAAACGATTAGAGATATTAGAATGAAACCTTCACCATTTTGTTCAGCATCAAAAAGTAGGTGACCACTTCCAAAAAAATCAGACCTCTAGGACCACTCCCTGGCCAGATGTGAGTGTGTGTGGGGGGGGGGTCAGTGCTTCAGTACGTTTTTCTTTTATCATATCTCAGCAACTGTTTGTCTTGGCAAAAACGTGACCACCACCAATGTATTCAGAAGGGTCAATATTGGGGGGGACGTCTATCGCCGTTTTCCTCTTTATCGGATGCGGCCACTATTAACCCCCAACTTCCGGTTTGCTGTAAGCATCCATTAGGTTCATTGTAAATGCTGGTTAGGTTCATTCTACTTTTGTTTATAAAATTGTGCATATTATGGGGCTGCTTTGCTTTTGACATTGTCTAAAAGCATTATCTTGTTATCTTCCACTGAGCAATAATTCATGTTCCTCATGGCAATTTAATGTAACTTTTCATTTATCTTATTGGACACAATAGGTCACATTAGTTGTATTGAGCTTTCTCAGCAATCATATATTCATATTTTGAGTTACCGAGAATCTTTGTTTAAGTGAGTAAATGAGGGATTTTTTTAGTTATCTTTCCTACCTTTTTATCAGAACCTGTAATACTTTCTACTACCATCCGCGAGAGTA
>JAFIDM010014012.1:54290473-54335172 GCA_023159025.1 Thereuonema tuberculata
CTTTTTATCAGAACCTGTAATACTTTCTACTACCATCCGCGAGAGTACCATGCCTATCTGAGTTTTCATTCAAGGATAAATCCCTTGGCAGAACTAGTTCTCCATATTTCTTCTTATTTCATTTTCAACACTACCTGTTGCTTCAAATCTTCCTTCGTAATAGTTTTCATTAGTCTGAGTCTGGTTCTATAACCTTTCTTTGGATGAACCAAATAATTTTCTTCTTTGACAGTTCTCTTTGCATGATGGCTTTTTAGCCATTTACATTGAGATTTGTCCAATATCTATTCAGAAATTTTAATTCTGTTTGCAGTTCTCTATCTCTCTCTCTCTCTCTCTTATATTATGCTCTTGGGATAAGCATAACAGAACTTGCTGTTTAGGGCAATTTATTGTCATATGTTTAAGCTTTAAGAATTAGAAAGTGAACTATTTGATGAAATAACTACGAACACAAATTATTATCTATAAATGTAGGTGGAATCCCAGAGAAATAATAATTATATTGCATGGATAGCAAAAGCAAGTGCATCCAAGGGGGGAGATAAGTCACCTAAACAAACCAACATGAATTAGAAGTAATTAATGTTTCAGAATTCCCTTCAGGATTTCAGAGGTCTATAGCTCACAGACAAACTCGCCATCAGGGACGAGAGATGGCAGTGAAAAGAGTACATAATTACGTTTTCTTTTTCATATGCTGGGGCTTAGTTACCTGTTTCTCCACTAGGAGGCAGTAGTGTGGAAATATGGCATTTTCAGGTGAACGGAAATCATTTTGATGTTTTGCAACTCGCTAAAACTGAGTCAATTGTATGAGTGCAATGTGGAATTAGAACCAAGTATCATACAGACTCACTGACGGACAAAACAATAAAGAGAGTGGTGTAGGAAATTCGAGGAAACTGGCTATTTGTGTGCCGGAGAACGAACAGGCAGGCCAGGGCTATTGCCTGTGATTGTAGATCAAGTATGAGAATCCTTTACCAGGAGTCCTCAAAAATCAACAGATCATGCAAACCGAGAATTAGAAATGTCTCAAAGTGACTGTTTGGCACATCCTACACAAAGACTTGTCTATAAACCATACCGGTTGCAGCTGCTTCAGGCTCTCACTCCTGAAGTTAACAATCTCCATGATGAATTCTGTTTGCAATTTCAAGAAAGTCTACAGGAGGAGGCAGATAAGGTTGTATTCAGTGATGAGGCCTGCTCCCATCTTTCTGGCAAGGTCAATCGCCACAATGTGCTTACTTGGGTCACGGAAAATCCTTATGCACAGTTCAACACATCCGTGATTCCCCCAAGGTTAATGTGTTTTGTGCAATTTCATCTCATAGAGTGTACGGACCATTTTTCTTTGCCAAGAAAAGTGTTAATGGTTTTGTTTACTTAGACATGTTACGGCAATGGCTACTGCCTCAGTTACATGAGGATAGTGATAATTTCATTTTGCAACAGTATGAAAGACTCCACACTTATTCCATGGCATCCCAGGTCACCCAACCTCATTCCATGTGACTTTTTCCTCTGGGACTGTATTAAAGATAAAGTTTACATATGTCCCCTTTACCTTGTGATTTACCAGAGCTTCAATGAATAATCGTGGCTGCAGTGCTATCATCGATGTTGATATGTTACAACGTGTGGTTTAACAGCTAGATTACAGAATTTATGTCTGTCGAGTTACCAGAGGAGGATATTTCGAACATCTTTAAGCTATGTTAAAACTTGATTATGTACTGTTTTAACTGCCATGCTCTCGTCCATGTGGGCAAGTTTTGTCTGTGAGCTACAGACCTCCGAAATCCCGGTCTGAAACACCCTGTATAATAGATAAAAGAAAGAAAAAAAACAAAACACAAGTTTTTGGAAGTGTTTAAAGATTGGAGCAGAAAAATACATAAATTGATTCGTTAAATAATGTGATTAATGCAATTAGTTTAGTCCCAATTAAATTTACATTTCTGCAGTAAAATAGTAGTCCACTTTACACAAGATTGCTGTCTGGCAATTTTAAAATGATTACTAATATAATATATCATCTGATCTGAAATTTCGGATAATCTGAACAGGTTTTTGAAAAAATAAAATTAAGATAATATGCAATATTACAGCAAATTAAAAGAAAATATTATAAATAAAATGCTAGATATAAAAACAACCATATACGGTAATTAACAATAATACTTGTGATATTAATTAAATAATATGTCCAATAAACAATAAAGTATGAAAATGTTTAACAAAAATAAAAGGCAGTCAATTTCTTCTGGTGAAGTTTGGACATTTGGAACGATGCCGCAATACCTCAGCAACGCTTCATAGACATAGTAGCACTTTCACCTTCGTCGAAACGTTGAATCACTTCTAACTTGTCTTTAATGAACATGAATTGTGTTTATGCCTACTCGACATTTTTAGTGTAACTTAATGTTAATAAAGACATAAAAACAAGATTACATTAACGCTAATAAAACTGTTACTCGCACTCATATAGTAAATAAATAGAAAACAGTACAATAGGACTATGTAAGCAGGTGGTTATTTGTATTGAACTGGAGTGTGACATATCAGTGCGTGCTGTGGCTATAAGGATGATATATTATTCCACATAACTTATCTTATATATCCACTTAATCCAAACTAGGATCAGTCCCAGTTAGTTTGGATTAGTGGATTGTACTGTAGTTAGCAGTCCATATGTTTAATTACGGAATCCATTTATTTCCCAAATTTAAGTCCTGTATTGCTGTTGTTTCCCCTTGCCTACTCTTGTTATTTGCATAGTTACTATTTTATGCAAATCTACCTTCAGTTTCACTGTTTTCGAATCATTCTTATTATCAAATTATATCTATAATGCCTGGTATTCATTATTCAGGAATATTGAAATGATATAATGTGAAGATTTCCAGCACAGTTAAGGCAGTTTTAAATGCACCATTAGAGAACAAATTGATTGGACTTCAAGTTCTTCAATTCTTGACCAGGAGTGCCGGTGTCAGATAGCTGCTACGAAATGGAATGTTATCTCCTTTGAAAATAGAATCAGCTCTATATCAGAGCAGCAGAGGCAATCTTTTGTCCATCACTCCGTGGCCTACAGATTGCCAGTTGAAATGATACGTCCTTAACTGTGCTGGAATTATTGACATTATATCACCAGTATTCCTGAATATGCCTTTAAAAATGGATACCTCTAAGGAGAGAATGCTGTATTCTTGCTTCATTTATTTGTCTCCTTCACATTTATTGCATGAACCAGCAGTTTTCTCTATATCTATTGTATGTATTTGTAATATAGTAGAGCAACTTTCTCTAAGTTGTCTGAAATCTGTACCTCGTTTTCTTAGGCACATTGAACTGTACTGCTTCTAAAACCAGCATAATACATTCAGGTCACTGTTTTTATGGGCATCCATACAGCCCACAATTACTTTGCTCAGCAGTTCTCCCAGCCCAATGTTCCCATTACTTTGATTCTGTTTGGATGACGTTTATCCGAGCGGCGACAGTTCAAAAAATGTTTGTACAGTAATGTAGTTCATAAAGACACCGCTAGATGGAGGAAGCAAAGAAACAGGAAAAGGATAGGAAGAGAACTCGGTGGTGGTGTAAGGAATGTAATTAATGTAGGACTACACCTCCCAGATTGCTTTAGAGAGTATCATACAAAAGCAAATTATGTTGGTCAGTGAAAAGTAATTATATATTGTTTTAGTCATAATATATTTAGTAATAATTAAACATAGAGACCATAATGCATCTTTTACATAATATATGTGTAAAAGGTACATTATGTTTCATTAGTTTTTTACCTGCACGTTAAAACAGTTTAATATTAGGTAATAGTTTTTGTGTTTTCTAATATTTTGAAATTTTTCCTTAGAGAGAATCTTTTTTTTTTTTTTTTTTTTTGCCACAGTTTTTACCTTTTTTTGTAAGTAAATTTCTTGTTTATTATAATACTAACAATAAAATCTAATATACTATTTTGAAGACACACAGATTAGTTCTTTATCACCGATCCAAATCTATTTCCATATACTTTTGTGTTTGTGATGCATGCACTTTGAAAATGTACCAAAATAGCACAATCTTTGGGGGAAAGCAGGGAAGCAGAGAGGGGAACCTGAATGTGTTAAGCAGTAAACTGTCTGTGTGATGCTATTATTAGAATATTATAGAAATATCTGCATTACCTCTGTCACTATTCTTACAGCATAATATACTACTGAAATTTTACATCTATTGTATTCTTTTATGATTTATTGCACTCCTACAAGTATGAGGGAAAGTTGGAAAATATGGTGCCCTATTTAAAAGTGAGATGGTGCTTTGCTGATATAAAGTTCAGACATTAGCTGCTAGATGGAACCACTGATCAAGCCCGGTGATCAATGACACTACCATTTTCCTGAATTTGGCAGTTCAACGGTGGTGTTTTTTTTTTGTTTTTGTTTTTGTTTTTTTTTGTACAAAAGGAACAGAACCAATTCTGATTTATCATGAACTTGAAACTGCTTATGGCCCGAACTTGATGATTGTGCAGCATGTGCCAAAATGGTGAATTTAGTGGCTATCAGGTTAGTGTGATGGACCAACAAAGGAGCAGGTGCCCTTTCACATCAGATCTTGTCCCTGCAATTAAGAAAAAAATTATCTTTCACATGGCACAATCTGGGACATTGTAATCAACCATCTATGGTATCGCCAGCCGGCAGATCTATCGGCAGCTGATAGAGGACCACAAGAAAAACTATTTGTGTGCATTCCTCACATATCTCTTCCAATTTAATAAACACAGTGAGGATTTTTTGAAATAAATCCTTACTGGCAATGAAAGGGAATATTCCATTACTGTCCTGAGACAAAAAAATCAATCCATGGTGAGGAAGCAGCCCTGGGAAAATCATCGCGACCGGTTTTGGGACCTGCATGATGTGCTTCTGTTGGATTTCAGTCTTCATAATGTCACTATTAATGCTGCTGCTTATCAAGCCACTCTCAGAAAACTGGAGAGAGCTGTTCAATGCAAAAGGCCTCCAATGTCAGCCAAGGAGGGTGTTGCTGTTGCATGAAAAAACAGCTTTGTGGCAAGCAATTCCAATAAGATAATGATATTAAGCATGAAGCCCAAAAATGGCTGCGTGAACAGGTTCCCACTTTCTATCGACAGAGTTTTGATTCATGGATTTCCTGTCGAGGTAAGTTCCTAAACAGAGGCAATTGAGTTGAAAAAAGTACATGAGTTGAGAACCTTATTTTCTCACTTTCCTTCATATATTAAAGATTAGTGAACTTTTTATAATATAGTTCCTTTTCTCTTGGCAGTAATATTAGGCATTTATGTGGATTTATTAATAACATTTCATTGTGTGGAGGTGCCTGTTTGCTAAATAAAAACATTGTTATGAAGACAAAAACAGTTTCTTAACATCAATCCATACTAGATTGCATCATACAAAATTCCCAAGAAATATTGTTGAGTTAAACTTTTGATATTAAAAAAAACAAAAAAAAAACATATTAGATAATATTTTTGAGTATCTTTATTGACTTTCTGAATTCTGTCAAGTTGGCAATTGCAAAATTTACAATCGGACAACAATTTTTCATTACTTAGGAATGATAATGATGATATCGACTAAAGATAAAATATATGATTTTACTCTGAAATGCTGTTGTCTTCCATTTGATTCATATATTTTTTCTTTTTCTTTCCCTGTCTTAGAATATCTTTTGTTAAAATTGAGTAGCGATTGAGGATTTCATATTTTAAAATGAATATTGCGTTTGATTGTCCTTTGTTTTCCACTGGTTAGTTTAAATTGTTTCTAGAAGCAGCATCCTGCTTACATTCAAAACAAAAGTAGGGATAAGTTAGGTTTTGTATAGATTTCTTGTATTAAAGTCCATTTTTGTTCTTTCTATCTTTCAGCTGCCCCTTATTAATGTGTGTAACAATATAGCTGCATGCTTCACCGATTGGGGTTTTATTTATTTATTGATGTGTGGATTAGATTACAGTTTTTCTACTATAAAAACATTCTAGATCATTAACCTAAGATTTGAGAATTAACAATGCCCATAAGAAATTAAGAACTGACTTGACTGAATTAGTTAATTTTCACTGGGGGGGGGGGGGCAGCATTTTAGCCTTTCGTCATTGGAGCATTTTTTTCCTTTCTCTTTCATCTTAGGTTAATATTAGGGCCGCGCGGTTGGCGCTGTCGCTATGACACTGGCCTGTCACCTCTTAGAGTACTGGTTCTCATGTGGGTTTCGTGATGGTGGACGATCCGCGCTGAGCAGGTTTTCTCGGGGTTCTCCCGTTTCCCCTGCACTTCTCCCACCATACTTTCTCAGTCTGTCTCTCCATCTGTCCTTATTTCCGAGGGATAGTACAATACGCCTCCAGTCGCAGTGCTTGGCTTCTCTGCCACCCACCTTCACTACATAAACATAGGCTAATATTTCTATAGTATCGCTTTTGTGACAACATTGTAACATCTAATAAATTCTGCTTCTAACTTTTTTATTGATTTGCATGGGCTTTGCTAATATTAAATTGTACCTACATGGTTTTATGAAGGAAATTTAAGTGTTGTAGATGCACTCGTCATATTAGGTTTTTTGATACTTTTGAATGATGGATCTCTTTTTTTTTTTAATTATTTTTTATTTAATTCTGTTTTCTCTGCTCTCTAGTTAAAAAAAGAAATTAAAAGCTTTATAGAAAAAGAAAAAAAAGAACACCTGAAAAGAAACCACAAGAGTTATCTCTTCAGGTGTTCTGAAAATTTTGAAGATTCTTATTTATTTAAGGATTTAAAAAAAAAAAAAAAAAAAAAAAAAGTGGATAATAAAATAAGAACTAAACATGATGTAATGGGGGGGGGGGGAATAATAAACCTCTTTTTGATTAAATATTTACACTACAGCAAGATTTGGTATAGAAAATTTGTAACTACCGTCGAACCTCTATATATCGAAGTAGCAAATTGCCGGAAAAAAATTCGATGTATAGAAATTTCGATATATAGAATTTTATCATAATTACTCCTAAAACATTAAAATTAAAGCTAATTTTCGTATGTCTTCGTCTGTAGGATAATCAGCAACGGCATTCCAATTTTTTATAATAGTAGACAATTTGCTTGTGGGAATACCAAATTTAGCTGAAATGTCTTTTTTGTGCATTCCACTATCTACATTCTTCAGCAATTCAACTTTATCCACACTTTTATCCCAATAAGTCTTGGAAAAAAAATTCGAAATATAGAGATTTTTTCGATATATAGAAACAGTTTTTCTATGTAATGAACATGGAGATTTGCTAAGAGTTCGATATACAGAAAATTTCGATATGGGGAAGTTCGATATATGGAGGTTTGACTGTATTTGTTTGGATCCGTAATTTTCATCATTTGAGATATGATCTATTTCACTTCTTTAATTTCTGTTATTGCTTGTTGATTATTTTTTATAGTTAGTTAGTTAGTTAAAGTGCCCCACGATAAGCCTACACAGGCTTTTGGGGGTCGCAGGAGGTCAGGTTCCCAGCGTTTAGGACCAACGGGACGAAGTTGAGGTCGGGTGGTCAGCCCGACGCCTGCCCGCCTTTAAATCTCGGGAAAGAAACCCGGTACCCATTCCACAGAGGGCTGGGTAGACCCTAGGACCCGTTTGGAGGTGAAAGGAGCGTGGAAAAAATCCCCGCCCTCCGCCGAGGCCGGGAATCGAACACGCCACCTCCAACCCGCAGCCATATGTAGACCATTTTATTTTATTTTTTTATGCAGTTTTTTTTAGCCTCATTAAAATAGCATTCATTAGATACTATCATCATTCTAAGACATAACCGTGCTAAAGCTATGCTTCATTTTGCTGTTTTGTTTTCTTACAGAGGATGATTTTTTTTTTTTTGCTTTCCAGTAAATTTTTCAAATTTATGGGGGATTTTTTTTTTTTGTTAAGATTTTCAGTTTAAATTTGGAAGAGTCACTTGAGTTATGATTCTAATAAGAGAACGGAAGATTTAGAAAATTTAGAATAGAATTTAATTAATTTTCTTTAATTCCTCAAGGAGGGTTTCCTCAAATCTTTGACATAGATTTATTTTGAAATTCTGAGTTTTTTTATTCTTTTTTCTTGGTTCCTTATTTTTCCTCCTTCTCTGCCTGCGTTAACAATACACTAATTGAATTTAATTTTGTAAATAAGATCTGTTTGATTTTCAAAAAACAGTTTATTTACTGTGTTTTTCAGCTCCAGTTTTACGAATTGGGGTATTGTAGGAACAAAATTGGAGGCTTTAGGATTCTTTTGAATAGTGCAAATACTTTTGATTGTACTGTATACAAATTGAATTTCCATTTTATTTTATTTTTTGGGTGCGGGCATGTGTGACGTATTTGATTGAATTTAGCTGATAGTATCTGAATCATCATTTTTGACTTGTAAAATAAATATTAATGATCCACTAAGAGCTTAATGGTGTTTTTAGTGCAAAGAAGAAATTATTCTTTTTATTTTTTCTGCAGTTGCACAGCCGTGGAAGACTACAAATGAATGATTATAGGTAAATAGTTGAAATCTATGTAACGTTTACAAATGACTTATTTTTATCTTATTATTGAAGTTTCTGAAAGAAAGTGATATTTATTTATTTATTTATTTATTTTTGAAATAGGCTCTTGTTACTTTTCTTAACGGCAGGGTAATTCCTAACAGTTACATTAAATTCCATTTGTAGGTGAAGATAAAAATCACAAATGGTGCTGTTGGATGACTGCCATTGTAAGTTTAGGCATTTTTTTACTGTGTGTGTGTATATATAATTTTTTTTTTTAATCATTGAAAACCATTGCGAAACTAACTAAGAATCTTGCTTTTACATTCAGGTTATTTGGGTTAAATTAAAATAATCAAAATTCATAATGTCAGTTCTGTTTCTGAATTCTTTGTACTTCAAGATACCAGCTGAGTACCAAGCTTCAAAAATGGATTATTATGTAAAAATAACCAGATTAGCTTAATTCACCAGTTTTCGTAACATTTTTGGATATGATTTAAATTGGCTGTTTTTGTTACAGTCTATTCATTCCATGCCTGTAATACATTACATAATCTGTATCACAAGTTATTTGCATGTCAACTCTGTCTTGTGCCTCCAAAGATGATTATCAGTTTTGTCTTAACTCCACCGAGTGTGAAACAACAGTTAAAAGTTTACTTCTCAGTTATCTCAGTTCTGTCTTACTAACTTATATATGAGTTTGGAAAACAACTGAGATAAGTATGTAAGTTTAATATATAGGGTGTTTCTATTTATGCTTCAGAAGAATGGTAGATAGAGGGTACGAAAACAAACAGTTTTCATTAAGCGGTCAATCTTGCACCGGCAGGGCTCTACAGCTGTTTGTGTTGTGGCTGGCCTTCATGATCTTCATCTGATTGAATTCTTCTGTTGGGGTCATGTAATGAGCCTCACTGCTCCACACCTGTCGATAATTGAGGAACTACGTCTAACGAATTGGCGAAGCCTGTAACACAAGCTGTACTACACCTGGCATTTTTGCCTGGCATGAACAAGTCATAGTTGGTTCCATTGAACTAGATGTTGTCTTTTCTGTGCTGGAATTTCAACTTTCATTTTACTGCTGCTTTTTTCTTCCATTTGGTCATTTATTTTTGTCCTCTTGTGAGGTTTTGCTGCCAACTGGTCTTAAACTCACCAATAGTATTCCTTTGAAGGATCTGCAGTGGGATGGTATGACTTCGTTTACATCTTTCCTTGCCAATCATTTATTCTATCTCTGCGATATGGAATTTCCCTTGTCACTTTTGGACATTCTTTCTGTGACTCCTGTCTTTCGTGCTTTCTATTCTGTTAGTGACTTTATGAATTGCAGCCCTCTTTCACTATTTCATTCACTCCTGTAAATAGACATGAGTAGCAAAACTTCTTTTTTTTTTTTTTTTTTGAATCAATAATTTTTAATAAAATTAGGGCTAATAAGGAATCTTCTGAATCTAAGTTCCTTGCTTTCCACTCAGTTGTTAACTGTCTTACCATATCAGACTGGCATTAACAGCATATTGGGTGGTGGAACACAAGCATGGCTGGAATATTATATGTAATTCTCTTGCAGGTTATGTAGTGTAATACATATTTCAGAATTAGATCGGATCTTTTTAATTCTTTCTTTTTATTTTTAACAGAATACAGTTAGTCTCATGCGATTAGATTTCCTCACACACACACACACAAAAAAGGCTAATTTTAAATTCCATTAATATATTTTTCAAACTTATTTCCTGAAACGATGTGGAAAATTTCTGTTTATACATGAGTGTGTATTGTTACAGCTTAGTCTAGTTCTAAGATGGTACTTAAGTACATATTCATTTATTTTTTAAACTGAATGTAAATTTCAAATTTCTTTGGTAATCAAAAATAAGGATATTTGCTTTTGAACACTATTTCAATCTCTAATGATAGGAATTTGAATTTGGTCAAAATAGTCTTGTTTTGGGAATGAATTTCAGCTTTTGTTAATTAACATTAATTAATGAAGCTTGAGAATCACAAGTGCTGCTCAATATTTGGCTGTGTGACATTAGCCTAGCAAAAACTGTCTTCAGTGAATTTGGGAAAGGAATTGACTCACTTGGTACAAAATTTATTGAAAATAGTACGATAATTTTGTCATTTTACTGCCAACCAAAGACAGTGGATTCTAAACTATTATTCATAAGCCTTTTCTCTAGTAATGATGTTCTGTTAAACAAGCATCTGCTAATAGTTGTATTCCTGATTTTCACATTTACGCCTCTTAATTTGTGTGTGCAGAAGGATAGCAATTCATTTATTTGAATTCAGGTGGTTTCTTTTCAGATTCTAGGATCTTTTGTATCTAGTAAATGTTGCTTCTACAAGTGATTTTTTTTTTTTTTTTTTTTTGTCTGTTTAAGTTTCTTCATTTACTTCATTTATTTCAATCCAGTTCTTACGGTGATAAATATAGTTTTTGTAACAACTTCATTTCTCAAACTTCAAGTTTTCAGTTAAGTGATTCAGTTGTGTGTCCAGCTAAATAGTTATTTATATATATATATACAGTCAAACCCCGCTATAGTGAACTTCAAGGGATCGAAATTTCGGTTCAGTCACTATATCCATTCCGTTATACGTGCATTGCATGGCAAGGGACCAAACATTTCGTTCATTATAAGCCGTGTTCACTATAGCGGGGTTTGACTGTATAAGTTATAATTTATTAAAAAAAAAAAAAAAAAAACCACCCTCCTCCACAAACAAACACTTAACAAACACAAACAAACAAACTACTAAATTTTCAAATACTACTTATTTCCATTTTCTTTGCAGAATATAAACATGATTAAGGAAATACAATGTTATAACTTTTAATTAATAATTAAGCTTAGACCAATCCAACACTTTGTCTTTACAAAGCCACTTGATGATGTGATTCTATTTGGGAGATAGAAATGCGGCTATCTAACTTTCTTAAATAAACAGTGGATGTGGCTGAGGATTTTTGCCATTTTTTTTTTAAACCATATTTTAGATGTTTTAATTAAAAAGAAAAAAAATTAAATGTTGCTTGTAATACATTTCTTAAGCATTATTTATATAATACTTTACTGTGAATTTTAACGCTGAACCCAAATTGATACTGTCGGAAAGTCCTTTTATGTCTCTCAGAAGTTAGATTTATTTTACAGAAACTGAAATTATAAAAGAATGATTAAATTTCATTGATATGATTCCAGATAATTCAACCAAAATAAATAAATAAAATTTTTATGTGTAATATATATTCATTCTTCTGTTGCATATGCAGTATCTTCTAAAATTCAAGACAAATAATGGTTCCAATTATGATACTTTGAAGACAGTTCTTTTCTATGTTTTTACTTCAGAAGTATAGGTTAATCTTCCATTGACTTACAGTAATATTTCTCTATTTTTCCTCCCCAAATGTTAAAAATAAAATGACGACAAAATGTGTCAATTTAAATGCGAAGTTGTTTATAAATTTTATCTTCATAATAAATGATAAATACATAATAAGGTGGGATTCTAAATTAAATTGGGTGATATTTCAGCAGTCTTTCAACGAACTAAAAAAATGCCCTTTTATAATTTTATTGGGTCACTTTTGTGCCACTGAAATATTTTATTCTGGTTGTTGTATGTAATTGATTTTTTTTAAATATACACTGATAGGTACTCGAAGCTAACAGTTTGGTAAAAACTCAAACTTTTGACACTTTTAGATGTCAGAGATTCGGCTTTGTTACTGTAATTTTAATTTTGGAAAATAGTGAAATGATTTCATTTCTCCCTTTTTTTCTTTCTTTGGTTTCAGGAGACTTAGCCTTTTGCAGTAGCGGAGGTATGTACAGTGATTGTTTGATTTACGATTATGGGTTCCTCAAAAAAAAGTTTTGTAAATAATACCCCAAATTTTTGAGCCGATACTTAACGGCATACTTTCCTTCATTTGAAATGTTCCATCAGAATCGTCCATCCTTATTTTCACCCGAGTTTAAAAATAAAGGGAAAATTAAATGCAGTTTTTTTTTGGTTTCATTTTTAATTACTAAAAATATCAAAATGTTTAGAAATGTTAAATGCTGTGAGGCAGATGCTAACAAAAAAAAAGTTTAGCATCTGTGCTTCCCCGATTTGATTAAAAAAAAATTAAAAGTTTGTAATTTTTAAATACCATTCATGTAAGATTATTTTTTTCTTATAGAAATGAATAAAAAAATAGAAAATAATGATAATTCTGACATGGAAATTGCTTCACTCAGGATTGAGCCAAAAATTACAGATATCTAGAATAAGACGTCGATAATCCATAATTTATTTTCAGCAGCAGTACTTCAATTTGACAGGCTATATATAAGACAGGATTACATGAAAGTAGTCAATGGCCTACGATGTTAAAGTCTGCTCAAATGTTTTTGGATAATAGCAATTTTGAAGTAACAAGTAAAAAAAAATATATATTACGACAACACTTAATGTTTGTACATGAATAGAATGAAATAAGAATAAGTAAACGGTATTTTAAAAACAGATATTGTTCACGGCATTCATGTGACAAAGTAATTTACCAAGATAATCTTTTTCAGAATTATACATTTATCAGGTTTACAGTTACATTGTTGATCCATTCGCCCTCATCATTTGAAGCACTTGATCATTGCATACTCTCAATAGATTTTGAAGATGTTCAGGATTCACTGAGTCTGTTGCTTCAACTCAACCGTGGTTGCAAACTGACGACCTTCAGTATAAACATCACGGGATATTATGTCTGGACTCATTGCTGGCTGTTCTATATTGTGCATTTGGTTCACACTAAACCATGTACGAGTGGACTAAGAAGAATGAATGGACAGATTGCCCTATTGAAATATTCTGTTATCACCTCCAATGGTTTTTACAATGGGAAGCAGATGACTTTCAAGAACTTCCTGATAGTCCTCTGAAGTTTGTCGACCCTCCAGAAAAGCAATACCTGTTGTGTCATTAAAACCAAATGCAGCTCGCACCATGAACAGAACCGCCTCCTTTCTGTCTACTATAGAGTATGCGAAGTTCTTGCCTTATGTCGTGCCAAAAGCAAGCCCACCGATCAGGGCCATCTAAATTAAACTACTTTTCATCACTGAACAGAGAACAGATAGCCATTCATTTTTCCAGTGCTTATGTGCTGTGGTCCTCAATAGACGAGCATCTTCGTGATATGGCTTTAAAAATGGTACACGGCAAATACTGTGGAAAACATGAAACTTAATGGACCGTAAACGATGATGAACTTATCTTTTGAGAAAGGAATGGATAAAGCATGGGCAATTCGACATAGAGATTTATCTTGGCTAGAAGCTAGAAATTTCAAATTCCTCGATTGCATCTTGATTTGGTTATCACAGCAGTTTTCTTGCAGCTGTATTTTCATCTTTTCATATAACATGTTATACACTGGATGTGCTGCACCTCGATTCTTTAGCAATGCTTGCAACTTCCATGCCCTCTGATTTTAATCGCCAAATTTCAGCCAATTAGGCCAGAGTACACTGCATGGCATTTTTGCTGTCAACATGGAGCGTTATGTCGACTTGCTTAACAATTATGTCTACACTGGAAGTTAAAAAAAAAAAGAAGCAAACTTTGGAATTTTGTGCTTGGAAAAGCAATTTATCGAACTGTCCATTTATCTTTGAGACACTCAAAATTTGGAATTTTATTTTGTTTTTAAATTTCATTCCACGAAGAACCGATTAAATGCATTTTACACTTATATACTCTTTATTATAACTCTTCATACATAATTTGAGTTTGGTGCATTTGTTTTAGTGGGATCGCCTCTAAAATCTACTTTCCATAAACTTTTGAAACAGAATTACATACCTTATTTTTACCAGAGGTGATTAATCACTAATGACATTCCAAATGAATATATATCTGGTTGGTGAGCAGTGTGTTGCTGGTGGAGAAGATATAGATCCTCTCTTGGCCAGCTAGTTAACAGATACAGACTTGACCATTGTTGATACAAAGGAAGCATTGGAACTCATAATCTGAACATTTCGTCCGCTGTGTAACAGTACCACATATCACAGCAATGCCTTACAGTTGATGACTGTCATGAGTTCAGGCCTGCTTCACTAATTTTTATTTCACCATTTTAATGATGACTAGGATGTCCATAGTCATCACTACAACCCGTCAAATACTCTCTGCAATGGTTGTCGCTCTGTAATTCATTACTATCGATTATGCGAAACAGTTTCATTTTGATATGTACCTTTCTGTATTGGTCCAGATATAATTTCTGTTTGTCTCGTCATTTAATCACAGTTGACTGCAGGTCTAACTGTTCTGGCATCGTGATGAACATATGCTGTGAGTAGGAGCCAGTTTCCTGCAGGCCTTTGATGTTGCCCTTCTCAAACATGTTCAGTTAATGGTAAGGCTGGCAACAGAGGTCTGTAGGATCTTTGATGATTTCTTGCCCATTACAAAAGATTGATTTCATGCTTGAATGCATTTGTAACTGCCTGAACACCACTCCTGTTGTCTTTAGGGCAGTTTTAATGTCAAGGAACACATATTGAAGGACTATTGAAATATAAATGTTTTCTTTTGAACATATTGGAAACTCTGGCAATAAGAAGGTTCAAAAGAAAGTTTTCAACATTTAAAATTTAATACTAATTGTATACACTTGTCTAGGAGGGATTTTCCCACTCTGGGTGAGATAGAATTACTATTTCTGCACAGTTCCTTGAACCTTTGTCAATGTTTTGGAGAAGTGTTACTGTGGCCTCCTTCCCCGAGACCCTGCAAAGGAGCCTCGGAATTACTATCTCCTAAAGAAGACTGAAAGAACCGAGCCAAAATACTGGCTCAACCTCACCCGGAGTGGGAAAAAATCCCTCATAGATAAATATATCCAATTATTACGGCCCACTCCTCCTTCAAATCCAAGTGAATTAGTACTAAAGAATCATAAATGTATATATCTTTGATGTAAATACTATCTTTTGACAATAAACTGTTGCTGAAACACACTGGCATTTTGTATCTGAATTAGATTTAGCTTCTCTTTTACTGAAATGTGCCAGTAACTTAATTTGGAAGATATATATATATCATTGAATCATTTACGGTACTTGAAAATAACTTGGCCTTCGCCATAAGATCATAAACTTGTAATAAAAGTAACTATTACCAATGGAAATGTGGATGATTGCATATTTATGTTTAGAGGAAAACTTATTTGCAAAATGGAGCTTCAGTAATGATTGAAAATTATATTGAATAAATCTGCCACAGCAACTAAGGGCATTATTAAAAAAATTAAAATATTTAAAACTTACGTTTAAAAGTAAAATTAAATAACTTTTTCTTTTTTAAAAAATATAATTTATATGTAAAAGAGTGGTTACTACTACATTAAAAAAAAAATGGTATTTTTAATTAAGAAAACAAATATTTCTTCAGGATAGAAAAAGTTAGAAAGATTCCTGACAGGAAGATATTGGTAATCTTCCTCCTTTTTTTTTTGGTAGAAAATTAAAAATTGTAAAAGAAAAAGTATTTTAATTTGAGCTATTATAAACAAAAGTTGTGGTTGGATTAAGTGAAGTATTTGTTTTTGAATATTTAAAATAAAATATATATTATTTGATATTTTAATCTTGAATCTTGATCAGTCTATTATTTTTCTGGCATATATTTCTTCTCCAATTTTCTCCAGATCTGCATCTAAGGCAGTCTTGAGTATTGGAGTACTCCAAGTGGTGGACTTCGGGCTGATGACTTCTTTCCTTACTGGAGTTCTTCATACTTCAAGAATGATCCCAGGTGCTTGGAACGGACTTGGTTCTGATGCTTTCTATCTTTCCATTAAATACTTTGTAAATCTCCATCCCCACTTTCTTTTAATAAAAAATCCCCATTCTCTGAAACTAATGTTTTTCAAGTTTAAACAGAAGCCATTATATAATGTACAATGCTTCTTTACGTAGGTGAAATTATCTTTGATGCCTTTTTTTTTTTAGTGCCTGAATTTTTTGTAACAGTATTGCATTTGTTAATCTAAAGCTTTGCAGCTTTAAAAAAAGAATTTAGGTTTTTGATTTGTTCATGTAAATTTTCTAAGCTGCCTCATTTTAATACAGTCTGACGTTAGATTGCGCGCATATGTGTATATATAGCAGATATTACGAATTTTACTGCTATGTATCTTCCCCCCCCACCCCCTTTTCTAGCATATATTTTTCTAAAAATGCTTAGTGTTTTTGAAGTGCTTTGTAGAATAAATATAGGTTCTTCTCCCAAAATAAACCTTTTGTAATTGTAAACAGTTTCCATCTTTTTGCCATTCTTTTTAAACATCTTCTTTCAATAGTCAGGTTATCTAAAAAAATTCATTTCATTATTAAGTTCCTCTGTTGGTATTTTACTTGTTAGTAAAATATGTAAGAAACGAACTGCAGATGTCCATTTCTTCTTCTAAAAGGTATTGAAAATATATTTATTTTAGAATCCTTGCACTAATAGAATCTTGTCGGTAGCTGCCCATATTTTTTTTCTTATATAAATTATTGAATTTAAATTAAAATTGTTTTAAATTTAAATAAAACTATATTCTACAAAATATTATTTGTTTGTAGAATCAGAAGTCATCTCCTTACTTGCTGCTGCTTAATTATTAAATGTATATTTCTAGTGTTAGTTTCCGTCTGCAATTGCAGTGAAAAAAAACAGCTGGCACAACACAAAACAAATTCTTGCGGTGATTTAAAAGTTATTAGTTTAATCTTCCTAAATAATTTTACTTGCTACTCTACTTAACAATAAAACTAAGCTTTTAACTTGCGGCAGTTGTTATATGTTATTCATTGTAAATCTTACAATACTTTGAACATCTTTTAATAACTTACATAAAATTCCAACCTTCCAACAAATGATTTGATGTTTTAAGGACTTTGAACATCGTTTAACAAGACTACCGTTTATTTTAAGTAGGAGTAGCAACAATGTTTTACAGGAAATTCACAATGCATAGTGAAAAGATCATGTATCTACAATGGGTTTTTTTAAAAAAAAGTAATTTTCAGGCAGTTTACTATATTTATAAATTAATTCCTAATTGTGGAATGCTCCAGTGACTATGGATAGCATTTTTTTACCAGTAAAAAGCATTGCCAGTGATAAAAAGCTAAATCTAGAATATTTGCTTGTTCAGCTTAAACAATGACTAAATCCTGAACCACATTTTAATAAGCGGTTTCTTTTTGTTTGTCTGGTATAAGTTTTTTGTTTTTATAGATGCACAGTGCTGCACTTCAATTGAAGTAGATCATTTGATGTACTTCAAATGATTTACTAATTCAAATTTGCAGCTATCTATAAATTACAAGCTGTGTAATAGCTATGTAAAAGCTCTGTTGTTACTGCTAACCCATCCAGCATGCCACTAACAATGAGTGATGATACCAACTTCTGTAAGGTCCATACTTACTCACTAGTTTCCTCAAATCTTTCTACCATGACCATCACAGGCCTGCAAGCATGATTATCTGTTGCCAAGAGCCTGTGATACAACAAGTATATACACTTCCGTGCAGCTAAATCGACTCACCCCTTCAGAGCGGAGAAAAAGGCGTATATTTTTTAAATGGCTGAACCGATTTTCAAAAAACTTTTTTTTTTTTTTTTGAAAGCCTAATGTTTTTACTTTACAATGACACCATTATCATTAAAATCTGTACAATATTTTGTTTTATAATGCATTTTGAATGAAAATGCAAGCAAGATGCATGCTTAGGAAAAAAAAATTGGGGATACTTAAAATTAAATTACAACAAAAAATTCAAGCAAAACAAGGAAACTTTTATTAATCAATACTTGGTATTGCCTCCCCTTGCCTGTACGGCGACGGCTTGCATGCGGTTCCTCATAGACCCTATTAAGATTTTGACAAAGTCTTGGGGGATCCCATTCCACTCCTCCTCCAGCACAATCTTGAGCTCGTTTTTATTAGACGGTGCCGGATTTCTGGCTCGGACCCTCCGTTTGAGCTTGTCCCAAAAATGCTCAATCGGATTTATGTCGGGACTGAGGGCTGGCCACTCGATCGTCTCGAGACCAACCTCCTCCATGAATTGCCGAGTGGTTCGTGCTGAATGACACCGGGCATTGTCATGCACCAACATGAAGTCTTCCCCGATATATCCTGCGTAGGGCACAACATGATCTAGGAGAATGTCCTCAATGTATCGTCGAGCAGTCAGACCCCCCCTCCGGCCTCCACCAGGTATGAAAACAAGATCTGTTTTTCCCTCAAGAGATATGCCAGCCCACATCATGCAGGAACCGCCGCCGTACGAGACTGTTTCAGCAAAACAGCACTGTGAAAATCGCTCTCCTGGACGACGGTAGAGCCGGCCTCTCCTATCATTACCATGGAGATACATTCTGCTCTCATCAGTGAATAGGACGGACCGCCATTGCTCGATGCTGCAATTGACGTGTTCCCGAGCAAATTCGAGTCGTGCTGTGCGGTGACTTACGGTCAATTTTGGGCCTCTAGCGGGCCGTCTTGGAGTGAGGTTGGCTTCCTTCAAGCGTCTTCTGACTGTCCACTGACTAACAGCTACTCCACGAACTTGTCTCAGCTCCTGTTGCAGATCGACGCCCGTAAGATGGCGATTTCGCAGTGAAGTTGAAATGATAAAGCGATCGTCCCTCTCAGATGTGAATCGGCGCCGTCCAGTATGTGGTCTCCGAGGGAAGGTACCAGTTTCCTGAAACCTTCTGAATACTCTTGAGACAGCAGATTGGCTCAAGTTTAGTTGATGAGCGACTTCTCGTTGACTGTGGCCTGCTTGTGCCTGCTTGCACAAAGCAACAACTTGTGTGGCGTCTTCTGGCGTAGTTTGGGTTTGTGAAAACAATGAATTAAACTTGCAGAGATGTGTACAGATGAATGTCTGATAAGCGACTGATGAGAAATATCGGTCCACGTGGGATTTTATAGGGGATTTTATAACGGAGTTGGTGGTTTCCGTTCAGACTGCATTTTGCTACGCTTACGTTCAGGTCACATTCATTTGGAAAATATTGTACAGATTTTAATGATAATGGTGTCATTGTAAAGTAAAAACATTAGGCTTTCAAAAAAAAAAAGTTTTTTGAAAATCGTTTAAGCCATTTAAAAATATACGCCTTTTTGTGCGTTCTGAAGGGGTGAGTCGATTTAGCTGCAAGAAAGTGTAGTTTACATCTCACTGATTCCGGGAGAATAACTTAGTAACAAGAAAGGTTTGTCGACAATCTTTGCATTTCCACTTTTTAAGATGTTATGCAAACGAATATAATTAACACATCTGAAACTCCAATTTCCATCATGGCAACAATAATTCATCTTTCATTATATACAAATGTTTGTGCTTTATTACTAACAGTATGCATTTTACCTAGACAATCATTAGTCTTTGTTATGAGAAACTTGTGTTTTCATTGTCGACTCTTTTACCATGATTCTAATGCAAGCATATTAGGCATACCAGTGAATAGTTAATTTTCTTTTCACTTCCTTTACTTAAATTCTTTAACTAGTGACGTTACGATGAATTAGGAAATTCTTCTGTGCCATATACCCTAGAAGCATCAGGAGTTTCAGATTCTATCTCCCTGTTGTCATCTATGACTTTGTTACCAATCTTCCTAGTATTTGTCAATCATTTATTACCAGAATAATTTTTTTAGTCACTTTCTTGTCTTAATTAAAAAGTTAAGATTTAATAGAATTCCATTATCTGGGAAGAATGTCCTCATTATAAAAGGTCCATGAATCATTTTTACTTGAGGCAGCATTTTCATGACACATTAAATAAACCTGATCGAAAATTTAGATGCACTAAATCGTTGGATATTTCAGCAAAAGTTCAGCTCTTAATTTATGGGCCAATGTGTATTTTCCCTCTTGGTTAATTATAAATTAGTTAAAGAATTGAAAGTTCAGAAATCTGTGACTTGTAAAGTTTTTTTTGAGTGTTGTAATTTTGATGTCTGTAATTGATTTTCCTAAACTTATGAATTTGCATTTTTGAGAAAATAATTTTAACTATTTGACCTAGATCTTTCTTACTATACCAATTAAATTTTTCATTCTTTGTGACATGGACTTACTGTGGTTTGTCACTAGTTTCAGTTAATGTCTCCTCCCATCTGTGAATTCATTAATTTGAGGCTGCTCAAATATTTAGTAGAAACAAATCTATAAAATTTTATTGAGAAATTTAGAATATGGCTTCATTTTTTCCCCCTATTTAATAGCAGAAACTAACAAAAAAAAAAAGAGGGGAGGTATTTGTGTATTCATGTTATAAGAAAGGTAGAGTTCTTTGAAAATTCTATGAATAAATTTAGTGAAGACATTGACTTTCTTTAATCCTATACTCTTAACCCTTGTTTGAAGAGATAGACAATGCTTTTAAGCTTAGGCTTATTATTTTTTATTCTTTATCTTTAAATATGTAAGACATTACTTAAGGCATGAGATGTTGGCATCATTAATCTGATCTAAAACGACCTTGTTAATTGTTTATTTTTATTCATTCAGTAAAACTCCATTATTTTTAGCTTTGGCAGTTTTGACAGAAAAATCTGTCCAAATCAGGTCTTAAGATAATAACAATAATAAGCAGCTCAAATTTAAATTAATGATTATTATTTAAATGCTGAGGACTCACAATTATCGTGACCTATAAGCTTAATTTCTGTAAAGATGTATCGAATATTATCAGTTAGTTAGTGATATATAGAGAAACTTAGGACAAATATTGCAGACACAGGAAATTACAGGCATTTTTTCAGCTTGATGTTTTAGGGTCTGAGCTTTGCAAAAAAATAAGTATATCAATATTCTATGAATGCAATAACTTTCGAATGAAACATCTGATCAAATTTTGGTTGTTTTTTTTTCTCTGCAATTCCATTAATTCCAGAGTCAAATAATCAATATTAAGGAATTTTTCTACATACTTCTCAGCCCAGAAATATTCAGTTTCAGAGTTTCATATTTCATGTATTCAATTTGAAAATATTTAATACATTTGCGAATTTTTGGAAGGCTATTTCCGCTCTTCCTTTTTCAGATTTTTAAGCCTTAAACATCTGTTTCAAGGTATCACTTGAAAGATTTTAAACTCATAACTCTTTTAGGACGAGATGAGTATAGAAAAATGCCTTGTGTTAGGCGACGTAATGTAGCAAGGAATTTATAAAGAAGTAAAATGTAGATAACTGATTAGGGAAAACTCCAGATAAAATGCAGTAATGAGTTTTAAAACTGAGGCCTTTGATAAACTGTGCTTCCCCAACTTTGGAAGAACTCGGTTGAAAAATGAGGGTCTATTGGTAACTTGGATCTTGTGCTAATTTTTCAGATATCTGTTTCACAGATATTTAAATGACATTCGATTGAATCATTATTGGAATCAAATTCAAGCAGAAGATTTTAATGTCCTTGTTCTTACGCTTCTAGTAAATTACCTTCAGTTAATACTTCTTGGCAGGAGGGATGATATCAAACGTAAAGAAATTCTCCACTATTATTATTATTATTATCATTTTTTATTATTTAAGACTCGCATTGTGTTTCTGTTACTATCCACTGGATCGTTGGATGCAAACTTCCATTTGTATCCGTTCTTTGGAAAGTCTTTGTAGTAAGAAACAATAAAAAGCTGTTGGCTTTGACGAGCAAATTTGAACTTTTAATGATTTCAATTGATTAGTTTAGTGGAGGGTTATATTTTTCTCCAAGAAAGTTAGTGCTACATCAGCAAATTGTGAGGCTGAATTCCTCGCTGCTAAAGCTTGCTGCCAGGTGGTTAAATCTATGTTTGTTGTTATATGTCATTTCAACTTTGTTATTAATTCCCTCCCCAAAAAAACGATATGTAGATTTCCCATTTCTGGTTTCATCCTTAAAAATAATCAGTTCACTTTTTCCAGTTATAAGTCTGTCTGAATGTTTTGTTAAAAATTTGAATCGTAAGTTAGGAGATATCTTATAATTTTATTGTGAATTTAGTTACTAAGCTGCTGTTGTTTCTGTATTCTGTGTTGTCAGTGGGTTTTTGGATAATATTTGTAGAAGCATTACCTCCATTACAACAATTCTCTTCTCTTTTTAAGTTTAGTGTATTTTATCAAGTATTTATCGTCATTTTTGCTTTATTTCTCTAAGTTATAATCTTTATTAACTTACTTGCATAAGACAAATTAGTCTCATAAAACCAGTATATAATAATTATTGAAATAGTGAATGAATTTTCTTGAATTTGACATAACATTTTTACAAACTGACAATTTATCTTTCTTTCTTTCTTTCTTTTTTTTTCTTTATGTGGATTCCTGTGAATAAGTTTTTCTGCAAGGTAATACAAATTCCCATAAGACTCTAGAAGCAGAACAGTTAAATTTCACTGAAAGCAAATAATGTATTTTTATTGACATTTAACAGTGCATCATAATCCATTTTAAATTTCCCCATTGACTTTTTTCCATTAAAATTAATTGGGGGGGTTGGGGTTCAGATGACTTAGATTAGTATCTGTGAAGATGTAATTTATAAATATTGATTTCCCAATGTATTGTGTACGTGACTCTTTTAAGGAAACAAAATCAACATTCTAAGAAAAGTATACCGAGTTCTTTTAGGAATATCCTCTTACCTTAGTTACATTTTTACGTCTTTCTTTTATTTCTACAGTATTGACCAGTTTTGAACATTAGTATGGCATCCTGTGTTTCATGTAAGGATTCAGTTCCAAATTGACCATCTTTGTTTTCCAGATAACTTGAGTTTCTGTTGAAATAGTTCCACACTTCTAAATCCATGAATACAGTTCCAGTGTTTATAAAAAAAAATCATCTATTTGAATCATTGTGTTGTGCAAACTTGACTTGCTGCCTGAGAATGAGAACTAATGTTTTTATCAATTCTATAAGCTCCATTTTCATCTCTAATTTGCTTAGCTCGTTTTCTTTTTTTGTTTTTCTCTATTCCTTTCCTTTTTTTTTTTTTTTAAACCTTTACCTGCTCATTTCCTCTTTTTATTATTAATGTTTTTCTTTTTTATGTTTGCCACAAGAAAACACATTTTTGAAATCTGTCTCACCAGGATTATTACAGACTCTTGTGAATAGAGTAATTTCTGCAGCCCCATTTTTTATTACCATTTATTACACTTCATTGATCTAATATCTGATTGTACATCTAGTGAGGACTTTTCACAAGTTCTTTGAACAAATGTGGCTTCTATTTGTTCAAGTTTCATCAGCTTATTTGTGAATAGTTCTCCTGTTTCATTCGTACATCCTGGATGTATATGACATGTTCAGCTGAAACCATTGAATTGGTTAAATTGTTTACATATATTTCAATAGTCAAAAGAAATTCACATGGTCATTGAGACACAAGTCCTATTGTTTCACAAGCCAAAGTATACCTTGTTTTTTTAACTCCTTCAGCTGTTTCTGAAACCAGTTCATAATGGCCGGAATCATCTCTGCATCTCTGCCCCTGAAGGGTCTTTTTCGATGGTACAAAAATATGTAAGTCGCAAGACGATAGGTGCAGGGTATGGGGAGGATGTTTCAGCAGTTTTCATGCTCAATTGTGTTCCTCAATTGTGTGGATCAGATGCCAACGGGGCATTCTCATGTAGGACGATAATGTCATATATATAATGATATATACTTGTAGTGTTGTAGCATAGTGATGTACATTGATGGTTTCATCCTACAGCTTGAAATCCAGAAAAAAAGGTCCCTTGATGTCAAAGGATATGGTGAACATAACTTTTCCAGCAGCTTGTGCTGCCTTGAATTTCTTCGATCATGGTGATCCCAAATGGAGTTTTCTTGTAAGTTCAAAGTGGTGACACTGGGTCATTTTCAGCTTGATAGTGTAGCAAGAATTCAAGTGCCAATGCCATCCATTGTTCCTTCTGATTGCCGACAATAGACGTTGAACCCATTGACGACGTACCTTGTGATATCCAAGTTCCCTCATCACTGTATGCAAAGAGCCAATGCTTATGTTCACCTCCATTGCAAATGACCAAATACTCCGATGTCTACCCAAGAAACTGAATCACTGCTCTTTGATCTTGTTTGGAAGGATTTAGTGCATGATATGCCATCTTCAGTACTTATTACACCGTTGACATCATCTGTGATGATCTTCATTCACTGGCCTCTTTAACAATCAACTGTGTCTTCAGCTGACTTTGACACTTGTCTCTCTACTAATTACATAGCTACTGCAGCAACTCAAACTAGTTACTTTTGAACACGCCATTAATTATCTTCAGTTCATTCATTCTCCAGCACAAAAGCTTTTTTTTGTAAGTGGAGTTTTTAGTCTGCTTCCTCTTCTGTTATGTCACTTTTTTTTTTTTGTTATCGAATCTTAGTGTTGGTTCTCTTAGATTTCCTACTAATAATCAAATTTGGCCTTTAAATCATTTAACACGTTTGTTATGCAGTTGATCCTCTATCCATGCTTCCCATCTTCTCATGCTATTTTCTTCTCTCCCTATCCAATTTAGCATTACTTAATGTATTTAGCAAGTTTTCCCACATCCACTAAACTGTTGTTTGATTTTGTAAACGAAGTATTAATGATAGAATGCTCATTTTAATTAGCAAAATCGTTGTTGTTTTTCTTATCCCTATCTCTTGATTTTCTTCAAACATTATCTGAGAATATATAGTTAGTTGGTCAAATAGAAGAACTGCATCTAAATCATAATTGAATACGCCATAAATTGCATTTGTTTAATTATTTATTGTGGTTTCATTATTTATGTAATCACAGGGAACTCATTTTATAAATGAATTTATTATAAAGAATTTTATTAATTAATATTAGCATTTTCATAAAGGCAATTTAGAAAAATTTTCACGGTACTAAATCTTTTCTCCCATTCCAAAAGTTCAGTTCAGGATTAGAATAACTTTTCCATTATTCTTTGCCCTTTACAGTTATATAGTCGGCCACATTATTATTATTTAGTAGTGTCATTGTAGGAAGCAAAACTGGTTTTGTACTATCCACGATGTGATTGTTCTTGTTTACCCACACTTTCTTCATTCTCCATTTTGAATTGTCAAAATAGTAACATGCCAATACAGTATTCCTAATGGCTTTGAGGTTAGCATCTTAGACACAAAGAGTTCCCCTTCCCCTCCCACAGTCTTTGCAATCGACAGCCTTTTGAAAACAATTGTAAATAGTTTATAACTGTTAAACACAGTCTCAGTTTATAATAATCATTATTAATATTAATTACAGCTTTAGTACTGCTAGCATTTTCAAAAATCTGAGAAATTTCTGAATTACAAATGTAAATATTTTTAAATCATGTGGTGTGTGTGTGTGTGTTACATATACAACCATGACTGAATGAAATTCACTTTGATATAACATATACAACAAGGAACAGTCTGTAGACCCCAATTTAAAACTTGTCCAGCCTCTTCTTATCCTCCTGCTTTTATTTCCTCTTATTGTGGACTACTAAGTTAAATTGGCAGTTAAGAGCATCAGTTGGCTTAACTTTGCTTGCCATGCCTGTACCTTGTACTTGCATAAACACTACTTTATCCTGATCAAACAATGTCTGAACAAACACTTCACAATTTGTCTCATGTCTCTTCAAATCAGTGCCCTTTCTGGGACATTCTTTGAACATTTTTAAAAATGTGCTTCAGTAAACATTCGACTGGTGGTAAAATAAGAGATCATTTTTAAATGTGACCAATAACCCGTAAGTGCTATCGACAAAACCATCAGCTTCTCACATTTACCTGTGCACATTCGTCACCTTATACAATTCGCCGAATGCACATGGTGCTTACAATATGATAAAAGTTAAATTGCTGGGCAGTTCCTGCCATGTGACCCTGGTTGTTTGTACACTTGGCAGAAAGGGTTCTTTCTACACTTGGTCAAATTTTTTGGACTCTCAAAATTGTGTTATATCAAATCACTATCTTTCAATCATTTGCAAGCTGTTTTACAACAGTACCATTGTTACTAGCTTTAATGTTCTTTCCAGAATATTAACAAATATCTTCAAAAATGACAAAATAAATATATATCTGTTCCAGGTATTCAGTGCCTATATTTTTAAATCAGCCACTTGCAACGAAATGCATTTAATTTTTTAATTTTTTTCTGGTACCATATGCAAATAAAATCACTCTCGTGAGCATCTTACGCAGCAGATACTGTTTTCTACTCTTGGGTTTCACATTCTCATAATCCTTTACTGCTCTTTGTGCTTGCTGAAAATATGAGGAGAGATCTCAAAAATTCAAAAAATAGGTTATGTTTCTTTTTCAAATTGGATTTGTTACGATTAAAGACAGATGGATCTCCTCCTCCCCTTTTTAATCCGGAATTATTAAGCGAATTATCTGTAACTAATAATTTATTTTATTTTTTTTAAATATAAATGGTTTTACATTTATTCCCACACTTAAAAAGCCTGGATAAATGATGAGCAAAACAAAAAAAAAACAATGAAACTTATTCTGACTGCAACAAAGGCAGTCGGTCCTGTTTAATTATTGCTTTTTTATGAAGACAAAAGTGATTGCTAATATAAAATAAGAAGTAGTAAGTAAATAATATAAAATTTGTAGTTCAGAAATGAAGCTTTTTATTTGCTTTTATTTTGCTGAAATTTCATTCTTTCCTAACTTTTCAATTTAGAATATATAAAATATAGTGCTTTTTTTATTTTTTATAATAATAGCAGCTAATGCCTTTGCTTCAAACAAATCCAATATTTTGATGTATTTAAAAATTGCAATGCTTATTTTATTGTTTGAAGATTTTATTTATTTATTTTTTTACTTTATTTTATTTTGATAAGATTTATTATTTCATTTAGTCTGCAATCTTAATTTTGTAAATGCTAGTGGTTTATTTAAAAAAAAAAATTAGTTTCAGAGAATTAAAGACTTAATTAAAAAAAGAAAAATGGAAATAAATAAAACGCGCTTACTTGCAAAAAGTTGAGAGAATTATGCATGGTAATAATCGGACAGTTCAGAATACTGTGCGTATTCCTTCATCAGGGACGGCACAAACGTGTAGGACATAAAGACAACATTTAGGACGACATGATGAGGGAAGGTATGTTGAAAGTCAAGATTTTCAACGTACCTTCCCTCATCATGTTGTCTTTATGTCCTATATGTTTGTGCCATCCCTGATGAAGGAATACGCACAGTATTCCAAAACTGTCGGATTATTACCATGTATAATTCTCTCAACTTTTTGTAAGTAAGTGCGTTTTATTTATTTCCATTTTTCTTTAATCAAAAAAGTATTCATATTTCAAATTTCAAGTTTTTGTTACAGAAATTAACCTTTTTATTTTTTTCCTTACCAACATTATAGTGCTTTTGAAAAGAAGAGAAGACCATATTGAAATGTCTTTTCCTCCACGACATCCTCTTCCAATGCCAGGCATGCCTCCACTGCCTCCAGGAATGATTCCACCACCATACACATTACCACATATGCGTAAGTAGTATTAAGTTTATGCAGTTTGATTTTTGTCCGACTTTATCATTTCAAAGCTATACAAGGCAATGTTGAGTGTTCTTGGTATATCTTGCGCTGTGCAAGTTACGGTTTTAGCATTTGCTATTTTAAATTGAAAGCTGTCCAAATGATATTCTAGCAGATGTATCATTGTCTGTTTGAGAAAAGATTGCCAATGAAATGCTTTGCTGCTTTATTGTCTGTTTGAGAAAAAATTGCCAATGAAATGCTTTGCTGCTTTATTATATTACAGTATACTCTCGATGTCTCAAAAACCTTGATATGTCGAAAAATTATTTTTCCTGTTGATATTACATATTCATCTAATGTTAATTTTTAATTCTTATGTCGAAGAGTTTTCACTCAAAACCTTGTAATGTCGAATATTTTTCGAAGTAAAAAATGATTTTTTCCGGAAAAATCGCCGTTCAGTTGTGTTGAAGCAAATAGAGCTATTTTCCAAGAATTTCTCACACCGTTAATTATCTCTCTGTGGGGTCAGGGACGATTCTTTTCAATTTAATGTAATTATTTTCGACTACTTTTAAAAATTGAAATTATCATTGCTGTATTTAGACTTACTGTCAACTATCATTACATATTTATACTTATACTCATCTATCAAGACTCTAATTTATAGAATATTATTCCTTATCTTGTATTTTTACGTGAATTTTAATGTTTTGGTTATGACCTTGTTATCTCGAAAACTCGCTATCTCGAATTTTTTTTAGCGTTCCTTTGACTTCGAGATCTCGAGAGTATACTGTATATTAAATAAATTATTTTTTGCACTTCCTCACCATCTTGGGTCATGCCAAGTTTTTTTGAGAACCAGTTGGTGCAATGTATATAAAAAAAAAAAAAAATCGTTATTTTTAATCCCTTAATTATAATTATTTTATTTCCCTTATATATTTATCGTATGTTTCATATACTTTACCCTTGTCAACAGGTGTTGAAGTTTACATGTATCTTGATTACATGTTTAAAAATATGTAATCAAGATACATGTAAACTTCAGCACTTGTTGGTGACGGTGTCTTACATCCTAACATGATTAACAATTTTTAGACATCATTTTGTAAAAAAAAAAAAGAATAAATAAATGAATTAATTTTTAATTGTATTAAAGTAACTGATTATTTTTATTTATTAAAATAATATTGTACCATAAATTTCACAGTAGTAATTAAAAATATTTATTTTTCAGCTCCAATGATGCCCATTGGAGTCATGCCAGCACCAGTAAGTATAAATATGAATTCATTATTTTTTTAAAGTTTTTAATACGTTATTAATTTCTTACATACTCTTGTCAAAATTAATTAATGGAAAGAAAGTATAAAATCAAATTAGGGATGAAATTAGAATTAGCAAAAATTGAGTCATTGTAGTAAATAACTATGATTAGAAAAAAGATGATCTTTAGAATTGTATTAAATGAAAATTATGGTATCCTAGAATCCTTTATCACTTAAGTCAAATTATTTGGTTACAGCAAGTAATGAAGCATAATATAGTTAATCACCAGAGAAATTATAGGTTTGTTTTTCTATTCTGTTGAATTATTATTACTGATGAATGATTATTCTAATTGATATAGCAGCTGTTTCCACAGTAAGACTGCCCATACCAAAAGAATTGTAAATGCTTAAACAGATATAAAATGGATACAGAAGTAGCTAGACTAGCTTTTTTTATTTGAAATGTGTGAATATTTTAGTTTATTAATATAAAAAACAGTTATGAACATTGCAATATTTATATATCATAGTTTCACTATTCACAATTTTAAATGCAATATTCGGGAGGGGGGATCCATTCTGTAGGAGATGAGAAGGACTTAATATCTTAATTTGTGTTTATCTAATAAGGATAATACACACATATCATAAATAAAGATCTGGTCATGATGATTAAGTTACTGTAATGATAACATTATCTGCACTAATTTATACTGCACATCAAATATAATTGTTGTTGGGTGAATATCTTCTTGTTTCTGTGAAGGGATTATTCAAAATTCTTCTATTCAAAGTGCGCTAAGATGAGCTTGAAATAAAGGGAAAAGAAAAGGCTATTAACATTTTGATTTGAAGCAACAATTCAGTTCACCATTTGAGACTTGTGAGTTTGAAGGAAAATCCTCCGTGCTGTGAACTGGATCCTCTTGTGTAAAAGTTAATAATACAGTATGTGTCAAAACAAACTATACTGAGCGTTACAAGCCTTTGTTGCTCGTGCACACCATGTGATGACCTCATCGAACATTGTCATTGAAATGAAACAGTTTGCTTACGTTGGTTGAAGCTTGATAGATATTCAAATGGGGCTAACAACGGTTGAAAAAAAAATTATTATGGAGCATTATTTCGGTTATGAGGAGTTGAATGTTCAAATGAATGCATTTTGAGAACGATTTCAAAAACCTGTAATTTGAACGGCCAGACTTCACTTGGAGAAACCCCTCCATAGTGAGCGGGTAACAATATGATGGTGCGGTGTCTGCAAACGGCATCTTGGGCCCTTGTTTTGTTGAAGACGATCGTGGCAATACTGTGACTGTGAACCAGATATGGTACAGGGAAAGCATTCCCACACCATTTCTGGGGGATCTCGTCAGATTCTTGCCGTGCACATAACCTGCCACGTCATAGCCAATGTGGGTGACTTGCCACCCAGCGTAAGACACGCTTCAGTTCTTCCATTTCATGTGGAACAGCCTTCCAATATCCATCTCATTCACCTGATCTTACACCTACGTTGGGGTATGCTGAAGGAAGTTGTTTTCTAAGAGAACCCACCGGCAACCATGGTGACTCATGTCAAAAGACTGTGACATGCTTTAGAGGAATGAAACAACCTCTCTTCATGAACATATTTGAGAGTCTACGTTAGCGTTACGAGTACTGCCTGCAATGCAACTCAGTGGACAGCATATTGAACACGTGCTCTGCCTCAGAAATTGACTTCCATGTACCACAAGCATTTAAATTATGTTGCATGAATAATTGTATTTTTTTAATCATAATGTTAAATGTTTTTAACATGAAATGCTTCCTTGTACACAAGGAATGAATCTCTTGTTGAAGTTTTTGTTTGGACTAAATCTTTACTAATGTATTTTCATCAAATTTGTAAGTTCTAAAAAAAAATATATTTTACAGTCTTCACTCACTATAAATGTTTGTGTGTTCAGATGGATTATCTGAATTACCCAACTTTCCTTATCCTATCTGTGATCGATAATAGGAAACTTTTATTTTGTCCTTTACTACTTTCTAAAAAAAAAAATAATTGTGAATTCCCAGTCTTCGTTTTGATAATAGACTCATTAAAACTGTGACTTAATGTTGAACTTGTAGCTTCACTCTTGATGAAACTAGTTTAAATTACGGAAGCTTTTTGTTTAGCTATGGAGTTTCAGGATTATTCGCCTATTAATGGAATAATACTTTGATTTACGTTGGTATTCAGTTTCCAGCTTTTGATGAATAACACAAAAGTAGGAAGAAATAAGAGTGAAAGAAAAATGAAAGGAGTTAAAGTTTCAGCAATGTGAAATAAAGAGAGAGAAATATTTCAATAATTCTGTAATCTTGAGGGTAAATAATCTGTGAAATTTTTGTCTGAAATAGATAGGCCTAACAAGAAGAGCCGCTGTGGTTGGATATTCTGAGGTAAATAAAATTTTATTAAGTATCTTTCAGAGATTAAAAAAAAAATATCAATACTGTAAATAATATAATTTTTTTCTGCTTTAGTAAGTTTTGAAAACTTACGTTTCAGCTATCATCTATAATAATAATAACAATAACAATTTTTTAATATATATATATATATATATATTTTTAAATCTAATACAGTTGACATTTGGTGCAAGTATTATTGAAATAAATAAAAGCAAAACCTTTGAAGAAATACAGAAATAAAATATAATAATGATTGTTAAAATTTTGCATGAAATTTATTTAAATAGAAATACTAAAAACACTAAACACTATAATACACTATATGGCCATTAATCACAGGATACCCCTTAGAAAGTAAGCGGGATCGTCCATACACATCATACCCCTGTAAAAGGACCTTGAACGTTATGTTGACATGTGTAGCAATAACAGCCATCAGTATGAATGCACGATGCGAGCTTAGTGATGTTGAATGGGGTATGATTATTGGTGCCTAAAGGTTTGGTCATTCTATCCGTGAGATTTCAGGCAAGTTCCAGATATCCTGCGCAACAGTGGGTGATGTAGTGGTGAAATGGAAGTGTGAGGGAGTTATAATACGCCAACCAGATCCGGTAAGCTGAAAACAATGACAGATCGGAACTGTCGAAGCCTCTGATGTGTTGAGGTCCAACCATAAGGCTTCGTTACAAAGGATGGCCGAAGACTTTCGGTCGGTATCGGGAAATGACGTAAGTGATCGGTACCATCTGTCGGTAGCTGGTTGCACTTGGATTCCTTGGATGAGCTGCAGCCCATAAGCCTGAGATCACTGCTTGTCATTTACATTGGTGCAAAGCACTTCGCCATTGGACTCGAGAACAGTGGAAGAGCATGCTGTAGAGTGACGAATCACACTACGAGTTGTGGCAATCCAATGGACGTGTGTGGGTGTGGCAAATGTCTGGCAAGGGTTACTTAATAGGACTGTATTGTTCCCACTGTGATGTTTCAGAGAAGATGGAATCATGGTATGATCCTGTTTTTCGTGGTATGGTCTTGATTCACTGGTTTTAGAGCCTGGATCCATGAATGCCAAGACCTATGAAGCAATTTTGGACAACTCGGCTCTATCCACCCTGTGGCAATAATTTGGAATTAACCCATTCAGTTTCAGAATGACAATCCACCTGTCCATAAAGCCAAAGGCTATAACATAGTGGTTTGAGGACTTGGGAGTGGAGGACTGGCCCAAAGTTCTGACCTCAACTCTATTTTTGAACACCTTTGGACGAGTCAGTATGCTGGTTGAAATCCAGACCAAACCGGCCACAAAACACCACAGAGCTGTTCAAGAGTTTGAGAAATGGAACCAAATTCCTGCAGAAACCTATCGCAAATTGGTGGAGAGTCTTCCTCAAAGGATAGAGGCAGTGATAGTGGCAAAAGGTGAGTCTTATATCATATTGACATCATGCCAAATTCTGGTTAGTTTATTACTAGGGGTGTCCGGTGATTAGTGGATATATAGTGTATCTTCCTATTCAAATAGAGTCCATGCAAAATTTTCAAAATCATTATTTTATTTAGATACACAAGGGTTAAGAAAAAAAAAATCCTCAGTTTTTCTTGGTTTGTTCTTAACTGCTAATGTTGCTGAACTTTTGATTGTATGGTAAGTTTTTTTTTGTAAAATTGTCAGGAAATGTCATTAAATGTTTCGTATATAAACTGAAATATAGGTCGTAATGTGGGTTTGAAAATAAAGAAAGCGTTTTGTAAAATATTAACATATTGATTCCTTAAAAAAAAAACTAAATCAACAATTACATTATTTTCAATTAATACATTGTCAAAGTTCTAAATCTTAAGAAATGTGGGGATTACCTATTCAATTGAAAAAAATTGCATGTTTGTGGTTGTTTTTTTTTTTACTCAGTAAGTGGAAATTAAATCATTTGTTATATTTTTATGTAGGTTTTATTTAATAATGCATAAGTTTATTTGGGGTTCATTATTATCCTTAAATGGAATGTTTGCAATTAAATACATGGGATCTCTTTTGAGGTGCCATCTAAGATATTAAGTATACATTGTTCACTCTCTTCATTTTGGTGCCATTAAGACAGAAACAGTTGCTAGTGTTTCCATTGCACAAGGTGTACTCATCCAAGAATGACTTAAGACTCAAAATTGAATTGAATTGAATTACTGGATAATATAAAATACAAATGTATTATTATTGTGTTTTTAACATTATTATGAATTTTCTTTTTTCCAATGAAAGTAGACATTAAGCAAGTATCACATAAAAAAAGGTTAATAATTTCTTGATTTCTTAGTAAGCCGCAATAAAATAGTGTTTGTAAATTACTGTACTTATATTTTAGTGGAAGACTGACAATATCTAAATCGTTTAATCTTCATATTCAACTAGTAACTGAAGTAGCATTAATTTAAAGAATGCCATGAAAAATGAAATGACAGTTCATCTAAATACATCTGTTTCCATTCCATAAAATTTTTATTAAATTAATAAGTAGATATAAACTGGAAATACCATAGCTATCATCTAGCACAGCGGTCGCCAACCGGTGGTCCATGCAAAATTTTTGATAGTCCGCAGAAAAATTGGGACATATCAATTTTATCCCTTTACAGCCCTTTGTCCAATGTTTTGGATATTTTTAAAAAAAAATTTTTCTCGGAAACTGTCCACAGACTGATTGAATCCACAAACTGATTTCAAACAAACAGGAACAAGCATCACACTAAAAATGTGTAATACTTAAATAAACTTCAAATTATCATTTTATTTTTAAATAATTACACTTTAACTTTGTTACCTTTAATTTGTGCATCTCATATTAATAAAATAAAAGTTTTCTGATTATTATTATATGTATGTATTTACATCTTTTTTTTTTTTCTTTTTTTTTATTTCCTAAATTCTTATTAGTGGTCCGTCAAATTTAAAATTATACATTCAGTAGTCCATGAAATTCTAAAGGTTGGCGACCGCTGATCTAGCAAAAACACAGTCCTATGATATTGTTGAAACTCTTCTATAACCATACATGCTAATTAGTGATAATGAGTGAATACAAATAATAATTCCAAGATAAGTATTAAAAATAGAGACCTTATTTGGAGAGAATAGCATGCTAATTGGCAGATTTATAAAAAGAAAAAGAAAAAAATGCTTGGTGCCATTTGCATGTTAATTCTGACGATTAATAATTAAGTTATGACATAACTTTTCAAAATTAATCAGTCGGCTGCTGCTACCTTCAAAAGATTAGTTTATTAACCATTAATTTCCATTCGTAAACTGAAGAAGTTTGATTAATTGGAATGTTTGGAAATTGCATTTTCATAAACTTGGAATTGATAATAATCATTTTTCAGCTGCAGCATTTAAATATGGGGTTAAATACCAGGGAAGAGGGATAATTAAGGTTGGAAAGCCAAGGGATAATTTGCATAAATAATAAAAACATTTTTATTTATTTTTTTATTTTTTTTATAATACGTCATTTGTGGAATTTTATACATAATTAAGAAAATAAAACCATATCTCTTGAAAAACAAAGGAGAGTTGCAATTGAAAGGCTGTCTATAAATTACAAATGGGAAATTAAAAATGGTAAGTAGATATATGGGCTTATTTCTGTGCTATGTTGTATACTTAATACATTCCTGTTTGAAAATACGACATAGATACATGTGCTTATTACTAAGTTTAAACATTCTTGACTATATTTCATGTTTGGTTATATTAAGAGTATCTTTGACTTCATTTTTAATATTTCTCCCATATGTATCATCTGAATGTTTTTGTATTGTTAAAAGCAGTTTGTAAGTTTACGGTTCCTGTAATAAGGAATTTTTTTCATATTAGTTCATCACATTCATTTAATTCATCTTTCTAAATTTTCAGAGAAAGGAAAAAAAAAAAACATTTAGAGATAATTTTTTAATCAAAATTTAAATTGTACTAAAACAATGATTCTGAATCATTTCTTTCATTTTAGCTCTTACCACCAGGAATGCCAATGGGCCGTTTAGATTCCCGTGCAATGGCAGCAAACCATCGTCCACCCCCAAATAAGAAGCCAATGCCTCCACCCCCACCTGGAAGCCGCAAACCACAGGTTAGTATTGTTTATTGCCTATTATAATAGGTGAGCATGTGTTCCTTCTTGATCTTAATTATCAAAATAAATAATCTGGAAATCTGCAGAATTTCTTAGAAATAATTATTTTGTTCCTCAAAGAAAAGTAACAAAACTTATGTTCTTTAAATCATTTGTTAACAAACTGGCAAACTTCTTATTTGGGTGTATATGTGATCTTTCAAAAGATTTCATATTTGGATGATGAAATTTTTATTAATAACTGAACATTTACAAAAAGCTTAAAATCATTTGCCGTTTTGAAAAGAAAAGTTTTTAGAGAAAGAAAAATTTGTGTTTGTAATGAATGAGTAGCACTCCTGAGATGGTTGTGCAGAGCTATCTTATCATCAATCCTAATTTGAAAAGCTAGGCCATTCTAATTTGCTTCATGCCATTTTACGTAGGTTGATTTTTGGTGTCATTATCTTCTGAAGTATTTATATTTTTCTCAGTGTAAACTATGACATAAAACACTAAATCAAAATTAATGATTTGTTTGTCTTAGGAAAGATTAATTATTTAAATGCTGACATTCTAATTGTCCTTTAAAAACTGATGCAGTGTTAATTTGAATGAGCCAAAAATAATAATAGTAATAAACAAAAAAGCATTTATGCTTTTCCACTATAGTTTAATTTTCCTTCTGCTGGAGAAGGAGGGCATGGCGTGGTCTTCTTTTTCATTTCATGAACAATGCTGACATAATTTCTGTCAGCTTAATTTTTAAGGGAGAGCCATTTAATTTGTAAATTTAGGTTATTTATTGTTCATATTAAAATTTGCTTTCTATACTTATTATTGTGATCATTTCAGCCTACATTTGATATTTCTTGCTGAAGGACGCCCAACATTAAAAAAAAAAACAAACTCCACTTTTAATATTTAAAAAAAAAAAAAACATTTTTATAAATAGACAAATGAAAATTGGGGATTGTAATTTGAACTTTCTGAACAGTGAACATAACACAATTAGCTAGCTAAATAATTTATAAAGTTATCTATCCTTTTTCATTTTTTTTTTTTTAGAGAGAGATTCTTGATTATTATCGACAAGCGGTGGGCTTTTGTCCATGTTGATCTTAACATTAATTTTATATGTAATTTTGCATATATTTCTTATTTCCTACACTTCTACAATTATTTATTTTTTAGTTTTTTACTATTTTCTTGGCATATGCAAAACGACATATTTTTAATTGTCTTGGGAATAAATAGTGGCTTTTTTTTTAAGAGATTTTCTTAGTTATTCTAAATGTCTGTGTCGAGCAGGCCTGCCTTAAAGTTATGCACTGCACAAAGGTGCCATAATACAAGAGGGTACCCAATTAAGTTTTAAGAGCCAGTTCTCCATTCCAAACACACAATAAACTATCCTACTTTTTCCAAACTTCCCGTTTTGACCACTATCGTGTTTCTCAATAAAAAAATTAGCAAAAAATAAAATGATTAGGAGGAGAACTAGCAAAAAACTTTTTGCACAAAGGGACCTTACAGGTCAGCAGCAACCCTGGTTTGGAGGAGTGATGAGTGCAGTGGTCTGCATTTGAAATAAGATATAATGTATGTTCTTTCCTGTCCGTCTGACACCTAGAGAAGAAAGAATTTCAGGGTAAATTTTCATTGAATTCTTTGCTCAGAAGTAATAAAAGGAATCTTATGGATGATAACAGGACTTCAACCAACACAAATTCACTGATTAAAAAAAAAAAAAAATCATTATTTAGAGTGTTAGTATTTATTTATACAGTAGAACTCCAATTATCCGAACTCCGACTATCCAAATCGATTTCAGAAAAAAAATTCAGATGGAAACGTACTGCGATTCGCAAAATAATGATTCTGTCTATGCGCGCTGTTGTTCAGCAAGCAATGACTTTCATTTACAGTATGGTACGTACATACCGTACTAATATACAGCACTTGTAACTACGCTTAACATGTGTTGCCTTTTCATTTAATTAATTAAAAGCTCTTTTTCTTTAAAAATAGTTTTTTTTCTCCCATTTACAACATACATACAGTAATTAATTAAAATAGACCCTTTTTTCCGAAAAAATCCAATTATCCGAATGGGGTTCGGTCCCAATTGATTCGGATAATTGTAGTTCTACTGTACATTTTAATATTATAATATTATATAAAAAAAAAAAAGAAATTTTTTAAAAAGAGGTTTATGAAATAGACATATCATCAAAGAAATAGGCTAAGTACAGCTTTTATCTAAAAATTAATGTCATCAATATTTTCCTCCCCCACCCACCCCCAGGTTTTTTGTTTGGTTTAGTTAAGTATAACTATCTTAAATTAATTATCCTTTCTTTAACTATACACATATTATTGTTTTATTTGTTTTATTTCAGGAAGATGAGGTTAGTTTTTTATTTATTTATTTATTTATTTATTTATTGAAGGTCAAATGATAGTGTTTTTATTCATATAATTAGGATGATCATTATGCAATTGACCTAAAATTTAATAATTTTACATTTGGACCCAAAATTCCTTTCCAACAAGTTGAAAATTAGATTTTGTTAAATTTTATCAAAATAAACTGTTTTGATATTTAAAATTTCCTAATTTATGAAAGTACTAAATCCCTTAGTATGTATATTTAAATTTATAGTTATTTTAAATATAATGTTAGAATGTAAAAGGTGAAATGGACTCTTTCGCAAAGAATGAAATGGAAAGAAATAAAGTGGAATAAAGAAAGAAAAAATCTTTTAAGTAGAGAAACAGAAACAAACAAACAAAATTATCAAAAAGACTTGTACTTGTAACAATTAAGTCGCTATAGGGCTTTTCAATTTTCTTTGCTTTTGAAAGAAACTAAAAGGATTTGATTACTTGCATAGCAATTCTAGTGGCAGCTGTTGACTTAAACTTTGATAAAAGGTGACTATTTAAATAGTTCTATTACGTAATACCATACTGTTCATCAGGATCTTATATTCTGTGTGTCAGTTTGAGCATTGGATTTTCTTTTGATCTAATTCTTTCAAATTGAAACATTTCTTCATCTTCTTTGTAACTATACAAAATCTCAACCTCTTCACAGCTGCAATTCATAGTTCTCTAGTTTCAGTGTTTTGAAAGTGATATTTTCCTGTGATGAGTTTACTTTCTGTCATTTTTAAGTCCAGTTGTGATTCCTCCTACCTTCTCCTCCTTTTGGGCAAGGGTGTAATGTTGTTAACTTTTTTAAATAGTTATTCTACAATGTAATGGTTTCATTGATTCAGATTTGCTATTTTAAAAATGACCAAGAATGGGTCATTTTGAAAATTTACCAGTTGATAAAGTTTGAAATCTCTGAATATTTTAAATAAATATTTTTAATAGAATAATATTGCTTTACCTTTTCTGAATTTTTAAAGGAATAAATAAGCATATTTCAGTGCCTAATATTGTAAATCTGGTATTTGGCAGCAATACTTTGAGGTTATTAATTAGATTTCTTCATTGCTTCGGTTACATTTCAGATTACATTATCATTTGATATAAGAAGGCAATTCCAAATTTCAAACTTATAATAACAAGCTATTTTTCTTTAACATCCCTAGATTGCTGTTAAAACTATTGTTTTTGCTTGTCAGCTAGGCTTAAATGTCTAATGAGTAACAACATCATTATTCTAGAAAGACTGTAAGAGTTCATGTCTTGGATCACTGGAATACATAGATGTTTTCCTGCTGATGGTTAGCATTTTGAATGTTTAGTAAATATCTAATAATTATATTTGATTGAGTTTTATTATTTTGACTCAGCAGTCATATACTATATCAACCAAACATATGAGTACACACGTTATTAGAGACGAATTGCTTCAGATGAATTAAGATAGTCTCATACGTTTAGTTAATATAATAAAGAAACTTTCATTTTCTTTGTAAACTACAAGTAACACGTGAGCATTTATGCTGGCTTTTCGGATGTTCCTGTTATATGCGTCTTGGGAATGTACTTGCAGAGCTTTTTATTAGTTATTAAGTATTTGAAAATTCCATCCACATAAAAGAACTAAGATGCGTTTCAAAAGAAAATCTTGTAATTTCAACCTGGCAGGACCACTAAAAGAAAAGAATTGCGTCAAGAACAGTTTTACTGTCGATTGGTTTTGTGATGTTCCATCTTACCGTATTGATGAAAAAAAAAATCTTTCAGTTATTAATTAGAATAATTCTTCTCAATCTGTCGTATTTTTAACATTGATAGAATTTCTGAAACAGTGTATGATAATATCAGAAAATATTGTCTGGAAGCATTTTGGTACTGATAAATGTTAGCTAATTCTGTTATTGAATGTTACTTTTTTTTTCCCCTCTTCATCGTTTTAATGTTTCTGTTATAAAACACTTAATAAAAATTTACACCTCTAAAATTCTATGCATAAATTGCTATCTTATTTAGATTTCAGAACATGTAAAAATTGGGAATTTCTTCATTTCTTTGAACAGCCTGTGTACTCGATTATTCTTCTATTATTGTATTCATGTAATTTGATATATTATCTTCCCATTTGGCTATTTTAAGAAATATAATACTAAATTTTATTTTACTCTTGCCTATACTTTAACTGGTTATATTTACTAAAATTAAATCTTTTATCTTCTATCAAATTGTATTTTTTTTTTTTAAAAAAATGGCTATTCTGGTCTTTGTTTATATTTCCTTTTCTCTTATAAATAAGACTCAGAGGAGGACATCTATAACTGTCATTTCCATTAAGGTAAAAGCAAATTTTAATTTACAGTATATATTTATGTTTTCATACATAAAAAAAAATCTTTTATATATATTTTTTAACCAAATCCTGTAAACAAATCAGTTGTTTCAGATGGTATGTCTATAAAGGAAAACTTGACAATTCAACCTGTTTTCTTTCTTCAAAATAATATCAACTGTTGATGTCTACAATTAGAATGATATTGCCAATCAAGAGCTATGTGAGGATCACAATTAATAATAAAAATCATTTGAGATTTACTGAAAGTTTTTAGTATATAAGATAAAGGAATTTGGAACAGCAACCTGGCTATCCTGATTATTATGGAAATCGGATGTCATTTATAAGTAAAGTAAAAATAGGGCATTACAAAATTAAAAAAAAAAAACAATGTATGCTTTGCTTTAACTTTGTTATTTCATTTCTGTATTAATTGATATATCTTCACTATATAATAGCCTATGCTGTATAGGAACATTTAGAAGACTACATATGGTTGAAAAAATTCTGTTTCCTCTCCCCCTCCTCCTCTAGGGTATTTTAATACCCGGCTTTCAGAAAACATTTAAATGAAGACTTTTCCTGAATTTTATAAGTGATTTTTTTTTTTTTTTTAAATAACATTCAAGAAGTTTATTTCTTTTTTTATTTACTTCTATCTCTTCTACTATTATGAGTTTTGTTTTTGAGTCACCCTTCAGCAAACCTTTTTCATATCCTTGGCACCACAGGTTGAAAATACTCCGTTTCAAAGAAATATAACTGTCTTCTAAAATCTTCCCATATATATCTTCTTGAGACCTTAAATGTTCTTATTGTCAAAATACCACAATGTCATTTTGCCACTTGGAATATCTTATTGGGTGTGTGTTATAGAATTGACACCATAGCTCATTCTACAATCTATGCTGTTTTTACAGCAATTATTGCTGCTTGCACTTTTCAGTTAATATCTAAATATTAAAAATACAGTAAACTCCCAATTATCCGCGGGCCCCTTCTATTTCCATTTTTTTACTGTACAATAATTTATGGAATTAAAAAAAAAAAAAAAATTAAATCTAGAATGCTTGAGTCACGATCGGCAGGTGCAGCATCCACATTTAGCGATGTCCAAGTAGGGGGTTTTCGTGTTTCGACACGAAAAAACAAAGACAAATTAACCAATTTTTGTTTTGTTTTGTTTTTTTTTTTGTTAAAAAGTAAGAAAAGAAAGTAAAATAAAATAATTGTGTTTAATGTTTATACTGCTATTTTAATGTAAATAAAACATGTTAAAAGCATTTTATGTTGATTTTCGTCCTATTTCGGATTATCCGCGGTTGCCGCGCCACCCAATTCCACGAATAATTGGGAGTTTACTGTATCTAAATTGAATCTCATTCATAGTAGTATGGATTACAACTAATAAGAAACTTCATTTGTAATAACTGAATAAAATTTTGTATAATTTTTTGGCAGTTTTTTTATGACTCGTGACTACCTTTTGAGTCTGTATGTAAGTCAGCCATTTAAAACAAGAACATAAGCTTATTACTACAAATGCAATCGTTTTTAATTTCAGAACTTCTTACCTGTAGGTGCTTTCAATACATATAAAATTTGAAGGAATTGAATATTTTTGTAGTTAACATATCGATTAATGAATAGTAAATACTAAAACATTGTATAGGTTGGTAAGAAAAAGTAAGCAGTTGGCATTGTTACTTGCTCTTAATATTGAAATCAAAATAGGTACAGCAGAAGTGTTGCTTGCTTTCATAATTAAATACTTTAACATATTACACATCTCTTTAATAGGCTATAGATTAAAAGAGGTTTCTAATATGTATATAATTTTGTAAAGTTTTATAAAAGTGACTTGGCTTTCATGTCATCTGATTTTCCTCTTTCAATTGCTCTAATCTCATGGCTTTGCTCTCCATTGACATTTTCTTAACCATACGATCCCTTTATTTGAGAGCATCTTCAGGCTTTCTCAGACTGTTTAAGAAAAAGATGATTTTAAAATCTTATTTTAAAGCTTTATCCTTGTTTGAGACCAATTTTGAGGCTAACCAGTTTTCTTCATTCTTTTGTATGGTAGCTATTAACCACAGGCTATTGAAAATTGGATCTAATGTCTTTAAAACCTGTTAATGTTCATTGAAGAAAAAAAAAAAACCTAAAAGTTTAGGATTGCAATTTTAAGTCTCAGTATACATGTCTGTTTGCCTATCCATCTATGATCTAAGACAACTGAAAAAACTATACATTGTATGAAGATAAAATTTCAAAAAAGTTAAATTCTTTTAAATGTCAGCTAAGCTTCCTTCAATGCAGGCCCTAATGATTTTGTACTTACCTGGCCCTAAAATATATTGCTATTAAAATTCAAATAATTGATGAGATGATGGATAAATAAATTATTAGCAAATGTTGTCTCTCTGTTAATTTTGATTGTAATCAGATCCACCTGCAAAGTTCCAACAGGTGAGTCTCTGTAAAGCAAATAGTCTCTCTCTATTTCGTTATCAAAATAGAGAAATACAAATAACATAACAGTTTACTACCACTGTCTTTTGATACAACCATTTTTAGATCTTGTGGGTATTCAAAACTTGGCACTCTCAGTGGTTTTTAATGATTTTTGAATGCTTATCTTTTACATATTACAGTAATTACAGATTTGTGAATCTCTACAGCTACAGATTTCACTTGATAGATAGAAGCAGGAACCAAAGCGGGACAAAATTTTCATGCATTTGAAACTAGGAACACCTCCATCTGTTGCTAGTAATTTAAAGTGAAACAGTTGATTGTCCATGGAGAAGTATGTGTTGGATTGAGAAAAAGATGTGTTATTGCAGCCTCAAAGTATACGATCGATCACCTAATTTATTTCATTTGTTTCTGTTTGCACATTATAACCTTGGGCCTTGGTTATACGATTGCTGGAAACTTTCATCTTATCCAGTTTCGGTGTAGGCCTTACACAGTGACTTTTGAGCATTTATTTATTCCTCTAGGATAAGAATGAAAGAAGGGCCAGATAGTTTTTCCATTTAAGCATTCAGACTTCAAAATAACGGGTCCATTGTACCCCCTTTGTAAAAGACATGACATTCCTCTAGGGTATAATCACATTTTATTTTTTCTTTAGAAAGTTTACCCTAGTGAAGATATGCTTAGTATTTTGCATGAAGACCAGCTACTTTCTTGCAATCTCTTGCGTATATGTTTTTAAGCTTGCATCAAATGCTTTTCTTAATAATTGAAATGTTTTATAACAAACAAACAAAAAGTAGTAGCATTCTTACATTTTACCACCAGAATGAAAGATCACAACAGATCATTTTTAATGAATTGAAGAAATAGAATATAAGCGTTGTTTTTTTTTTTTATTTTGTAAAATTTATTAAAGCTGTTGAACTTACAATTGCATGATAGTATGACAATTTGTACAATTTTGTTAAAGTGTAGGAACTCCCAAATCTGAATTTAATGCAAGATAAAGTGAAACTTTTGTTCTCTTGCGGATACATTATGTTGTCAGTCTTGTAATATTGTAATTGACTCCTATTCAACAGTAAGTATTGATTGTTTAATAATTATTATTGACATTTCCTTGATGAATAATTGACCGAGCTGTAACCATTGTATGTATTGAGCTTTATGAATGTATATAATCTTTGTCTCTGCTGTTATTAGCATACTATCTGAAAGAAAGATAAGATCCTAAAACTTTGGTCTGATTTATACTTGCTCCTAATAACTTTTGAAACAATTGGCTAATCTCCATGAAACCTGATATATCATTTAGTTTAAAATTAAAATTTGTCTGAAATATTTCCTTCAAAAATGAAATAAACAGTTGTAAGATGAAATTGCTTTGTCACAATTTTGTTGTGGGCTTTATCCAATCTCAGATTGTAGATACTATTCT
>JAFIDM010014012.1:54342643-54370805 GCA_023159025.1 Thereuonema tuberculata
GCCAAAAAAAAATATATTGATATGCAGATTTTATTTTTCTAAACTGAAAATAACTTAAATTATGAAAGTTAATAGATTTATATATTTTTAATTTTATTTTTATTTCTGCCTATTAGAAAAGACACGAAAAAGAAATAAAGAAGCAGAAGTAAAAAGGAATTGTAAAAAAGAGAAAAAAATTTTAAAAAAACGAAAAGAAACTGCATTAACATATAAGACATGGATTAAAAAAAGAAGAAAAAAAAGATTTAAAAAAACAAAATTTCGTCATGCAGCTGACTTGAACCAACGACCTCGAGGTTTACAATCCAAGATCTTACCGACTGAGCTATCGCTGAACTTCTTGTTTCGATAAAGGAGGCCAGAAGCTTTTATGCTGAATCACCGGAAACACTCCAAAAATCATCAAATATCTCCAAAATGCTTGAGTGTTGGACCCTAAAACCGGGTATATTTTTGAAGTACTTCATGAGTACTTTCTTCTCCCAAAAGGGCATCAATTTTGGCGAGATACAAGCCGTGTCCTCTCCTTGTAAGCCTAAAAGGAAAGCAGTGAGAACAACAATTGAATTGAAAAAAGAACTTGTTGCGAAGTTTGAAAGTGGAACTCGTGTCTCTGACCTGGCAACTCAGTATGGCAGGGCGAAATCAACCATATCATCTATACTGAAAAAGAAAGACATAATAAGAGAGGCCTATATATTAATTGTTTTCATAGTTTTTATGTATTTTACGCTTAAAGTATTATTACAAAGGTTTAAATAAGCAATCATCTCTGGGTTCTGGAACGGATTAATCCAATTTACATTATATCTTATGTAAAAAAATGATTCGCCATTCGAACTGCCTCCTGGAACGGATTGTGTACGAATAGAGGGGTTCAACTGTACTAAGTTATTAATCACTTGATTTATAAGCCAACCTGTTTATTTGTTTATTTGTTTTTTGATATTTTCAGTAAAGAAGATTTGGAATAAGTCTCAAAAAACATTACGGTGAAAAAAAAAAAGGAATTTAAATTCATTTACAAATAGAATTGAAATTATAATAAAGAGATGTAAGCCTTTTAAGAAACTTGTGTATTTTATTAGTAATCAAAAGAAAATACCAACTAAGATGAAATCAGTAAGAAGAAAAGCATCAATTCATAATTGTTTATTTTTTTTTATGCTGGATTGCTGTTTTTTTTAAGCTTGACCTGAAATGCACTATTGTTTGAGTTTGATCATCTCATATGCAGTTACCTATTCTTAGTTATTTGTTCTTTGTTCTTAATAAACTTAATGTGTTTCTTCTACTTAATTTTTAAATGAATTTTCATTTAATTATTTTTATTCTTCAACTTTGAGACGAAATTAATAGCTTTTGTTGAAGGGACATCGAGTTGTGAATCATAATGGTGCAATGAGATTGATGAATTGTATATTGCTGGAGAAAGAGAGTTATCGTTTATGCCAAATAAATAAAAATACATTTGGAGATCTTAAGCATAGATATCATCATCATTGACCCTAGTTGTTCAAACTCTTAAAAATATTTATTTTCCTTACATGAGCATATGAAAAACAGAAGTTGGCTTATAATCAAGCTTGACAGATTTTATTGTTCAAAGTTATTCCTTAGGATTTGAAAGATATAAGTAATTTTAATCTTTTGGGACACTCGCATTGAGAAAAGGTGACCTTATACTCATGTTATGTCATTTCTTCAGTTCCTATAGTATTTTACTTCGTCTTGTGACATCTTTAAGCAATGGTCAATGAAGTGGATTTAATTTTTATTCTGAACTTCAGCAATTTTTTAGGCTGGAACAAAAAAAAAGAAAAAGACAGCAAGAGATATATCCAATGGTAGAAAAGTTTTTATTATGTTTAAACAAAATTTTAATTTAATAATAATAGTAATAAAAGCACTTAACAAGTTTTGGTATTCACACTTCCATGTCATATAATTTTCTATAAAATTGGAATGTTTGAAAAATGAATTATTGAATGCCACACTCATTAATTGAATGAAATCCTATTTGGATAAATTCATGCCTTAAATTGTGCAATAATAAACCAGTATTATTATTGGTTGATGATTTTTGATGAGAAATGATTCCACAGAAACAACCCTTCATGGAAGTAGTTGATGTGAAACATTTGGGCTATCTTGTTTGTAATTTAAACTTATCTCATGTTCAAAAAACATATCAGAAGCAAACTTTGCTCCTGACCAGATTTGCAAATTGTCGAATGTGGATGTGTAAATGATTCACCATAAGTCACATATTTTAATTTCAGTGACAGATAAAAACCAAAATAGAGATTTGTATTTTTAGACATACCACCCGCCTTTAACTCCCAAGAAAGAAACCCGTCATCCATTCTGTAGAGGGCTAGGTAGACCCTAGGACCCGTTTGGAAGAGAATGGTACATGGAAAAAATCCTCACCCTCCGCTGAGGCTGGGGATCGAACATGACAGCCAAGAACCCTTACCTCCCTCGACCCCAAAGGCTTGTAGTGCAGTTTATGAATTCTTCAAGTTCATATTTGTGCACATGGGATCTGTAGGAGCTTGATTTAAGAATATCTTCAAATAAAATGTTTTCCACGAAGATATTCTTGGGTCTTTTGTTGCACTCATCACTTTAGATATTTAAAAGTTGGAATATCATTTGTAATTTTCTTTGTTTATTACTTTGTCATAGCAGCTTCCATAGCTAAAGGATTAGATTCTGTTGGACAGATTTGGACAACCTTTTAGTCATATCACCCTCTTTGACATTGGATATGAACTTACAGCTTGCTTAGCATTTCAGGAAGAAGAAAAAAAACTTTTGCATCTCAATTTTAAAACTTTGGGAATCAGCTAATGAGAATAGCATGGATGGTGGGTTTGTTGAGATATTCTGGCCATTAATTGAATTCTGCCTTAGTGCAGAAACTTAGGGTACATTAAGCAATATAATTGTGTCAATATTCTGCTCATTTAATTCATTCCCAATATCCGAGGAGATAGTAGTAATGGAGTAGTAGTAGATAATGGTAGGTTTTTGGTTATACATTGCCTTCTTTAAATTCATATTTCTGTGGTGATTTGCCAAAAGGAGTTAAGTCCAGAACCAACAGTTGGGAGAAAATTAAAAAGAAAGTTCAGAGTTGTGTAATTCATAGTGCAGAATGCAAGGTTTTATTTACGCTGAACTATGCACAGTGGACTTAGATCAGTTTGGCATATCATGGATTCATCGAAATCGGATTGACTGAACATGTTATCTCACAATGGCCAATTGTAGACTTCATTGTCTCCCAACTGTTGTTTCTGGACTTGACTCCTTTTGGCAAATCACCACAGATTTGTGCACATGGGATCTATAGACGCTTAATTTAAGAAATCTTCAATTGAAACATTTTCCTTTGTTGCAGTCCTCACTAATATCCTCTGGACATTGAAAATGTTTATTTTAATACTAATTTGTTTAGTTCACTTCAGTGAAAATTATCAGTGCTATCATAGATATAACATTTATTATTATTAATGTTTATTTATTAAGAACTAGTGGCTAGGATAAATGCTCCAAATTTACAAAAAAAAAAAGGGGGGGGGCGGTTACATAAAGTGAAACACTGCATTCTATCTATTCCCAGGTCAGAGTAGCAATAGATATAATGCGCTTTCTTTTCTTTTCTTTTTTTTTTTAACGTCTACTTTTGCTTTAATTGTGCATGTGGTTCCAAATAGCCTAAATTGTTACTCTAATAATAATAATTTTTTATTATTATTTGAAATATGTGTCCGTAAAGAGTCGCCGAAGAAGAAACTTACAAAGGCTCAAGAAGCACTGTTGAAAATTAGTGGCCAAGCAGGAACAGACGATAAAGATCCAAAAGACGTAAGTAACTAATAGCTAAATTAAAAATAAGTCAGAATCTTAGTAGTGGTTCTTAGAAACCTTGAAAATCATAAAAAATCACTAAAGTTTCCTTTCAGTTTACATTTCATGCTGGGAAATATATATATATATGTATCTTATAAGATGATGCCTGTATTTCTAAAATCTAATAGATGGATACTCGTACATTACCAATCACAATAACCATTGTGCTTCATAATATTCATTGCTGGTAACTCTCCAGTATCAACTCCTCAAAAGCTTTTCTATATATATTATCATGCTCTTTGTGTTTCCTTGTCCACTGCATTTTAATTCTAGTGAAAAGTGATTTTCATTTAAATCCTGATGTTGTTTCTTATGGATGTCTGTTGATTGCAACTTTGACAGCGAGAATCACATTTTGCACATTGATTATTTTGCATTTATTAGCAGAAACATATGGTTTCGACTCTTCACAATAATAATATACACAGATATTAAACTTGTGTCTAGAAATGTACAATGTATTCATAGGCGTTCATTAAAATCCACTTGTTTAAGTGGATGCCTGCATCCAGCCATGTAGGAGAGAATCATTTGATAATGCCATCTGTGAGTTACTGATCAATTTATTCACGTTTCCCTCTTTTCAGCCAGAATACTATCTTGTCTTTTCTTTTTCATAAGTCCATGAATTTTTAGCCATTTCTTGTTTTCATTTCCTTTCATCTATTGTTGATTTTCCACAACCCACTTAGTCCTTTTTCACTTGAAAAAGGAAATCCAATCAGATATTCAGTTCTTATCTAATGATTTTCTTCATAGGAGTACATTCGTCTTTATTCACCCTACAAATATATATTCAATCACATCATTTTTTAAGCACCAGTCCATGGTTCAGCTTTTACATAGCATATTAAGTATACCCGAGTCAGTGTACAGCATTCAACAAAATACATATGGAAGGACTTGTTTTTTAATTAATAACTCAGAAGATAAAAAAAGGTCCTGAAATGGTTGGCTAAACTTGAAGGCCCAATGCACTGTAGCTACGTAACAAAAAAAGTCTTTAGGAACATTGGTGCAGAAATGCTATATTTAGATGTTACAGAATGATTAACATTTTCATAGGCTATGGCGTAAACACTGTTAGATGAGATATTCGAAGTAGCCTCCACCAGCAGCAACACAACACATCTTACACTGTCATCGTGAGGATTGCCTAAGTCCTCTGCGCTTTTTTCTGTAGGGCTATCTGAAGACGCTATTGTACACTACACCAGTTCCCAATGTATAAACATTGCATGATCGCATTGTGGATCAGTGTGCAAAGATTCAAGGTACCCCTGGGGGCATATTTGAGCACAATCTGGCAATCCTCAAGCTGATGGTGTGAGGCATGTGTTGCTGCTGTTGGAAGCCACTTTGAACACCTCATCTAACAATTACTACACCATAGGCTTTGTAAATGTTAATCATTCTGCAACATCTGAATAAACCATTTCTGCGCCCATGTTCATATGGACTTTTTCCATTATTTAGCTTCGTTGCATCAGGCCTTCAAGTTTGGCCAACCATTTCAGGACCACCTTAAGTGACTCAGACAAAAATATCCATTATTATTTCCGTCAGATGACTTAATAACGAATGTAATTGGTGCTGTAATCATTGTAAAAGTTTTTTAATTACTTATCTGCACAATAATGCTTTTGATTTTTTCCCGAGTTGCTGATCATGTATTGAATGTTTTTCCCGATAGCTCATTAAAGGATGACATAAATCTTTCCTATAACAATTGTAGAAGCACAGTTAGTTTATTGGAGGTAACTTTTTGGAAACGATATCGAATTCCATTTTGGAATTACCTTTTCAAACATAAGGTATTCTGTTGAACCCTATTGTAGCCAAAATTTGATATGAATTCACCTCCTTCCACTTTGTTTCATCAAATTAATGTAGAAAATACTTTTTGTCATCTTGATTGCATTTCATTTATCAGGATTATTAATGCTAGTCCTGATTATACTTCTCATCTTATTATTAGATATCCTTTGGTGTTTTGCACAACTTGGTTTATATTTCAAGGATTTCCTAAACAGACATATTTTCACTGAATTTAATCCGTTAATTCAAGTTGTATTTTCTTTTACTCTATCAATGATTAAGCCTATGGTGAATACTTATACTGGATTTCTGAATACAGAAATTTCAGATTTTGTTCAACATTTTAAAGTAAAAAGTTTGGTGGACATTAAATGCTCAGTTGATAAGTCTTTTGATTTAGATGAAATTTTAAACCAGGCTTGTTGATTTAATAAGATTTAAATTATTATTTCTAGTTGAGGGTTTCATGCATTAAAAGTATAAATTTTTGTGATTGCTGTTTCTATTGAGTTTTACACTGACAAATTGAAAACGCAACACGCAAAAGGGTTAATGTCAAAATACCAGACTACACAGTGTGAAATATAATGGGCAGGATGGTCTTGTCAAATTGCAGAAAGGTTTGGATTGAATGTTTATACATTGCAGCGATGTCTGCAACTGTGGTAGGAGGAATGTACATATGCAAAGACTCCTTTCCGGACAGCCTAGAAAGACAACTGCATGTGGAGACAGACACATCTACAGGTTTGGCTGTGGCAAACTAATTGCCCTCAGCAACCCACGTCTGAGCCCTTGTTGCACCAGGGATGTTCTTTAGAACAATCCGTAATTGTCTCTGGAAAGTAGAAGTATGTATGTCATTCAAATCATTCCTTTGGCATGATTACAGCTCAGTCCTCTACTGCCAGTATTCTTGTAGTGGTGCCATGGACGAACTGGTTGTAAGGAAAAATGGAGGTCTGTGGTCTTCTGTGATGAAAGCCGTTTCTGCCTATGAATGAGTGATGGCCGATACTTGTCTACAGAGATCTAGAGAGAGACAACTTGCAGCTGATACACTTAAGACTCACTCAGAATATTTTGGTGTGGGGAGCTATGAGCTGTAGTGGTGGTACATAGCTAAGTGTTGGTGGAAAGGACATTGATTGCTGCTTCATATGTTCAGAACATCATCCAAGCAGTCCTGTTACTTTTTTTGCGTGACATTTTGTGTTATTCCAGCAGAACACCACACACCAAATGCAGCTTGTATGACTCTGTGCATTATAACATGTCCATCAACTACCTTGTGTCTAGCAAGGTAGTTCTCTGATCGAGAGGATGCTAGAACTGTTCGGACGATGTGTCTTTCGTGTCAAGCCACCCGGCTAAGAAACTTGACAATTTATGCCTGCAGGTTGAACAACATAGAATGACATTCCTCAGATGATATTCAAGACCTTTACAGTTGTATATCCGACAAGAGTTCAGTTTTATATTACAACAGAAAGTGGTTATACCAATTGCAGGTTCATTGTAACACATTGGAATCTGCATATACCATGGCATGTTCTGTAATTATTCACTTCACTTGTCTACATGACCTTCCCTGCCAATTTTGAGCTTTCTGTCATTACTCCTTCTGTTGCACTTTCATTTTCCACCAGTGTATTTTTACAAATGTTAAACAGCCATCTTCAGTATGATGAATCTCAGTATTCGCATTCTTATAGATATTCTTTTCTTCTGCCATTTAATTTAATACCTGCTTTTTTTAAAAAATTATGTAAGTATTATGTATTTTAAGTTACACATATTTGTATATTTTAAGTTCTGTTTATTTATTTATTTATTTGTTTGTTTATTTTCTTTACTGGATTCTAAGTTGAAAAATTGGCATATAATTTGCATGTGTACATTTTTTGTTTCATGAGTTGAACCATTGAAAAGCTTTGATACATACGTTAAAGATCCATTTCATACAAAATTCTAGATTTATCAGAATTATTTTATTTAAACATCAGTATCATCTGTAATAATTTTAAGTTACAAGAATGTTTTTGTTTATTTTTTTTAATGGTGTCGATTCTTATTTTAGACTAGTGTGTTTCATTGAAATGTATCTGTTTGTCTATGATTTAATTTTTTTCTGAAAACGATCATCTGCAATACTGTTAAGATTATCAAGTACTAATTTTTTTCCTATAAATTATTTTGAAATTGTATTTATTTAATATTGCCAAATCAATAAGATAGCATTAATTGAAGCTTTCTGCTATTCTGATATACAGTAGAACTCCTCTAATCCGGTATCCTATGGTCCGGCAAGCTGGATAATCCGGCACGACTTTCGAAAAAAAATAAAAATTTATATCGATCACAAAACATCAATCATGCCTTGTTCAAGTTTGTTTGCCATCGGAAGGCGCGAGGGAAAAGATTGTGCCGGACAAAGCGTATCAGCATGCATGGATGAGAGGCCAGTCGTCGAATATAACAAGGCGCTCATCTTCGGCCGACTTCGGGTGACATCATATATGTTCGGGAGCCGCATGTTCCCTGGACGTCACTGTGGCTTTGTTTACTTTTCACGTTCAGTTTCAGTGTAGTTTGACGCTCAGGTTTCTGTATCAACATTGAATATTGTTGTGTTTTGCTGAGGTTGACTTCGTGTTGAGTGATTTATACTGTATTAAGTTTTCTGAACGCAGCAATTCGTTGAATGATGCTGAAATTATGAAACTCCACATCATACGAAATGACTTTATAAAAAAACGAAGAGAGAAGACTAAAAAACAAATCGAGATTCGTTTAAGATGGCTTCTACCAAGAAGAACAATCCCATGGGCTTAGATCAACCATCTTGCTCAACTTCGAATTAAATTTTTTGTAAGCTTACAGTGCACTTTTTTGTTTCATAATCAGTTATTTTACATTATTATGTAATTTTTTATTCTACTTAAACTGTTAAATACATAAAAAATATGTTTTACTGTCATTATTTTGTTTAATTCACGTTTTTCCCGATATTAATCCTGTAATCCGGAATATTTCGTAATCCGGCATGCCTCAATTCCCGAACGTGCCGGATTAGAGGAGTTCTACTGTATTATTCCGAAAATGCATTGTGTTTAAACACGACAACAATTTAAAAGTTTTATAAGACTGCATCAAATTCTGATTTTCGCGTTTAAGGACAGCTGTTTCGATTATTAGCTTTTATAATTTACAGTGGGATTCAGAAAATTAAGAAGAAGAAAATATTTCAAAATCAGTGATAACTTCCTCAATTAAAGTTAGATCTTTTCCCTCTTATTTCCTTTTTAATCTATGATAAAGAAGAAACAAATAGTTCTCCCTCTTGTGAGGGAGACACTTCGTTGAGAAATTTGATTTGATTTGAATTCAATTTGACAATTTCTGGGATTCTTGTGTTTCATTCTGTAAACCTGTTTTTCATTTCAGCTGTTAGATTTAATGATTTGTTCCCTCTTCATTTGAATATTTTGTATGAGGAAAAGGTCTTTTTATTTCATTGCGTTAGTTATTTCTGTGTGCTTGAAAACCTTTGGATAGAGTTGGGCTCAGTTGGATGAGATTTGCAAAGGAAGGCACTAACAAATTTTTAAAATTGTCATTGTTTACATTTATTTCCATATGTATTCACAGTGACTCGTAGTTACTATCTTTCTGTGATATAAATGTAACAGCTATTTGGCAGTTGTGTAACTTTCTCCTCCACTTTACCCATTGTATGTTTGGCATCAGAAGAATGGAAGGACTGGAGATTAATGTTTGATTAAGAAACAGATTAAATTGCAAAATTAAAGAAACCTGAATAAATTTTATAAAACTTGTAAATCAGGAAGACTTAGCTAGATAGAAGAAAATTAGACTTGAAAAATTTTATCAAGTTTCTGAACAGCGATTTTGAAATTGTGTATTAAGTAGATTAATGCACTGTGAAAAATTTCTGCAGATTCTCAATATTCTTTGTCAATAACAGAAACTGCTAAAAACAAAAAAATTAAAACTGGCAGTGAAAAAAATGTAATGTATTTCTGCTCGTGCTCTTAACAACAGATGAAAATGCTGTCTACTGATAACTTAGCTTTAGCTGTTCCTAATTTATTGTCTGAAAGGTAGAAATTATAATCAGCCTAAAAATTCTTTTTAATTCTCTGCTTCTTCCAGTTATTGTAGAAATTATGTAAGATCATCTAAATACGAGTCAGATATAAACAAATGTATTTTAAAAGCTCTTTCTAATGGCTACTTTACATGCTCCTTAAAACTTTCCCGAAACCGGCAAGTCCTAAATTCAGGCAAATATTAGAAGCAAGTCGACACCAGTGCTCTTGGCGGCGAGAAAATTTATTTAAAAACTATGACAGTGTTAAGTTCACGCTGAAATCTTTGCTCGTGGTTTCAATCCATGCCTTCATTCATCACATTCTTTTCCTCCGGGATTTTTTTTTCCTTTTTCTTTATCTCGGCTGTGAAATGAGTTAAGAATTAATAGCAAAATAAAGCTGCGAAATCAACTTTTTTGTCGTTTCGCCGACAAGTATTGTTAATCGCGATCTTAAACAAGAGCAAAACGCGATTTGTCACTCACACGTGTAATCAGTCGCTTTTCAGTCAAGCTCCAACTGGCAAACTGCATATTTTCGAGTGTGTTTGAGGCAATTTTTCGAGAGCGTGTGAAGCGGCCATAATCGATTTATTATTGTAAATTATTTAACAGTTTTCGTTGTTAGGTTTTATTTTGAATATTTGATTAATGCCAATTTTGACTCGATAAGTTCCTGTAAAAAAAAAAAATATAGAAACATTTCCAAAATTGAGTTTTGGTTTTTATTATTATTATTTTTTCTTTTTTTTTTAATCCCAGTGCTCTATTTAATTTTTTTTTTCATTTATTTATTATTATTGTTAATTAGAATTTGGATGAAATGGATCTAGAAGAAGATAAGAAAAATTTGATTCACCGTGAAATTGGGAAGTTCAGAGATACAATGAAGGTAATTTGGATGATTAATTCTCTCTAATTTTTTTCCTACTTCTTTTTTTTTTTTTTTTTTTTTTTTAAAGCGCATTACTAAAAAAAAAAGAAATTTAAGATTTTTTTTTATTTAAAAAGAAAGAACAAAACTTCTTTTTTATTATTTATTTTATTTTATTTTATTTTATTTTTTTTGCTTTTCATTATAGTTATCTTTAATAGTTTTTTGTTTGTTTGTTTTGTTTTACTTTATTATTTTATAAAAAAAGAAAAAAGTTGGTTTCTTATCTCTTTCCATGCCCCTTTTTTTTATGCAAATTTTTTATGAAATTGGCATGATTTTTTTTATTTTTTAATTATTAAATCAAGTATATTTAATTTCTGTATTTAATGCTATCCTACACATAAAGCCTTTTTTTTTCTCCCCTTAAATCAAATTTCCCCTTTCCTACTCCTCCTCTCCCTCCTTTTTTTTTTTATTCTGCTCCTCCTCTTTTTTTCTGTTTTGTTTTGTTGCTCATTTGGCTGTCATGATGATGCGAATATCCTTAAATTTTTGTCATCTAATCCTGGACTCTTAAGCGAACTTTCAGCTGAGCATTGTTATGATTCCCCAAATCAATAGGCATTATCGTTGAGTTGGTGCTATCAGCCCAGCATCTTCTCCACACACACACACATGCGCATAGCTGTTTGTTTTTGTCTAGGACTTGGTGAGTAAAAAAAACAGTTACTTATATCATTAGTCATTGTTGTACAGCACTGGGCAGCATTATTTCTGAATCATTATTATAATTATTATTACTATTATTATGGTGAGCAGTATATTAAAAAAAAATAATAACATAAACAGTAAAAAAAAAAAAGCCTTAGTTGGTCTTCTTGTTTGAATTAACAATGTCTCATCTAAAATTCTTTTCGTTTATTAGTTAAAACCAGTAATAGTAAAAAAAAAAAAAAATCCTTTACACTTTGCTAGATTATTTTTCTATTGTTAATTATTTTAGTTTATTTTTGTGATTTAAATGTTACAGGCATGACAACTTATATTACAGAAGTGTTTTTTTTTTCTTGTTTAATTTTTATGAGGATTTGTTTTGCATGAAAGTTACTAACAGCTAATAGATCTGTTTTTGTATAACTTCCTTTGGTATTTTTTTGTTATTATATATATACATATATTTTTTCTTAATAAGGAGGCTGTTTGCAATTGAAAATTAGAAATTGAATTTATTATTATTGTTATAAGTCGAAATTAAAAAAAAAAAAAAAAACAGATAGTAAGAACCAATCAGCACTCTTTTTTTTATTGTTATTTTTGCAGATTGTTGTGTATAGTATTTAAAATTTGAATATTACTGTGTATTACTTGAAGTTTAAAGGGCGCATAGAATTATTTTATTTCTTACGAGGATTTTTGGAAAGTAGATGATGTAGTAATATTAGAAATAATGTAGGAAAACTTCTTAAGTGACAAATAGTAAGCAAATGTTCAAGACAAAGTTAGTCAGTTATTAAATGGATCATTCTATTTGCTGACTCAAGTTAAATTTTGAAATTTAAAAAAAAAAAAAAAAAAAAAAAAAAATCTGCAGATAAATGCATTCTGGTATTCATAATGAGATGAAAATTACAGTCCTTTACTTATTTGAAATCTCACCTTACATAAAATTGAGAAATAAACTGTATTAGTTTCATTTTTGTAATCATGTTATAGAAAGCTTCAATGTAAACTACAATGGTCACTGTCTTATGTCTTATTAAGTTAAAAACCTTATGTTCATTAAAAACTTAGTATTTATGCTGTTAACCAGTTTTAAGGAAATTGAAAAACATAAAAAGTTAATAGTTCTTTATGTAGTAAGCATGCGCTAAATGCAAATAATAGTCAGGTATTTGCTAATGTAAGGTTTGCTCTGCATATCAGATTTGTTTATTAAAACTAATATTTCATCATTGCATATCAAACTATGCTGTTATATCTTTTAGGATCTAAACTTTTATTTTTTTTTACCTTTTTTTTAAAATTTTGTTATTCCTTTATTCTTTTAATTTTAAGCTAAATAAGTTGCAGTTAACTAAAATAATAGGCAAGTTTTTCCATATAAACTCAAACTGAAGGTCGATTGCTGCATATTTTATAATTTCAACACCCTCGCCACCCAATTTCTTCAGCCAAGGGAAAATCAAATTGTATTTGTTTTTAATTTCCCATAAATTTCTTTTTTTTTTTTTTTCGTAAATCTATAGACTAACGATATTTAGTACAGATTTAAGTCATTGTTTTTAAATTTTATTATCACTAAAATCTCTCGGGATGTATGAAACCTAAATAGATAAGATGTCCTCCTTTTTTATAATATATAAGTGGATCGAAACATAAATTTAGCTAATCCAGCTGTCAAACTTAGAAGGCGTCAATTATTTTTGATAATTATCACTTTAAAGAACAAAAAAAAACCACCATTACATGGGTTCCATCAGTCATGTATCAGAAGGTATTGAAAATGTATAAAATTACTTCCCACTGTGTGTCGGAAGAACTGAAGTCTTCTACACCGAATGTGTATGTATGTTTCTTATCATATAGGAAGTAAAATTCCCTTTCAGTGACGTAGGTGGTAACATATCCAAAATACTCAGCACCTAGAGTAACCAGCGGAAGCTGTAATGACATCTAGCACATAGTGTGGCATCCAATGAAATAGATTAAGAGTTAAGATCGGTTGCCTCAACTTGGATAGGGAGCCACATACAGTAGTTGGTGGCAGAGCCTGACTGGTAAGGTATTGGGTTGCCTTGTTGTAAAATGTTCAATAAGTGAACATGTGGCTAGCAGGCAGGCCTAATAGCTTCTATGAAAAGTCCATGCCACATGAGGCCAGTGTTGTTGACGGGTACCTTTTTTTTTTTTTTTAAATTGTTTATAGGAATGGTAGTGGTTCAGCCTCTGGTCATTCACTTAATCCTAGGCTCTTCAGAATCTTCACAAATGTATCAAGCGGGAGTATGAATCTAAACCCACGTTTAAATTCAGTATCGTGGTCTGATACTGCTTCAAATTTCATACTGCCTGCATTTCATTCAGCATACCTTTTCTGTACAAAGATCAGACAGATTCATCAAATTGAATAGACTGGAAAAAATACTGTGATATCATTGATCAAGTGTCATCATGCATTAAACTACTGCAGCCGTGATTTAAGAAAAGTGTCAGGAATAAATTTTAGCTAACAAACAAGCATCATCAAACACGCATGTTGTCAGCTCCTGGCGTATTACTGTCCCTCTATTGTTGTATTGTTGTTATTGTTGCACTTTGTGCTGCCGAATCCACATGTTGGATTGTCTTATCTGTTCTTATGAACAATGCAAGATACAACCGTTAAAAGCATTACGACCCTTTAAGAGAATCGTATCTCATATCATCTCTCTGCAGTAGTACTGTTGGACCTTGTAAAAGTCTGAAATCTGTATGGGTCTGAGAGTCTTCTGCATCATGGCATGGTCTTTCACTAAGTTCAAGATGATGCGATGGTCTAGGCAGATTGTTTTTACGTAATGTCACAGAGATGGTTCGGCCGGTATTTGGAAAGCAAACATGCCTGCACACTGTTTTTATAATTGATTCCTTCTTTTAACATTCCCCATCAATCATAAAACATTGGAAAAATATCTTTAAAAATTCTAAAGATTGTTTAATGTTACAAGCAATTTCTTTGAAGTTTCCTTAAAATATTCAGCTCTAGAGAATCGAAAGATAATTAGATGAAGAGGACTCGCTCCATATTCAGTGATTAGTATTTGTCCAGTAATAATATCCATTGGGGGGAGGGAAGGATATGGAAATTAGATAAAAAAGACATTAAGAGGGAAAGAGATCATGGCCTTCTTTGCCTTGTCTATCGAATTTTCAATGCTGCTGAAACATATCAAATTTTAATAAAGCTTTTAAAACCCTAAATTAAAAAAAAGTGATCATATCACAAAAAGCACTTCATTTAGCACACCGTAACATTATTTATGAAACTTTTATTATTTAAATTATCTGCTGGGTATTTTGTGCTGTATAACAATTGATATGCCCAGTCTAGAAAATATTTAACTACGGCAGCTGAAATTGTCAATATTTTCTTCATGTTACAGTTACTTACTTTATATTACAGCTGTCCAAGTAATTGATTATTTCCTTACTTATTCTGCCATTGTCAGATTGAAAATCCAATCTTCATCTTATGTAGCGATCTTCATAGAGGATAGTTTCAGTTTTGATCCCATTGAATTCAGTCTTAGGAACTGTTAAATTTTATGGGGACCTTCAACAGAGGTAGATGGTTAGTCAAATAGAATCACAACATCTGAAATTTTCCATGTAATCAAAGTGTTTCATGATTTTTATAACTGCTTAAAAAGATTGTTGGGAAATTCAAATTCTATTGTTTTTTAAACTGGATTTTTCACTTAAAATCACAGTAATTAGTTTTGTAGCTCATTTAGGCCTTTAAACCATTTTCAGAAATCAGAGCAGCCTCTTGCTATTTTTTTTTCTTTTACTCAAGAAAGCACTGAGATCAGAAATCTGGTATTCAGTTACTACTGCCATCTTCATTGTTCTACAGTGTAGAAGGTTTCTACATTGTTTAACGTTTTCTCGATGCCTTTTTTGTTTCTCTTCATTCTATGTTTAGATTCTGATAACAATCGGCCGAGTGCAATGGAAATAAACAAATACAATTAGGTTTCCTTTAGTTAATTCATTTTAAGCTTATTAAGGAATAATTATTTTTATTTAGCTTCTTTGTATTGATGTAGCATTGAGTTTTTTTTTTGGAGTTGAATGGAGCATGAACAGGATAGAAATATGTCCTCTTTGTTTCGAAATATAAAGTAAGTGGGATGTAGCCGTGAGTTTTGTGAGCTGTAGTTCAATTTTGCTTCTTTCGTTTCTGCTAATGCAAGTAATTTTTTTCCCTCTAAATTAATGATAATTTTATTTTTATTTTTTTTTACCTATTAAGCACTTGAAATGAAAAAAAAAAAAAATTAATAGAGTTTTCCTACACTGCTGGTATTTCATTTTATTTTTGCTGAGGAATATTGTTTGAGTCTGCTAAATTTTAATATTTAAAATAAATATATGTAAGCATTGTAGTGTGTATGCATTGTATTTGAAAAAGATGCATGAAACTTGTGAAAGTGAAAACTTTTCTGTGCTGTTCACCGATATAGATGTTAAATGTCATTTAAATAATTGCATGAGGTTGACTAATAATTAAAAAAAAAAAAAATGTTGTCTTCATTAAATAATCTCTTTTTAACAACAAATAAGAACTTAAAGAAGTTGTAAGTATACTTTCATGAATTCTAAACTTGTAAATGCCCCAATAATATGAGAAAACAGCTCATTTTCAACTCATGATACTGTTTTTACATCATTTAATTACCACTTTCTTGACAGCAGTTTTGTAATCGAGGATGGTCTTCACACATAACTTGACAACTTACAAAGTTTTAAAAGCAATTATGTGTTATGAATATTATAATGCAGCTGCCTTTCATATCAACACTAGAATTATTTTCCAATTAGTGTTGTTTTTGTTTATTTGTTTGTTTGTTTGTTTGTTTGATGTTTTTAATTCCCCTGTTTTCCTCTGAAGTTGTAGGTGGGATATGTTATTTATTCAGTTTAAATACAAATGTTTTTATTGAAGGAATAAAAAAAAAAATAATAATATCTAGTAAACAGTTGTAGTTTAGAACATTTTATTTAGAATTAATTTTTTTTAATTTTACTTATCAGTATCTTAAGTGCCTACACACTGTTGAATTTAAGTAATGCACATAATACTATCAGTTCGTTTTCTTGATGTTATGAATATTGAAAGATTTCCAAAAGAATTCCCTGAAAAGTATACATTGATTTTAGTTTAAAGTAATTGTTGAAAATTTAATGACTTGTAGTTAATACATTTCAATCGTACTGCGTTGACATTGCTTTTTCTTTCCAACTTTTCTATTTTTAATGTAAAAGGGATGTCTCCATTGAATTTTGTATTCTTTTTGAATGATTGTAACCTAATCGTTTTTAAATATTTATAATGAAAAGCAGAAATCACCTGAAAACAAAACTATCGGGAGATTTTTTTTTTTTTTTTTAACCGCTCTTTAAATAGAAAATAAAATTGTATTAATATAAACTACTCATGGAGAAAACAGGAAACATTTGAATTGATTTATAAAAAAATAAGACACATTTTGAACTTTATGATCGAAGATTGTAGACAGAATAAATAGTAATCTCTCGATAATAGTTTGTGATAAATCTTGAGTCATAAAGGCTTGAAATATTCAAATGCGTTGCTCCTTTTTCTCCATGAACTTTTTAAAATCTTCACACATTAAAATTCCTATCATAAACTACTTTTAAATAAACTTATATCTTATGCAAAACTTAATTAAAGCTTAGTATTTATAAAGGAATTATTTACTAACAAAACATAACTGAAAATAATCCTTTCTTAATCCTTAAGACTTGGGTAATTTTCTTTCCCTTGAAACTAAAAGCCATTAATGACAGCAGGAGTTTGAACAAAAAAAAAATAATAATAACAACAACATAAAATTCATCAATGAAAGTGTTTCAAACTTTCCAAACTTAAGAAGAACCTGTCTTCTAAGTGCAATCAGTTCCTTGTAGTCAGTCCATTGTGGTAAGGGAAGGCAAGCTTTTCAATTCCAGTGCACTTGTTCTAATGTGTAATTTCTAATTTTATATACATATATATAACAATTGCATTGTTGCTAATATACATTTTTACTTTTTATGAAGCTAAGCCTCAAACATTTGATGCTGGTTTGAACATTCTATTTAATCTTGGTGGTTATTCTTTAAAAAAAAAAATTAAAATACAGTTGAATCCGATAATCCTACATTTGACAGTCCAATGCGTCGGATGACGTCACTGTGCTTGCTGCAGACATTTCCCGTCTGCGCCATGACTCACAGCAGTCTCAGTTTAATTGTTCAGTTTTAATTAAATATGTACTCAATATGTAACAATATACAAACTGTAGTACGTACAGTACTGTGTATAGGTAACTTACATTTTCTTGCCTTAGAAGTCAAAATTCAGTTTTAAAATATCAACCTTTGGTAATCCGACATCCCCTCAGTCCCGTAATGTTGGATTATCGCGATTCAACTGTAGTTACAGTTAGACTTTTTTTTTTTTTGAGAGGTTAATAAAAAACAACTGGATGGAATTATGCAATTCTTAATGATATCCGTTAATTATTTATTTTTCTTTCCATAATTATAGTGCTCTGTAAATAAAACTAGCATTTGAAGTTAGTAACTTGGTTGTGAATTACATTCTTCAGTCGATTGAAGGAATATTTATATTTACAGTGGAAACTGACTAGTACTGTTCGTTTTTGTTTACGAGAACCTTTTGCGCATGCGTCAGGTCTCCTTCGATTTCCTCAAAAAATAGGGGAGAGGAGAAATAAAGAGGGGATGTTTACTTTTTATCAGTGTTAATTTACTAGTAGCGCGTTCTATTTGCACTTTTCGGGAAAGAATTATGGAAAGAATAAATACTATTGCAAAAATGATCCTCCATTATTTTTTTCTTAAAAGCGAAAATGTCCAAAATTTCCGAATTTCTTAGGAAAGTACCCATCTCAGCGTAGCACCCCTCTGCTGAGTAAAATTGTCCGCCAGTGGTGGGTCTGCCTTTTGAAAACGAACAGTATGTTGCAGCAAAATCAAAATAGTAAGTTTGAATTATTTAAAGATATTTCAGTCCCATATGGAGTAAGAATAATTATTATAATTAATAACGTATAATTCTGCAGTTTAATTTTAGAATAATTGATTTTGTAATGAGGAACAAAAAGAATTGCATGAACAGTGTTTTAAGATTCCTGAACTTGAATCGTGGAAACGGTCAAAATGAAACTTGTATCTGATGTTTACGATATAAATATATAGAGCTATTTTGGAACAAAAAGTGATTTATAATTGGGGAATCTCTGAAAACAGATTTGAAATAAAAATTTTCGGTTATCGTATAGTTGGAGTAGCATTTATTTTGTTGTTTTTTTATCAGGATGTAATTAGCAAGATTTAACGAGAATAAACAAATTGAATCTAAAATAATCATCAATTTCTACTATTTCAGCCACATCAAACTCTACTATTAAATATAAATCATGAAGGTTATTCTATTTGGCATTAATGGGCATAAAAATCAAATTAGACGATAAAAAATACATGTTTATTTCATCTTCATTAATTCCGAATATTTAGTTTTTTTTAAAAAAAGGTGTGAAAGTTATAGATATTTAAATAAAGATCTGATGCTAGATATTTTTCAGATAGTAATGAAACAAAAGGGTAAACAATGATTTAGCGAACAAGATTTATTTCAATAATCATTTTAAAATTAAAGTCTTTTCTTTCTTTTCACATGTAGAATAGTAGCATTATAAATGGTGATTAAATCTTCTACAGTTATGCAAAACTGAAATCAATCATTAAATTTTTTAAATTACTAATTTAATGCACGCTAAGAATGGGTGTTAACTTCTACATTGTGCAGGCACTTTACTTGAAATTACAAGATGTAAAATTCTTTAGTTTCTGCTTATAATAAGTTACAGTGTTGCTACTTTGGTTCTTAGTAATGCTGAGCTCGGCTTCCGTCTTGTGGTAAGACTTTTGAATTTAATTTTTTTAATTTTTTTTTTTTTTTTTGATACCAAAACATTTTAATATAAAATATGGGTCATTTTGTAAGACAAATTTCCTCTTGTGAGAAGCAAGTTAAGGTAGGCTTATTTTCAAAGAAAACAAGAATTCAGCACATGGTTTTTGAGGTGAGTAAATGGAAATAAGTTTCATTAATTAATTATTTTTTTTTTTAGGAGTTTTATTGTTGTGATATAATGTTAGGATGTAATGTCTATAAATTATTGGTTAAAAAAAAAGACTTCCCTTCACATGTCCTAGTGTGCAGGGTTTTTGTTTTAATATATTTTTTTTTCAGGAAAACATTATTACATTTTTTACTAACAACTTTCTTGGCATTTTTTTTTTAAGAATTTTAATTTTAAATTGTGAAGCCTGTTTTAGTTTTTTTAAATGGAGAAAGAAGTACGAATAACTTGGGGCAATATCATCAAATAAGCTTAATGTTTTGAACTTAATACTTGTATTTTTAATAACTTGTCGTACTCTTTAATTTTTTGTTAATGCTCTGGCTTAAATTTTTTGTTTTGATTTTTGCTTTAATTTGCTAAAATAATAATAATAATAGTTCTTAGACCTATAGGTAAACAATTTTTTAAAATTTTGTCTTAAATAATTCCTTTAATTATTTTAATTATATTTTTTTTAAAGTGTTATTGTGATAGCTTCTTTGGTTCCAATGTGTTTGTGTTTTGAAATTCTTTAAAAATAATAAATATTCAAATCCACTTGATTTTTACTTTTTAATAGCAATTATCAAGTTATATATATATTTTTAAATCTTTGCTATTTCACTAAAAATAATATTATTAGAGCTAAAGTAATGTTACAGGTGTGTTGTAAATATTGAAGTAATACCTATTTTTTTACCTTAAGAAAAATTTTCATATCCTTAGCATTGCTTCTATAAATTTAAATATATTGAATAAACAATCTTGCATTAATTTTTAGCTATGTGCTTAACCTCCAGTTATTCATTTTTTAAGCTAGTCGATATGCACTGCTTTATTTAAAATTATCTTTTAAGATTATGATTTAATATATTGTATATCAAATCTTATGCATTTTAAAAAATAATACATTAAAACTAAGAAAAACCTTAAAATTTTTATTTATAGTGATTATAATATAACAGTTAATCTACCAATAATTAATTAATTAATTCTTAATAATTATAATAAACTTCTAAAATATATTTTTAAGTTCAAAAAAAATAAAGTTGAACCAAAACCTTTTATTTGACATTGCCTCAAGCTATTCTGTAAAGGAACACTTTTTACATTTTATTATTTTTAAGTTTTTATCATTAAGTTGAAACTTGCATTATATGTTATTTTTTCTTCCTTTTGTTATTGAAATGTCTTGCAGTTAGAATTCCAGTGCAGAATTTGATTTTTCACCTGGCTTTCAGTTGAGTAGGATGTGAACTTAAAACGTTTTGTAAATATTATTTTCTTATCATTTATATATCTACATAAAATTTCCTAATTCTTAGCTTCAATGTAATATATCAAGATCTGCCATTTGGTTTTGTTATTTTCACATCAAATTATATTGAAAATTATGGCTAACTACTGATGTGAAAAGCTGTTCTCTTTCCTCCATCCAAAATATGTATTTATCAGCAGTGATAATTTTATTAAATTTTATAAAATAAGATTTAACAAATTAAGGCAACACTTTTTAAGCTTTTTTATCTTACACTTAATTAATGCTAACTATAGAATTTCATTATTTTCTTATTGAGAAACTTCGGTGATACTGAATTTGTTTTCCTCCATCTACTACGTATCTGATGCCATTTTTGATAATAAACTTGAAAATAAAAAAGAGCCATTAAACTTGATATTCCAAAATAATAATGATGATGAAAAACGTAGCTTTGAGGCATAATTCCCTGCCTTCTCAGTTTCTTTGTAGCTGTGTTTTAAAAGGATTGATCAAAGGCAGCTTGTCTGAACTTAGTAATATATAACAAATAATGTGGTTTTTTTTTTTTTTTTTTTTTTTTTTTTTTTTACCGTAACTATAGTAGTGGAATAGGAGAAGCATTGTTTTGGGAATGCTATCCTGGATAGGGTTTTTGTTTTATTTCATTTTATTTAACTTTCTGACATATTGTCTTAAAGTCACTATGTTCCTGGTCTGAACAGTAGGAAATCCTTAGTAACATTTGAAGCTTCATATAACTTTTAAGTTACGTTAAGAAATTTAGGGACATAAGTAAGATAAACTTGGTTATTTCTATATTCATCTAATCAGGCGTGTTTTTAGAGAAACATTTTAGGGAATTTAATGACGTTGGCATTTTATATTAGTATTTATTTAGCATTTGATTAGGAAGCAGTAGTCAGAACTTTTAGTTTATGGCTTTCACTCCATGAAATTGATGAGTTGTACTGTTTGGCCAACTTGCGTTTAGTTTTATATAGCTAAGCTTAACAAAATATTATTTCAGTAAAACCTTTAAAATAAGTTCAAATAAAAAGGTAATTCTGTTATAATTAGCTGGATATATTGCTAGAAGTATTGGCCAAGTTGCATTACGCTTAGGATGACCGGAAGTCCCGGATTGTGCAGGGCAGTCCCGGGTTCTAGTGCAGTGTCCCACTTCAGTATATGTCCCGGATTCTAGTGCAGTGTCCCACTTCAGTATATGTCCCAGATTCTAGTGCAGTGTCCCACTTCAGTATATGTCCCAGATTCTGTAATTAGTCCCGCATTTTGTAAATAGTCGATGCTAATATGGAGTGCCGGTCCATATAAGGATGGAGATATTTTTGTGTGATCAGAATAGAAATATATTCAGTAATCGATTAATCAAAGTGAGGCGTTTTTGGTATTTGCACAATATTAAAGTTTCACGCAATATGAAAGTCAAGAATTTTTTTTTTAAGTCATCTAAGTTGTCTTGTCCCAGGATTGAAAAAAATCTGGTCGCTCTAATTATGCTGAATATGAAATTTTAGTTCTCTAAATAATTAACTATTATGAACTATTAGGTCTTTTTTAAGTATCTTTGTTACTTTGTAACTGAAGTGTGATTAAAGTTAAGGAAAAGTACTTTTATTTTCCTTAAATCTAACTGATAAAAATTATTTCCAAGTTTTGAATAAAAGCTATTGGAACCTAATTCTTTTAAAATAACACTCACAGTACAGGATCTAAAATATTATTTTTTTTTTTTCTTTTAATGTACATATAATAAGAAAATTTACAAATCTGCTAAGCAAAGGAATGTCTAAAAGAAATGTGTAAAGGCATCTTAAATAAATAAATTTTAGTGGTCATTAACAAATTAAAATTATTTTAAAGATTTTTATTAATACAATCCTAAGGTTTTTGTTTTTGTTTTTTGATAGAAAGGAGAAATTGTATGTAATTATTATTTCGAATTCAAAATTGTAAAAAAATTTTAATTGCTAATTTGTGATTTGTTAGGGCATGCATTATAATATATAATACTTTATGATATATTACTTTAAATTCATTTATTGTATGCCACATCAAAAAATATTTTTGTGGTGAAAGATACAAATTGACATTTTAATTTGTTATTGATCTTAGTTATTATCAGATCGATGAAATTAAAAAAAAAAAAAAAAAAAATTATTGACTTAGACTGCATTATTATTATTATTATTATTCTACTGAAAAAAAATTAATATGGGTTGAATTAAGATGAATATTCATAATTTAAGATATTTTTCCACACTGCATCTCTTATTTATGAATATTCATCATTATGCCTCTAAAATGGCTTGTGTGGTCACAGTTTTGTGGTTCGCTGTTGTATTTTGCAGCCTGGAAGACATCTACAAGTTGTAACAATGTGAAACCACACAAACGTTCAAATTGCCAGATTGGTTTGTTTGTTTCTTTTCATTTACAAAAAAAAAACAAAAAACAAAAAAAAATATTATGGAAAACAAGACATACCAAGGTATGATAGCTAATGTATTTTTTGTATAATGTGATAAGTTTATAGGTACACATAATTACAGCTGTATTTCATTCAGGATAAGATATTAGTTTGTGTTTTTTTTCTGCTGTTTGTCACTGCCTCCTATTTTTTTCTTTATAACTGATTTGGCTATGGTAGATTTTTTTTTTTTTTTTTTTTTTTCTTTTTTTTAATATTAAATATTTTTTTTTTTTTAACTGGTTTTGTCTATGTTTTTTTTTTTTTTTTTTTTTTGCATTACTCATTGTAAAAATAAAATGATAATGTTTGCTTAACTGGTTTCCTCTAAAAACTACCAGAATACTCTGATCGAGAATGCAATATGGAAGCATTTGTGTTAGTTTTTGCAAATGCTCTTTTACATTCTTGCATCTGAAACTAATGCTACTGTAGTAATTTTCATTTTCTTTTTGTTTTTTGTTTTTTTCTCCTTTAAATTTACATCAAGCAAATCTCAAGGACTAAGAGGGTCGTGAATGAGTGGACTGTTATTTTAAATCCAGTCAACCATTCAAACTCTAAAATGAAGAATGTTTTTTTGAAGCCTTCTTGGTGGTATGTTTGCTGTTGCTTTTGGTTAGTTTTATTTTTTTTTTTTATTTTTTAGCCTCCATCACCAGCTGTAGTTGTAAAATACTTTGTACATGTTTGTTTGATATTCACGTCAAACATGGTATGTTGTATACTACAACACAGTTTGAAAATGAACGGAATAGCCATTTGAAGGCTTTTTGAAGTTTTTAGTTTATTTTTAACTTTTCTGTTTTTTTTCTACTAATTGTTTCTTTCAGAAAATGGAAGAAGAAAAGGAACGAGAGCGTGAGAGGCGAGAAAGAGAACGTGACCGAGAACGTGATAGAAGGGAAAGAGACAGGGATAGAGATAGGGATCGCAGAGACCGTGAGAGCAATAGGATTCGCAATAGAACTCCTGAGCGAGCAAGAGAGAAGATTGTGAGGGATCATTCAAGAGAAAGGTCATATGAAAGATCAAGGTCTCGATCTAGAGAGAGAGAACATTCCAAAGAGAGAGAGAGATCAAGAGAAAGGTAAGGTTAAATTAGGACTTTCCTTTTTAATATTCGTATTCAGGTGTGTGACAGACTGATATATTGGTGGTTTCTTTCTAACGAAGTTGTCTTAACGAAGGATTATATTCTTAATAAATAATTAGCCTTTTTTCAGTTGGGTGTATGACTATTTTAAAACTTTTTTTTTAATATATGTAGGGAATAAATATGGTAACTTTATTTTTATGAGGATAAGGGGTTATAGAATCCACTAACACATGGATACAAACAGCTTAGAAAATTTTTGGCATTAATGTTGCATCCTATAAATTAATTTTGTTTTTCTTGCAGTAACTTAAATCTCCCAATCATTACGATAAGTAGATCTTTCACCAGAATAAATTTTCAAAAATGATGTGAAGCAATATGAAGTCAGTTTAAAAATATCCCATGTAATGTTCTACGAGTTCTTTATGTTGCTAGTTTATCTCCATTGATGCTGCAATCCTACTCACTTAATATTCGAAAAAAGCAAATCCTTTTGATTTAGAAAAACATTAAATAAACTGAAAATTTAAAGAGTGTTGTCCAAAAGATTTTTTCTCCAAAAAAAAAAAACATGGAATATGCTTACTGAAATTTCCAGTTAGTATTGGTAATGAATACGAAAGTGTCTGGCACATCTTGCCTACATTACATTTGGATGACATTATCTTGGCCACACATAGTCACCAAACGTTAAACTATTATTTCCTTAATATTGTGGGATAAATTTTTGTTTCTTTTCTGTATTTAACACTGGCAGAGCTTTTTTGTCTTCTGTAGAGGATTGTCCCAAGTTTGTAAGAACGGTTTTGGCAGTACTCAGTTGACCTGAGAAGCCACTTAACCATCAATGATTGCCTTCTTTGCTTAGGATTGTGGGCTATTGCTCCACATCGCTGTTTCCACTGGAGAAAAGGCTTTGTTGGAAAGTTATTAACGGTATTTTGACCCATTCTTCCTGGCATGCTTTCCAGAGTCCATCAACAGTTGTAGGTCATCTTTTTTTTCAGTTGCCCTTTTCAGTAAACTGAATCCACAAAAGTCCATGGGAGATGCATCTGGTGATTTAACGAGATTCAACTGTGTGGAACAGCCTGACTTTGAGCATTGAATTCATGTAGGTCACTGTTAATTTTTCCGAGGCCTTGTCTTGGTGTGTGTACACATTCTTATACTCCTCACCATATAGTCTAGGGATTTCAGTACGATATAACAGGCTCCAAATTGTTCTCATAGTAGTTATGCAGCGTTGTTAGCCTTGGCATAACCCCTCCGTATTATTGGATGCATGTGTATTAAAAACAAAAAGAAACGTAATAAACATAAATGTCATTGATGTTTTTGTTTCTGACCACTTCACTGCAATTCTTATGGAAATATAATCAGTGTAAATGTTTTGGAAAATGTTGTAAACAAATTTTTCCTTTTGTAGATCAAGAGAAAACGAATTTGATAAAGGAAAGAGAGACAAAGATGTTGAGCGAGAAAGGGAAGAAGAAGAAGAAGCATACGAAAGAAAGAAGTTAGAGAGGAAATTGAGAGAAAAAGAAGCTGCTTATCAAGAGGTAAACGAATCATTGTTTCCATTTAATAACAGTACTTAGATTGTGATAAATATTTGGTTCAACTATAAAGGTCAATCAGGAAAAAAAAAAAAAAAAAGTTTACAACTATTAGAAATAAATTTACGAGTATTCCATAATGCAGGCGGTTACTGAAATATCCGTTAAGGGTTGTATTGCTCAGTACCATATCGCCTTTCTTGTGTGTTTCATTAGAGATGCAAGCTGTCATTTCAAAATGATGATCTGCTTGGATAGCTAATCTCATATTGAAACATTGAAATTGTGCATCAGTATCAGTAAAGGCCGCTTTACATGTACTATTTCACAGGCCATAAGGTCGCTGTCAGCTCGCCATGAGCGTTGGCGGCCACATTGCCATATATAGACCCTGTCCTATTTTCGAAGAGATGGCGAGCAACGTGGATGGCACCATCTGACACTAGCGCTCCTGGTGACGAATTGTAGAACTTGAAGTCCAATCGATTTGTACCTACTTATTCGAAATTACCGATTACAAAAACGATATGCACGTACGGAGGTCATCTTTTCCTTATGTTTTCGTTGATGCTTTCAGAAAATGTTACATTAGTAATCAAAATCATTACAGAATTTCAGCCTGAAAATTTGAATCGGCGAGCGATTGGAATCTTGAAAACATATCGTGGGATGGTCGAGATTTAACGAGAACTATCGAAACTGAAAAACAAAGAAATACAAAACGATGAAAAACAAATGAATATTTCCTATTTTAATCAATTAAAAACATTCTTTCACCTATTCGATGCATTGAATAAATGATTTTTATATAAATCAATGCTATTTTATTCGTAAATAAAACGTATGTATGATGACAATTGAGAAGTGTAAATTTTCCGTGTGATGGAAGGCGATATGGTACGTGTAAAACAAGAAAAAAAAAAGCTTGCTTTTCACTGGCCATGTACCCTGACATGATCTGTTGAAATGGTACATGTAAAGCGGCTTTAAGAAACATTCCGGTCTTCTGAACGACGGTGTGATCCTCCTCCTCCATTGCAATGCCTGACCACACGTTTCATGGAACACAAAGAACTTACTGCACTGTTTCCAGTGGAAAATTTTGGGTTTGGTTTCCAGTGATTTTAATCTGTTCCCGGCCTTACAAGAAGCACAGGTCAGACCAACGTTGCACATGCAACGAAGAAGGCCAATATGATGCAAAAAAAGTGGCTACAACAGCAGGGCCCTGACTTTAATACAGCTGGGATGGACAAACTGATCAAAAATTGTGACAAATGCTTAAATCATCAAGGTGACATTGTAGAAAAGTAGTGTATCTTTGCTGCTTTTGGGTATCATCTCATTTTCTTCCAATAAAGGTTTGCTTTTTGGAGACAAGCTTTGTAACCTTTTTTTTTTTTTTTTTTCTGATCAACCCACATTTAAAAACTATTGTTATGATTGTATAAACAACAAATAAGACAAGATAAATATAAACAAATAAGTTATTTATGTATACATAGTTTACAAGTAAATTTAAATTGTTACATAATTCAAATAAATTAAACTTCTGAATAATTTCCTGTAAATTTATATATAGCGGCTAAGAAATTGGGAAGCTAGGGAAAGAAAGAAGATGAGGGAATATGAAAAGGAAAAGGAGAAGGAAGAAGAAAGGAGAGCAGAAGAGGTGAGTGCCATTTGATTGCATTTTGCCTTTATAAAAAGACGAATGCCTAAATTTTGTTTGTAGAAGGAGCCACCTGTCTCCGGAGTCGTCGTCTAATTTTTGCTCACAGAAACCTATGTGAAAAACATCAACTCCTCAGTGCGATTTTACCTTTATTTCTTAAATATCAGCAGTAAATAAATTATATGCTTTTATTTAATAAAAATGCTATTTATTTTAACGATTTATTCTTTTCAACAAAATAGTCAAACTTGGATAATTCGAAGTTGAAGGGACCAGCGAAAAAGTTTGAAATATCCAAAAATTCGAAGTACATATATTCTCTCAAACAGAAGAGATAAATAAAAAAGATTAACTCCAAGATCAAAGATACACACAAACTTTATTTAAGAACACTGCTACATTTTTTTTTTTTTTTTTTTTCAT
>JAFIDM010014012.1:54371205-54405771 GCA_023159025.1 Thereuonema tuberculata
TAGCTCAGTGAATTTGTGTTTTGTTTAATTATGTGCGTTCTTTATTTTATTTTACTGTAAAAATGTACTAACGCACGTTAAATCTTTTGTCATATTTTAAATGAAGTTATGAAAATTCTTCTATAAAACTTAGAAAGTGTTATTTATTAGTATCTTAATAAGTTAGTTTTAAAGTCTGTGTTCGTTTTTATAAAAGAATAATATTATTCATACATGGAGATTAAAAAAATATAGCCCTTTCTTCAAATTTTTTTAATTATTATTTTAAATCTGAAGTTTCATTTGTCTGTAGCTTATCGTTATTTTTATTAATATTTTTAACAGTTCTACAAACACAGATATGATGTAAATACAAATAAAGATTATAATATCACAATATTTTTCAATGAAAATTTCAGGAGCTAAAAGGAAAAAAAGCAGGGAGTGAAAGAAGTTATTTTTTTTCTCTACATTACTCTCAATTTCATTTTATTTATTTATTTTCATTATTCAAGTGTCTCCTTTTTTTTTTTCATAATAAAATTGAATAGAAATATAAACAGAAATTCGGGCCAAATACAACATTTTTTTTTTTTTCATTATAGGTAATATTTAGGATATACATTGCCCAATTTTTAAGTTTTTACAGATTTTTTTTTTTACTACAGCTTCTTTTCTAAATTTGTCCTGCCTTTGATAAAATTATTTTATAATTAGAAATTAAAATTATCTAGCATAAAATAATAATAATATGTTTTGACATGTTTTTGAATATAAAGGTTTTAAAATGTGTTAGTGCAACTGTTTAGCTCTTAATGAAAATATTGATTAGCCACACAATATGTACAGACAAATAAGACTTCAGATTTATAATAATAAAATTATTACGAAAAAGATATTATTTAAATTTTATTGTTTTTAATGCATTATTGTGTATATCTAAATTGGCATTATAAAGCAGGATCATATAAATTTGCTTATTTTGATAAATAATACTTTGTTGAAAAGAATAAATCGCTAAAATAGATAGCATATTTATAGAATAAAAGCATATAATTTATTTATTGATAATATTTAAGAAATTAAGGTAAAATTGGACTTGAGAAGTGAGTGTTTTTAACATAGGTTTCTATGGAGGCAGGATTTGCAGATGACTCCAGGGATGGTTGGCTTCCTCTGTATATAGTCGACACTGTTTAGATCCCTATTTGTATATTTTTCTCATTTTATTCACTTTGTTACCTATCTTCTGCTATTTATCTCAGTGTTTAGTTCTAATTTACAAAGCAGTCAATGAAAATTGTCCTGTAATTTGTCATGTGGGGCTATGTTCAAATTTGGAGGAAGGGGTAACATATTTTGGAAGTTCCCAACATGAAGCTCACAAAGTGTTTCCATCCTTCTGTTCTCCAAGAATTAGCCATCAAAAACTTTAAAGCCTCCATTGAACATCCAATTCTTATAATGTAGCTAACCAACCTGAAAGTTTGTTGTTTGATTTTATTGTTATTCACTACCCCATCCAACTGCTTTACTCAGTGTTCAAATTATAACCAATAATAGATTCTAATGGATTTTTTTTTTTTTTTTTTTTTTTTTACATTAAATGCTCTATTAGTTGAAATCAATGTAATATTTCAAGTGACTGAAAAATAATAATAGAAAGTTAAGATATTGATTGTTGAAGTAGTTTAACATATGTCAAGATTAATTTATTTAAGCATACATTATTTAACGTTTTTCTTATTAATAGAATGAAATTAACTTTTTTCTTTTTCAAGTCAAAAGAAGCTAAACGGCTGAAAGAATTTTTAGAAGATTATGATGATGAAAGAGATGATCCTAAGTATTATAAGTAAGTTTTTTTTTTTCTTTCTATATTTCATTTTTAATTATTGAAGTATTTTTGTACAAATGTTGCAAATTTTACCCATCATAATGTCATGCTACATTGTATCATTATTTCAAAATAAGTCAATAGAAAGTAATTAGTCTTCTTTTTCCCCTTCATCTCCCCAATTGGAGATTGAATCTTGCTGAAGAAGTTATATCCAAACGAGATAAGCATAATTTGAACCTAGATAAAAATCTCAAGAATGTTTTCTGGGTACCTGAGTTTGGTAAACGATACATCGCCACTAACAACATGTAAGGCTCTTTGCCTTTCCTAAACTCAAGATCGATTGATTCTCCTCTTTTCTCTTGGTTAGATTCCTCTTTTAATCATTATTGTTGCAGATACAAAAAAGAAAAAAAAGCATTTATCATATTTTCTGCAATATAGAAAGCTTTTATTAAAAAGTCATAAAAAATTTGCATTAGTCGATAGCAATGAAAATAGTTCTTTATTGGTTAAATAGTAGAAATAAATGAATCTTTTTTAGCTGATATATAACACAATTAATATAGTATCATTATTCTTAATCATTACTTCTACTGCTCATATAACTTTTATAATACTATTTTATGACAAATTTGTATTGTAAATAAATTTCATTTTTTTTTTTTTTTTTGTATATTAACACACTATATATTTATATTATTATTTTTTGAAAGTCCTAAGTTTCGATCTTAGTTTCTTAAAGCACGTGTAATAAATGTTTTGAATACAATTTTTGTATTCTTTCTTTTATTCAATTTAAAAAAAATTAAGATTATGGTTATTCTACAGCAATAGTAAATTATTTAAAGAGTAGTAGTTCTGAAGTTGCTTAACAGATTTGTAATTATAAATGTGTATGTATGAACGTCCATTTTCATTTATTAATAAGAAAATGTGAATTTGGTAAGCTGTAGTAACTTCTAACTACTTTAATTCTTTATCATGAAGATCATTGGTAGATTCAAGATAAACTTACTCTTACCTCGGGTTTGCAACTAGAATCAAATGAAATCATTTTCGTTGACATTTAGTGCTGGAGATTCTTTTAAAAGACAATACTAGCTGACGTATCAGTATGATAGTTTGTAATACTATAGCTCTGATTGATCTATTTTCAGAAACTGAAAAATATTTAAAAAAAGGTTTAAATTTCAACTTATTTCAATTTCTTTTCATGAAAATATTTACTGTTTGAATAATAATAATAAACATATTTATTCAGCAGATATTATTGGATTGTATAATTTACATGACGTAAGATAAAGAAACACTAAGATTTTAAGGAAATAGGAATCAAATTCTTTGAGGGACTCCTTGTTAATTTTTATGCCTATTACCATTTAGTTGGCAGGGGATAATGGATTCCTTTTAATCAGATGATCTCTTGAAGTAACAAGGCACAAATGCGTAATGTTTTTATATTGCACATTGTTTCAGACAGATGAAACAATAGAAGGTGTTTGTTGAATATTTCACAAAACTGATTTGTTTGTTTTTGTTTTTGCTATGTAACTATGCAGATAGTTTTAAATTATTTTTACAACTTTCAGGGGAAGTGCTCTTGCTCGAAGAATAAAGGAAAGAGAAAAAGAATTAGAAGCAGACAATAGAGATAGACAAAGAGAGAAAGAAGAACTAGAAGAATTAAAGTTAAAACTTATGGAAGAAGGCCATCCTAATCCCACTGCAGAAGTGGAAAGGGTAATTTTTTTTTAATTTCTTTTTGAAGATATTAAGAATTTATTGGTGATTTTTGCAACCACGCCAGGATTATTTTTATAACAGTAAACTTGAGATACTGACATTGAAGGATGGGAAGATTCTTTGTAGTGCTGGTTGGTTGTCACGAATCTTGACATCAGTGGGGCATGAGATATGTGAATGCCAGATTAATGATTTTCTTGATTAGTAGCAGTTTTGCTAAAAATCAGGAAAAACTAAAATCTCAAATTCACCATACAGAATACCGTACAACAAAAGGAATAAATGACTGACAGGAAGTAAAATCTTAATGGTGAATTAATGATGGACAGCTTGTACTTAATTTCAAGCTTACTTAAAATGTAGAGATACCTTATAATAATTTATATATATTGCAGTGATCAGTTGATGTTTACAACCCCTTGTACCTTGGTTACTTTAAAAAAAAAAAAAAAAAGATGGCATCTTCGAAAAGCTTTTTGCTGTCACCATCTAGAATTAGGCATATTTAGCTCATTATTGGTAATTTTATATGGAAAACGTCATATAAAAAAAAGGTTCGTTGTGACATCCATCTATTATCCTTCCATGAGCCTCAGTAGAATGTTATCTTTTCAATAAATTTGACAATATTCCAGTGAAGAATTCTTATCTAGCCAACTCTTTATTTTCATTTAGATGTTTTTGTCCATATATAGTTCATTTTAAACTCTGCATTACTTCATTTGAAAAGTTTGTAAAATGGCCAAGTCTTCACAAAGTAGTTGATTGCAGGAAAAGACCTATCTGTCTTTGCAGTGATGCTGCATGCATAAAATTTTGTGTTGAAATCTTTTAATTCTCAAGGACACTGTGGACACTTGTCAATGTCTTCTGCGATTTTTCAACATTGCCATTGTATTAATTTCTTAGTCGTAGGCAAGATCATCTTAAGTGAAGTATTGTTTCAACTGAGAACTCTTAAAGCTACGGTTCCATTGACGCTGCTGACGCGGAACGGGGAGTTGAAGTTGCAGTTTACCTGTAGGCTGCAAGAATGAGGGCAGCACCAGCATCGTCACGTCACGGGTATAGCTTTTATTGTAACTTCAACAGCATCGCTTTAGCCCACGGCAAGGAGGGTGGCATGCTTTTCCTGCATTTTTCAGTCGCAATGGATTCTTTTGCAGAGGCGGCAATATTTTTCTTGCTCGAACAAGCAGAAAGAGAAGCCATAATTGCCTTACTGTATGATCGGCCCAAAAGGGAAAAAAAAAATGTAATTTTTAAACGAAGACACATGGAAGGCAATGTAATTTCAAGGCATCTTTTAGATGATGATGAGAAGTTTCATGCCTTTTTTCGCTCAAGCCAATTTGACTTTGTTTGAACGAAACATGAATAAATGATATTATTTTTATTCTTCCGCTACCTCCAAATAAAAAAAAATGCAGATGCAATAAAAATTATGTTGTGTTTTTTTTTTCAAAATGTGGCTTTCTTTATGTGACTTCCCAATAGAAATGATATTTCATAGGAAAGGAAGGAAATTTAATTTTAATTGAAAACGTTACATTAAAACTTTATTTCTAATGAAATTTTTAAAAATTTAAACATTTTAAAATATATTGAATCCAAGCTATCATGAAATAATTTTATAATCTTCATTATCAGTTCTTTTTAAGTATTTAGGTTTTCTTTAAATATTCCAGTATGATTCTATTTCTCAGATTTAACTTGAAATTAATTTTTTAAAAAATAGAAAGTTTTATTGTTGAAGAGTTAAAATGTACAAAAAAAAAATATTTATTTTATTTATTTTTTTATTTATTTATTTAGATAAAAAAAGAAAGAGAAGAACAGTATAAGCCAAAGATAAAGATTGAACCAGTTGATGAGGAGAATAAGGAAAATAAAATGAAACCAATTGGCACAATTCATTCACCACCACCTGAAAATGAACTTCCAAAGCCACGATTAAAACCCATTGAAGTGGATGAAAATACTCAAAATAGTTTATCAGGTTTTTCAGATATTACTACTCCCAAAGAAGAATCTAAAGCTAAATTAATGGGTTTCAGCAGTTTAAAACTTGGTAATTATTATACTGCTCAAAAAAAAAAATTATTGCCGAGGATTTTTCAACGGATTTAGGGTATTTGAGGCATGCTGAATCCAAAAATGGCATTAGTTTTGCTGAATTGGCTCTAGTTTATGAGATAAAGTATACCCCTCAAATGTTGATTGTAGCCCAATACTATCTGTGGCTGCTGACATATAAAGCAGCTTTTGATCTGACTTTTTACTCTTTACAAGTGTTTTTATTTAATGTAATCTTTGATTTTATCTTTAATATTGTTTTGGAAGATTATTCCTTGCGTGTAATATCACATTTATTTATTTTTTTCTTCTAAAAAGCATAGAAGGTATGATATAAAAATATGAGTTCTTCATGACAAAGCTTTGTAAACAGTTCTAATTCATTTGCTACATTTGTGGTTAACATGCTCTGCAAAAGCAAAGGAAAAACATCACTGACTTTGTAAGACAAGCATATCTTGCTTATTTGAAGCTAAGTCTTGGGCTCCCCATAAGATTTGCAAAATCTGTGTAGAGTGCCTACGACAGTGGAAAAAGGAAATATTTACGCTGCGGTGAGCCTTTGGTTTGGAGAAAGCTGCAAAACTATCGTGAGGATTGTTATTTTTGTGCTGTGAATGTGAAGCCTTCAATCGCTACAAGAAACATTAGTGAGAGTAATCAGCAAGACGACCTGTTGCCACACTTCGAAGTTGTTCCCATACCTGTGTTTACCTCAGTGCCTGACCTTCCATTGTCAGATAATGAAGAAATGCAGGTCTTTGGAGTGTTCCACTGGTGGTAGCAGTGGAAGTGAATATGAGAAAGCGTTTCAACATCTCAGCAGTTCAAAGCAAACTCAGTGATCTGATATGAGAACTCAAACTGTCAAAGCAAGCATCTGAACTTTAGCATCTAGGCTAAAAGAAAAGAACTTTCTAAAAGTTAAAATAGCAGCTTAAGAGAAGAGGAAATTCTTCCTTACTTCAACCAAGATGAAGAATTTGTATACTGCAGTAACATCCCTCGACTTACTCTCCAAATGAAATAGTTTAGTTCAAATGGGACTACTGGAATATCGACCAGTAGATTGGATGCTAAAATTATAGACAGCTCCACCAGAAGCTAAAGCACAATGATAGCTGCTATGCATCACTTCTAATTGCTCACTCAACAAAAGTTAAAGAATATGAAAATATCAAAAAAAAATCTACCACTCCATATCAAGCTTAGACTGATGAAGCAATTTGTTAAGGCCTTGGACAAAGATTGCTACAGTTTATATTTGTAGATCGTTCCTGGGCTGAGTTCTGAAAAACTTAAAACAGGAATCTTTGATGGTCTTCAAATTTGTGAACTCATCAACGATTCGAATTTCACCAAATTTATGATTTTGATGTTGAAACATCTGCCTGGTGCAGTTATGTCTTAGTTGTCAAGAACTTCTTGAGTAACCACAAAGCAGACAATTATGGAGAATTTGGTGCAAAACATGCTCGCTAACATTAACAATTTGAATACAAATATGAGCATAAAGGTAGACTTTCTTCTTAGCCACTTTGACATACTTTTGGAAAATCTTGATGATTTCAGTGAGGAACAAGGGGAGAGGTTCCAACAGGATATCAAGGTGATGGGACAGGCACTGCTGGAGTCTACAACGTGATTGGGTCCTGATGACCCAAATAAGAGAAAATCATACAAAAGCCTTTTTTTATGCATTTTTTGTGAATATCTGAATCATCTTACTTTTTTTGTGTGTTATTATGCTGAAAGCAGTGCTATTAGGTATTTCATATGTTTATTTTTATATGATTTTAGACAGTTTCAATGTGATTTGTGGGTACGTTACACCTCACCATTATATTTTTTTGTATATCTTTGATTTTCAATTAGATTTCCGTTATCTCAAAAAGTAGAGCCAATCTAGAAAAACCAATGCCATATTCATAATCAGCATCACAAAGTCAGCCTAAAACCGTTGAAATATTGTCGGCAAGAAAATTAAAGTTGACCAGTGTTATGCATTTACATTATTATCATTTACTTCATTAATTTTTATCCTTGTTTGAAATTCTTGAATCTCTGCTTAAACAACTGCCTGATGGAGAATAAGAAACACATTCAGTTAAATATCATTATTTCTGGTTGCCTTTGAGTTTTAAAAATCAATAAATTTTGGCAGGGCCACCCAGAGACTAGTGGTGGCCCCGGGGCAACATTTGGATTTGTGCCCCCCCCCCTATCCCGGACAATCCTATTTTAACAACCAAAAAAAAAAAGGACAATCCAATAAGGCGGGGACCCTTTGGCCTCATGTGGCCCCTCTTTTTGTGGGGCCCTGAATTTTGGCAATTGTTGTAGATTGTTTTGTCTTTGCAAAGCGATTGAACTTTGCTTTACCTGAAACGTATCTTAATCTGAATACTTTAAAGTTTATATTATAATTCTTTCAAATTAAAATACTTTCACTTCTACAAGCTTTGAGGTACATGATCTTACATAAAACTTTCATTTTCATTAAAGATTTCATTTATTTAAATGTATATTCAGTTAAGTCCTTAATTTATATATTTTTATTCTGAATGTACATATTACAAACAATAACTTTAACTGCAAAATGTATAGTTATTAAAAGTTTTAACATTTCGTTGAATAAATTCTTTTTTTTTTTTAATTGTTTATTTTTTATTAAAGGTTCATCTCCCCCCGCTCCTCAACAACAAAATGCAAAACGAAAGAGACTCACAGTTGGTGAAGTATTTAATCAAGATGAAGATGATAGTACTGACTCTCAACCAAGAAGGCGTAAATTAGTGCCATTAGGTATTTAGTACTTAAGATAATTATAAAATTTATTACAGTTCAGTTCATGAAAGAAGAGCTTTTGATGACGTAATTTCCTTATGGATTGATGTTTCCAGGACTTAACAGTGCCATCTATTGCTACGATTCGTAACTGAAATCTTATAAACATTACGAAAACATTCTGGTTTTTGTAGTTTCTACAATTACGAATACATTTCTATATTATTGTTATTATTATTTTAATAATTTTATGGTGTTTTTTTTAAGATTGTTTTATTGAAAATTTGCTTTTTATTAATTGTTGAATTCAAGTTGATGACATCATGACTGGTGACGTTTATTCCAGACAAAATCGATCTCTATGTAATGACCATATGTGGCAAACCCTTCTCTTTTTTTTTTTGAAAACTACTACAGACATGTCAAATTTTTGGCTGGTTGTTGCTGTTACTTGGTGCCAGTTTTGTTTATTCACTAATTCTTTGATCTGCCTCTTGTTTTCCTCACTTATAGTCATATCTTGATGTGGCCTTCCCAACAAATAATTTGAAGTACTCAAACTGAAATTCTAAATGTAACTTTGGCACAGGGCAACTGTGAATAACATGTCTCATCAAATGCATTGTCTTCTTGCATTGCATGGGGCTTGTCAACATTTTTATTGTATGGAAAATGTGCATTTATATCAAAGCTATAGATTGTTGACTTGGGCCGTATTCTTGTAACGATTGCTGCCAAGTTTCTAGTAATTGAAAATTTAAAGAAGGCAGAAACAGAAAAAAGCAGATATCAGTGAAAATTTTTTTTTTTTTTCTTGTTTATCTTGGAAGTTAAATGTGTTAAAAAAATATATAAATATAAAATACATTAAAAGGAAAGGCATGCCGGCGTGGTCGTGCAGTCTCAGGCATCGATCTGCCATGTGACATGAGTGCCGGTACCCGGGTTGAAATCCCGGTCGAGAGCATGGATGTGTCATCTTTCTTCTTCTGTGTTTTGTCCGTTTCTCCCATGGGACTTACTATCTCAGGGTTATTTCTGAACAGGATGTGAATCTCGTCCCCCTTCTGGAATTTCCTAGGCTCACCCTGACATCAGGTAGGGCTAGTCCATAGTTGGCCAAAGTCGATGACAGGAAAAGGAAAGGCCTTTTATAGGTAGAATTTTGCATCTGTGGCAGTGACCAGTCAAAATTCTCTTTCAAAACATGGTGCATTGTGTAAATGAGATCATCCTTTAGGACCAGCATATCACCCTTTTGTTTTGGCAACAACGAAGGGTACTTTTCTAGATGAAATAGAGCAATAAACTAAATCTTGACTCATTTGTGGGGGGAAGGGGAACTTTGCCCAGTGGACCCAGGGACAATTGAAATGAGCACTCCTTTTGAGCAAAGTGAGAAGGATGCATGAAAACTGTTCTTATTAAGCCTTCACTTTAGAATGGCCCTGGAACAATTCTTCCAGGCCAAAGAAGGCTCTAAAGTTGCTCGGCAGTAAACGTCTTTTAAAGGCATCTTCCAACTTTGGCAAGATAGTGATCACTGTGAACTGTTAACCAATGGGAGATTGGCCCCATATTTTTGATATTTCACCACTCGTGAAATTGTTACAAGCGCTTATCCTGCTTTTATTCTTAAACGAGTCACTTTATTGAATCAATCAAATGAGCTGCTCGGGGGAACATAATGGTAAGCGCCAAAATGGAAGTTTTAAGAAACAGCAAAAATAAATTTCTGATTGAACCATAAATCTGAATAATTTTATTTAATCATTTATTTTTTATTAAAAGTGTTTTAGCATCACTCTAGTTTCATATTGACATAATTAAAGCAAAAAACAAAAGATCACACATTAAACATAACAAAAAAATTGGAGTAGTGTAGTGGAGATACCATTGTGTTACCCAAAAGCAAAGATTGTCATTGTAATGTAGCATGTTATCAAACATTATAAAAGTAAATTTTCAGACAGTTATTAATCCTTAGAACCAAAGTCACTCATCACTCAAATTTCCATTGTCCAATGATGGCCTAAGAGATAAGAAAAATCCATGATGTATAGGTGGAATATACTCCAGGAGAGACAAAACATCAGCAACTTTCTTCCTTTCCACTGGTCTCGATTCGTCATATTTCAGTCGAAGGTTAGGAACTGGACTTTGTCTCCCACGTTTTCTGAGACTCACTTCATGCCAGATATCATCACAGAATGTCTCACTGATGAATACGGATGATGGATTCTCTGAAGTGACTTTCAACCGACGTACATCCCTTAGGTTGACATCTAGTCCATCAACAGTCTTTTTCCTGAAGACAAATGCTTGTTTGAAATGACTTAGTTGAAAAAAGTGCTCCATTGTCATATCATAGACAAGAAATGGATTCTTTTTTCCTGACTTTTTAATGATATCAGACCACTGTCCAGGACTGAATACGTCTTGTACCTGTCGACGCACGTAGTTTTCAATTGTAGCAAAATCTCTGTCAGAGGGCAACATTGTGTGACCGCTAACAGGGAAATGGTGTTCTATAACATCAAAGCGCCCAGCTGATATCAGATGTAGCCAAAAGAGCACCATGTTCCAGTTCTTATTTTGGCCACAGCAATTGTCAGAAATTGCGACAAGAGTCTTTCCCTTGATATCATTTTCCTCGAAGTAACGCAAAAGGCAGCTTACAATTTCCTCTGATCCACGAGCAGCAACAGCCTCATTCCACAAAAAACAGTGGCCTTTGTTCCTGCCACAATCATGAATATTGAGGTTATACAACCAAACTTTCCTTTTGTAAAAAGCTGGTCCACATGTTAATTTTGGAACTGGGAGTGTTTGTTGTAAATCAAAACTTACAACATGATAATCCCTATCTGTCTCTGCTCGTTTTGTCTGAATACCAATATTGGCTTGTCCTGCTTCTGCTTTACGATGATGTAATTCACGTTGATGCTCAAGACTTATTTTCAGCTGGGGATCATCAACGCTATCAATCTTCGCTTTGAATTTGTCACAAGTTTTGCATGTATCATTCTTCGGTGATTTCACTCCTATATTGTACTCTTCTGTAAAAATTCGTCTATATTTGTCTGCAGAAACAGGTTCATACGACATCTCCTTGCAAAAGATATTTTTGTAATGATTGTAACAGGATGCGATTGTCATGCCAAAGCATAGATACATTTTGCCATTGTTGTTAGAACGTCTGTAATGGCTCTCATATTTCGGTATTTTGTCAATGTGCTCTCGTACTTGATTAACCTTCTCTTCTGGATATGAGTGCGGGCGCACTGAGTGTTTTCCCCGTTGGTCTTGGGGCGGAGTATTTGCTCCAGAAGTAACTTGTTTTTGAATGTTCTCTATCCTGCCACGATTGTTCTGTAAACCATGAATGGCAAGAAAGGCTTTCTTGCACACCTTGATGTCAATGCCATTTACTTTTACGTAATACGAAACAGTCCAATTTCTTCGTGATTCACCTATTGTTTTACGTCGTCGTGCAACAGAACTGCATTTCATAGCACCAAATAAGTACGCATTTTGAACATTAAAGTCTCCTATTTCCCAGAATGTCTTTAAGATTAGTCTCACATTTTCCTCGCCCACTTTCTCAAAACACTTCAGAGCACAGTGACAGTCTGGTCCAACATCTTTCTTCTGGACAATGTTACCTGAACGAGAGATATATTCCTCACCCGTATTACGCTTATTTTGCTTCATTTTGCGTTTTGAAGAATTTCTAACCCTTTTTCGAGATGGCCTCTTTCTCTGTTCTTCTGCCTCATCATTACTGATATCCTTTGCAGCAGCAAGTTGTTCATTGTCTATTCTGTTCCTGCTTACCTGTACAATAATAAAGGTTAATTAATTATAATTAACAAATGACTAGGCATACACGCAACAAGTTGAAATAATACATTTATATACATTTAAAACATGAGCATACAGTTTCGAAATGCCAAACTTGCATTTCTTTTTCAATGCTGACAATTAACTATAGAACCATCCTTTAATGTCATGTTTTAAATGTATATAAATGTATTATTTCAACTTGTTGTGTGTATGCCTAGTCATTTGTTAATTTTAATTCAAATACACGTAAAAATTTATCATCAGTTAATTAATTATATTAACCATTAATTTTAAATATCAGTATTTCGATACATCGAAGCTCAAAACACAAGCAATTTGACCATTACTTGCGAATACACATACTTCGAGAACATAATGGTATGTACATGCACTTACCATTATGTTCGCGAAATTCGTAAGTACAATTGAAATGCCAATTTAAATACCTCTGACTCATCTGAGCTATGCGGAATACATTCGGGATCCTCATCACTATTGTCGTGATCACTGAGAAAATCTTCGTCTTCTTCTAAATCACGTATTGGGGATAACATCACAGAAGGCGCGCACTTGTTGTTAGTGGCAGCCATTTTTTTTTTGTCACTTACCATTATGTTCCTCCTGTGAGTGGCCAATGGCGTTTACCATATTGCCTCCCCCTGCCATCTGTTGATCAAATTGACAACTTTTACCCAACTTAAGTTATTGTGCTGCCCCAAACGGCAATTATGGCGAACTATCGCAAAATTCACGAAATTGGCGCTTACCATTTTGTTCCCCCGAGCAGCTCAAATATTGAAGACATGTATCACTTACGTTTTCAAACAGATTCATATTTTGTTCCTTCTGAACTTTTTAAAGTTCTTGACTTCATTTGTTGAAGAATTTATGTCCTCTAACATAATTATTTTTTTTAAGTTTTTGATATGTATTTAAAATTTTAATTTAGTGAAATTCAATGTGTTCTGTTGTTTGAGTTTATATATGAAAATATCTGAAAATGGGAGTTTAGTTTAGACAGTAACATTATTATCTTCATTCTTAATTATATTGAAAAAACTTAAAATTTTGTAAAGAATTTAATCTCACTTTTAAAAAAAAATATAAAAAAAAGATTGAAACATTCAGACTATGTTCCGTTTTTAAGAAAAGCCCTTCGAATAGTGGTTTTTTGTTAGGATTTTTATTCCTCGAAAACACACGACTTTCATTATTGAGGCTGTCACGTAGAGTTGGTGGTGGTATGTTGTTCACTGCTTCTTCCATTGTAAGAGAACGAGACCAAAATGAAGAGTTTGACAAATTAAGCACAGATGCTAGGATTTCTTATGGGAAATTTGTAGGATTACTTTGTGTTTTTCAGCCTTATTTTCCAAGAAAATTTTGAGGACTGTCTTTGTGCGTATCCCCTCTCCTAATAACTTTTGAACTGCCAGATAAATCTTCTTGAAACTTGACGTAAACATTTAAGGACAAGAAACCAGATTTATTTATTTATTTTGTATAGGTCCTTGTCAGTAAAATAGTACAAGAGGGTGGCAAAAATTCACGTGGAAAAACATTAAAACTAAAACAATAGATTTCTATGAGTGTCTTCAAGAAAGGATATAGCCACCCTATAATGTCTGTGGGATTGATAATATGATAAAAAAATGAATGGCTTCAGACTGTTTAAATAATTAAAATGGATTTAATTAATTTCTGTCCTTATATTCAGCAGATATTATAATTAAAAAAAAAAAAAGCAGCGTTTCTCAGGAAAGTAGGTTTCAAGTTCTTTGAGGAAGATCTTGTTTCCCCTTTTTGCTGACTATATATTTTGTTTTATCGATATTGAACATTAAAATGTAAACTTTTATATTTTTTAGAATATACTGATGAAGAAAAGAAGGCTGTTTCACAACCCACTGGCTCATCTTCGCAAGAAGAAAAAAGAAAACACATAAAAAATCTTATCGATAGAATTCCCACCGAAAAAGAAAAGTTGTTTGCTTATAATATCGATTGGTCTATAGTTGACAATGTAAGTATTTGCTGATCATTTTTGCTATTTAAATATAATTTTTATTTTATAATTAAAATTCAGGGTTATTAATCTACTTAATTGAAGGTTATCCAGTACACAAAGACATGAAAAAGGAAAGGAAAAAAATTCCTACCATAGCACATAATCGTTGTGAAGATTAAAAGTTGAAACATAAAAAATGAGTGAAATCACATTAAACAAAATTCACATGAATTGGACACAAAAAATCCCATTATTTTTGGTTAATATAATAATAAATATCTGAGAAGGTTCTATGAATCTGCCATGATAAAAACACGGAATCCATATAACCATGAACTATCCACTAATAACGTTACGGAATACGGAATTTAATAATAAAAAAAAAAATACCATTAATTTTAAAAAATCCTAAACATCTTTTCTTATAGTGCCTTATTATACGAAAAGCAGATGATGACAACTTATTTTATTTTTCACACCAGAGGGGATCCGATCATTTACCCATATCCCATCATCATATTGCATTGACAACTCCTGCAGGAGAGATGCACCTTTATCCATGAAAAACTTGAAAACGAACCCCATTCGAAGGGGGTTCGAATACGTACGTTTTTTTTAATGTGATTTCACTCATTTTTTATGTTTCATCCCATTCTCATCTTTTTATGTTTTTAATATTCACAAGGATTATGTGCTATATGGTAGGAATTTTTTAATAATATTTTTAGCACGTTAAATTTTATTTAATTAACTTTTTCTTTAATCGGGCTTATTTGATAAATCAGTGCCATTTTTAGTAAAAATTTGGAAATGATAAAGTTTTGCAAAGACTAATAGGAAGGGCGTTTGCAAATAAATAAAAGAAAAAGAAATACGCTTACCTCGGTAAATAATCAGTGAAAATACAGGAACAAACTGGAGATAAACCACCATCTTTGATACTTTAAAAGGGCTGCAGATGTTGATGAAAAAATTAAATGAACTGTGTCAGAAACTTCAAAGAAATTATTGAAGTTGGGACCTTTTTCAAGTTATGCTTTTAAACTGTACTACTATGAGAAGTGTTTTCATGATCAAAGGCTCTATATATATTATTATTAAATGTAGGTGTTTCTTCTGATGATAAATTTAAAATATTTGTAGGATCTATTTTTAGTTGTTAAATAAGACCGAAGGTTCCTTTGGTTTTGGTTTTCTGTTTTTTTTTTTCCTTTGAAAATGTAATTTATGATATTATAATTTAGAAATCTGTAAAATTAATTACTAGCATACAGATAAAATATAAATTTAATTTTAAGTGTTTGTGAAAATGTAAAAGCTCCCTCACAATCCATTTAAATTATTTATTTTTACATTTTTTTGTAAAGAAATTCCTTAAAGTTTTTAGTAATTAAAGAGTTATTTTTGTTTCTAATATCTTGATAGCAAAATTGTAATAAAAATTGCCCAAAATAAAACATAGATTAATAGGATGAAATTTGATAATTTTCTATCCCCAGTTAAGTGCTGGTGAACCTACTATGACTTCTTTCATATAATAAAACTTTCATTTCCTTTTGCAGCCGTTTTTTTCAAAAAAAATCTTTTATCGTTTTATTTTATTTAATATAGAAGGTTGTTTATTGTCCTCTCTATTTGTTATCATTGTACAGTATTCACAAAAACACAGATTCAAAATTGTAAAGATAAATTGGTCTTTAATTACTTAATAACTGATTAAATTGTGATCCTTTATGCAATAGGCCATCCTTAAACTAGAACTGCAAATATATTGATTTTAAGGAATATGAATTGGTGCCAGTGGCAGTAGTACAAGCATAATCAGAAACTCAATTGGTATCATTTAGTAATTAAGGTGTCTTAAGAGTGGTGAGAACCAAATTTACATTAAGGGTTGTTCAAATTTTCCCTTAAGCTGTGCACCAACATTCAACGTTTACTAAATCGCTGTCGAATCATCAAAATTTAATAACCCACTTTTTCTTCTTCTAAATCATTCAACAATTAAAAAAACTTCCATCAGCCCCTTGTACCGTTATCAAGATGGCTGACATTGACTCCAATTGAAATTTGATTCCTCTGATTTTGATGATGAATTAGATTATTTATTTTATTAAAAGATCCTAAAAGAATGTTGGATATGGCTAATTTCTTTGAAGATTTTGTCCTTGACAATTCTTGTATTCTAGCGAAAAATTTGACCAAGTGATTTTTTTTTTTCCTCCTTGGAAGCTGCCATTTTGAAAAGTGATTTGGAATTGATGTTCAGGTTTGTTGACCAATCACAGCCACTTTTAGAAACATGATTATCATTGTAAGGGTTCATCATTGCAGTTTTGTTCACTGATTGTGAATGTGTATGATGCACACCCATTTTTGTTTGAAGACTGAACACGAGTAGCAGCTCTCATCAACTGATAACCTCTTTTGCAGTGTTGGTACACGCTGCCCTAGGTTATGATCTCATTTTAGATGTTTAATTTACTTATGTATCTTTGTGTGTGTGGAGGTTCTTTTTAAAAATGTATATTTATTTATTTATTTATTTTAAGAATTTAATGGAAAAACGTATAAGACCTTGGATAAACAAGAAAATCGTTGAATACATTGGAGAAGAGGAAGCTACATTAGTAGATTTCATTTGTTCCAAAGTTATGGCTGGCAGTACGCCACAGCTAATTCTAGATGATGTACAAATGGTAAGTTTTATTTGACCTTCTATTAAAACCATTCGCAAGAATTGAGACTTTTGTTTGAATCCTGCCAGACCTGCACTCATTCTTGAAAATGAATGTTACACTTCTTTTTGGCTGATACTTTTTTTGTCTTTTAAATCAGTTATATAATAACTTTCATTTCAATAATTTTAATATTTACAGATATTTCAGTAAGGCTTTTTGTTTTATACAGTTTATTCATTCCCTTAAGATAGGTTTCTAAACTTTCAAAATATTTTCTTCTTGAAGAACCTACTTAACAACTTAGACACTAAAACAGTAAATAAGTAAATGTACAAGGGTCGTTCAATAAGGAATGCAGCACATTTTTTTTCCTCAAAGTAAATTTGTTTTATTACAGTTTTAAATACGGCCATCACCTTGCTCCTCAATTCATTAGCTACAAAAAGCTATTTATTTTCAACATAATCTCCGTTCAAGTCTATGGCCTTACGCCACCGAGATGTCAGAGCTTGTATTCCTTGATGGTACCACTCTACTGGTCTGCACCTCAGCTGACTTCATACTGCATCAAGAACTCCCTGATCGTTGCCAAATCGCTTCCCGCAGATTGCATCCTTTAAAAGTCCGAAGGTGTGAGATCAGGGCTGTAGGATGGATGAGGGAGAAAGTCCAGTGAAGTTTTGTGATCTTCTCGCGGGTATACAGACTTAAGTGTGGTCTGACATTGTCGTGGAACAGAAGTTTGTTCACGTCTTTGGAGCCACAAACACACTGGAATCGTTTCGTTAGTTTCTTCCCATAGGCTTCTGAGTTGATCGTTGCAACATTGCAGGACTCACAGCTGTGTGGCCGACCAGAGCGAGGGAGATCAGGCAGGCTTCCCTTTGGCTTCTTCTGGCGATGACAGACAATTCGCCTAACGACTCACAGTGCTTTTATCAACTGCCTGGTCTCCGTAGACATTCTGCAAGCACTTGTGAATATTTATAACCGATCTTCTTTTCCGCCAACAGAAATTCAGTAATTGCCATTTGTATGGAACGCATCTCATTCACAGACGCCATCTTGAACGCTACCTACAATGCTGCCGCACAGCGGAGAATGATGAAACAATTTGAGAAAGTGCGGGAATGTTTGAAGATACTGCACAGAAAATTTCATGTTTTTCCTTCAAATATTAGCCGAGAGAAATAATATGTTGCATTACTTATTGAACAACCCTCATATGTTGAACATTTATTGTATAACAAATTTAAGTTTATGGCAGTTACATATGAAATAAAAAGCAAGGTAGAGTAAATTACTGCATGCGTAACTGAAGTTTAGTTAAATGTTCTTCATGAGCATACTTCTGCTCCCAAAACAATTCTTTTTCAGTTTTTGTTGAACATTAATTTCAGATGATGAAAAATATCATCACAAATTGGAAATTTTGTTTTGCAGCTTCGCAAATTTTCCAAATTTTCAGTGCTGAATTTTCCAGAGCAGTATCAGTTTTTCATTTATTTCTAATTATTTTTAACTACCCTACAAAGTGTAGGGCAAGATTTATTAAAAAAAGAAGAATGGTTAATTTTTTTTTTTTCTTTCACAAATCTTTACTCTATTGTATTTTTACTTTACAATGTATCAAAATTGACATACGGGTCTTGAGGTGATCTAAGAATCAAACAAGTATTGGTAGAAAAACTCTTTCTGTGTCTATAGAAGTTGCAGGAATCCCTATAATGACTTTACTTTCAATATGTGAAACGTACCTCAATAAGGTTTCATGCAGAAATTACTGTAGTTAATTGAAAAACCACGAATACTGTAGAGGAATTTTCCTTGAAGACGATCTGTGATTTAACTGCTAAGCCAAATTTTATTGTCCTTTTTTTTAATTTGATAAACTTATGTATGTAATTAAAAATATTGATAATCTCTCTTGCTGAAATGCATATAGTAATTAATAGACTTATTGTTAATTTTTATAAACACTGATTTTAGTCTTATCTTCTTATTATTATTATTCATTTTCTTTTTTTGTTATTGAATTTTTCGAAAATATATTAATATTTTTTTTTTTCATTTTAGGTTTTAGATGAAGAAGCAGAAGTTTTTGTAGTGAAAATGTGGCGATTATTAATATATGAAATAGAAGCAAAAAAGCTTGGATTAGTTAAGTGAATAGTGAAACCAACTGTAGGGTTCTGTTTTTGTTGTTTTAAAAAATTAAATTGGTTTATGGATGGAAAAGATGAATCAACAACGCCTAGATGCAAGAACGAAACGATATGCAAACTTTTCTCCCAGCCATTATCATTTTCCGTTGGAGGTGTTGAATAATTTGCACTTGTGTGCAGCAACAGAGGATTAAGTTGTTCATTGTGACAATCATTGTTATAATGCAGTAAGCATTATGGATGATAAGGATCTTTTTTATTACAATTATCAAGATTAAATCATAATGACGTTGCCAAATTAAACTATAATAAAGACTAAAGCATAATTATATACATGTAAAATGTGTATATATATATTGCTCTTTGTAAGTCTAATACATGTATATAATAAGATTCATTGAATTGTAACTTTTTTTTTTTTGTAATCTATTAAAAGAAAGAAAAGAAAGCTATGCAGTAACTGATACAGCAATGGTTTGTTTATTTTAAAGTGATTTAAATTGAAATCATTAGAGGCTTGGCTAATTATGTGAGGTTTAAAAAAAAAAAAAATCTGGTAATTATGAATGCTTTTTTTTTATTATTTCTATTATTTTTATGAAACAATCGGAAAGATTACTAATCAAAAACTGGAAGAGGGAGTTGTCATTAAGATCTTGTATGTACTGTATAAAGAAAAAAAAAATATCATTCACCTTTGGTAAATCACAAAAGACATTCATCAAACTTAGTTGAAACTTGTATTTGTTTTATTAATGATTATGTAAGAATGGTAGATACCATTTAAAACCATGATGATAATAATCTTACGAAAATCCAAAATTATAATTGACTAAAAAAAAGTATTGCTAGCCAGTGTGACATTACATCTTGTAAGTACCTTCATAAAAAGAAATACAAGAAAGTTCATGAATTCCTCTCATTTTTTTTGTATTAAATAATTAAAAATATTTATATATATATATATGCAAACTTATATAAAATAATGAGAACATTAAAGCTTTTGCTGTATTTATATTTTTATTATATATATAATTTTTTTTTTTTTAATTTCAATGAAGTTTCGTGTTGTTTTTCTCACTCAATTACGTAGCGGTTTCAGTTTTTTTTTTTCATGTAAATTATATTGAAATTGGCTAACTTCACGAAAGTGATCAGAACAATTTACATTTTAATCGCATTCATGGAGTTTTTTAAATTTTTATTTAATTAACTGTTCTGGAAAATAAATTTTCTTAATTTTATTTTATTGCTATTTTGATTGAATCAAGCAAAAACGAAAGTGAAGTTTTGTGGCTCTAAGAAAGGTGTAGATACTTAAGAGCAGTAGTAACTACCTTGTTATTTTGACGAAATTTTATGGTGTTATTTTGGCAATTCTTCAGAAATTAAAAATGAATAGACTTGAGTCTGTACATTCCTTCCCTTATTTTTTTATTAGGAAATTTTAAATTGCATTTATACAAATTTCAAAATCACAGAATCAAAAATTGTAAGTCCTGAAAATTTTTGTATTTCAGCTTTAAAGCAAATGTAAACATTTTTTTATCGAATTTGTTGTCCTTACTGACAAATTTTCAGTTTGGACTTTGTTTAAATGTCTTTTCGAAAACAAAGTAAAAGAAGAAATATGGTTGTTTTCTATGAAATAACCTTCTGCGAAAAAAAAAAAAAAAAAATGGTGGTACCGATTATAATTACAATGTAGGGATTAATGACATTGCATTTAAGAAGAGAAGGAAGAAAGGAGGGGACAAAGTAATTTAGATAAATTGTTCAGAAGTGTTAATGTTATTGTTCTAAAAGTTTAATTTCAGATGTCGGGGAGAAAAAATATACAAAAATACTCTTCTGGTACAGATAGTGATTATTCAGATTGTCAGTTATCATAATTTCATTCTTCATTTAATAGATATATGGAGTGGTTCAAAAACCACTACTATTGCTGTTTTGACAAGACATTGCACTGAGTTTCGTACCACACTGTATATCAGAACTTGGAAATAGAGAAATTGACTTGTTCATGAAACCATTGAACAGATGTACTAATAAAGTATACAAGTAAATGAAGACCTGGTTATTATTTACTGCTTTAATAAAGAACTAAGTTTTTTAAAAAAAAATCTAATGTCAAAAGTGGAGGTTTTGATTAGTTGGTGCTTTTCTCATTGCTGTTAATGTTGCTGAAACCTTACTATCTGTAATTATAACAATGCAATTATAAACTAAGTGAAAGTGTCCCAGTTTGATTGTGTTTGTCTTTCCAAATCTGAGATTATTTGACTTAACTAAATTCTTATTCATTAAAAAAAAATGAATTTTGACTGAAACTTTTAAAAAAATATTTCTTAGTAGTTCTTGAGTTCATATAGTTCACCAATTCAAAAAGATTTTTAAATTATCAATATAAGTGAATTGTGCCAACGACATTTCACTTCTGGATCTATTAGTTGCGTGGCCTTCAGATATACAGTAAAACCCCAATTATCCGAGTTTCCACTTTAACCGAGCTATCAAATATTTCTAGGATTTTTTTTTTTTTTTTTTTCGCAAATTAATCTTGGTTCGTCTAGTTGTATGACCCCCTACCTGGAATCTGGGAATGGTTTCGACACCAACAATCCTGGGTTATCCTTAAAAAAATGCTGAATAATATTGCTGCAGAAAAACGCCAAAGTATCATAAAACAAAAAACAAGGACTTTTTAAGTAAAAGAACTCTTTCAATATGAATTGTATGTAGTGTATCTGTATAACTTTTGTATTTGTTAAAATATACATTTAAACCTACACGATTTATTTTATTTACAATTTTCCGTTATCCGAATTAGTCTTTGTCCACGTTAACTTGGATAATTGGGACTCTACTGTATTATAATTTTTTATTAAATTCACTGTACAGCTGGAATTTTATCTCTTTTGTAATGGCTGAGGTGATTGCAAGTTTTTTTTGATCTATCTCAACTGATGAGTGGAAGTACAGTAATAAAGATATGAAACAGCAGTTATCCTAATATGCTTAAAAAAGGTTGAAATTAATGATAAAAATATTTCGAGGAAATCTTGTCCCAATTTTTCATCAGATGTAAATAACACGAACACACTCATGAGAAAGGACCTCCATGAAACTGGAAGAAAAACAAAATTCACCATAAACAACCAATTCACACCAACCATAAATAAATTAAATAGACGCTTCACTTAAAAATAAAAAGCCCGTACATTTTTTCAGTATTTGGATATTTTCTTGATTGAAGCACAATGGAATGGAAGACTCCCACGTTGATTAAAGTGATGAATCTTATTTAAGTTAGTTAACCAATCGCACCGACTTTTAAAACTGAAATATTTGAATTAAGTTCTTTGAATGCAGAAAAATATCACCCCGTAAGATTATAAAACAGTTGTCTTAATTGGAGTTTAATTTTTATAGAACTACAACTTTAATACATGGACTTTGCTTAACAAAGATATACTGTACATCTTGTTACTATTTTGTTCTATCAAATTAGCTGTTGCACACTGAAGATTGTATAAAGAATGATGCAGTGGTTACGAGAAACCAGTTGAACTTTCTATTTACAAACATTGGCCGGAAGTATCTGAAGTGAATAATTTCTAGGTCGAAGAATTGAATGTTAAGTAATATGTTCTGGGCGGTTCTGTCACGAGATCTAACACTGGATTTCTTTGCTTGCACATATCCGTGGATTTTCCCACGGTCCATTCTCCTCCAAACGGGTCTTAGGGTCTACCCAGCCCTCTGCTGAATGGGTATCGGGGGTTAAAGGCGTCGGACTGACCCCCCCGACCTCAACTTAGTCCCGTTGGTCACGGAACTCCTGGAGCCTTACCTCCCGTGACCCCAAGGGCCACACAGGCCTGTTGTGGGACACGAACTTTAAGATGAGAGATTTTGCATATAAACTATACAGTTCATCTGAAAAATAATGACACGGCATGATTTGTATTTACAAGTCGGCAAACTTATTAGTATCATAACTTCGTAGCTTCCTTCTATTTCACTCAACACCAGAATGGCTGAACTTAAATGAATTCCATCAATTAATTCAGCCAGTATTCTGTCCAACTGTATCTATCAACACTTGCTTCTAATGTGTCTACTTTAGTTCCGATATATTGTGGTGATTATCGTTGGTGTCTCTGGCTCGTGAAAAGAAGTAGATTAGACTGAAGTTGGATCTAACTGTGTTCTCTTTATTCAGGGAGAGCAAGGGCTCTTATAGACTATTTACAATGATCGGTCATTGGGTGATTTAAAATAACGTGATTCGTAACTGAAATTAACTGAAGATTTAAATTACAGGGAATTATGGGAACCCTCAGCCGTTGAAATTCAAAAGTAAACAAATAAAAATATCGTTAACGGTCATAATTTGAAATTTACAACTGATGAGATTATAATTGATTGGAACAGTAAAATACATATAAAACTATATAGGATAAAATAGAATAAGCAAAATAATTATAAATATGGTTATAAAAACTCATCACAATATTTGCTATTTCTACATATGTTATTATTACGCCATTTATTTCCTTTGAAATAAAGATTTAACATTATTATGATTTTAATTTCGTAATCCAGTTACATATTAAGCTGTCATATAGATAATAGGGTAAAATTTACATCTATTTAAGTAAGTTATGTATCTTAAGATTTTATATACAGATTTGTAACTATCACACGTCTTCTAAGTTATGAATAGCTTACTGGTGAGAATACTGTAATGTTCTCTTGTTGACTCACAGGTGATAAATTTTGAGACAAGACTGGAGAGGACCTCACCAGGTGATTCCCTAGCCTTCATACAAAGGTCTTATAGAATACTAAGATAAAACCAAAAACAAATGCCTTGCAGGAAACTTAAGTATAATGAACAAAAAAATTCAAAGTTTTAGGTGAATTGAAATTCTGCAATATAACAGTAATACTATAATGTAGTGCCTTACCTTATATACCGTATTTACTCGCATAATTTCCCCTTTTTTTTCATCAATATTTTGACAAAAAAAGGGGGGGTGGGGAAATTACGCGATGTTTTTCAATTCGAGGAAAAAAAATATGTTGAAAGTGTAAGGAAAACCATGTTAAATATTGATTTTTAAAGCAAGAAATGTAATTAACAACAATTTTATTAACACGCAACATTTAAAATATAAGAAATCACATCTCAACATTTGTTTTTTCTTCAAAATACAGTTAAGCAATAGGCATGCACGGAAGTGTGTGTGCGACTGTGACGTAATTTCGTAACTCACGCAGCGCAGCCCGCCATCTTTATAGCTGCTCACCGCATGACGTCAGCATCAGCTGCCTGCTAATAGAGGTGGGGAAATTATGCGATAAAAATAAAAATTGAATTTTGTAGTCCACAAAAACGGGTGGGGAAAATTATGCGCGTAAATACGGTATTTATTTAAAATTCACTCATTTTATGGCTACCATCCAGGGCCGTCTTAACACATGGGCACGGGGGCCCCATGCTAATCTACATATGTTGTGACTTGCTGGCAATAAATAAACAAATACATGAGATCATCGAGAGCCACATTCTGGATTTTCATATACATGTATAAAGAGCCACACCATAGTATTAAATACACAAATTCAAACTTAATTACATTTCTACACACATCGTAACTGCTATATAAAGTATAAAAATACATATAGAAGAAAATGAAAAAGAAAACAAATATTAAATTTTGGACTAATTATTTTTTTTTTTTTTTGAATTCTGTATTTTTATCAAGAGATATTGGGAGCCGCATTTGCCCACGTGTTACAGAGCATCGACAATTGGAACTAAGTTGTTGTTCTGCCCAGTAGCGCCACAGAGCGTCGACAATCGGAACTAAATTGTTGTTCTGTACAGTAGCGCCACACCGTGTCGACAATTGGAACTAAATTGTTGTTCTGTACAGTAGCGCCACATCGTGTCGACAATTGGAACTAAATTGTTGTTCTGTACAGTAGCGCCACGCCATAGAGCGTCGACAATTGGAACTAAATTGTTGTTCTGCACAGTAGCGCAACACCGTGTCGACAATTGGAACTAAATTGTTGTTCCGCACATTAGCGCCACACCGTGTTGACAATCGGAAGTAAATTGTTGTTCTATACAGTAACGCCACACGGTATCGACAATCGGAACTAAATTGTTGTTCTGTATGTTGTTCCAAGTATGGGCATACATGAGGTCATCGAGAGCCACATTCTGGATTTTCATATGCATAAAGAGCCACACCATAGTCACGTTCCGTAGTATTAAATACATAAATTCAAATTTAATTACATTTCTACACACATCGTAACTGCTATGTAAAGTATAAAAAATACATATAGAAGAAAATAAAAAATGAAAAAGAAAACAAATATTAATTTTTGGACTAATTATTTTGTATTTTTTTTTTTTTTGAATTCTGTATTTTTATCAAGAGATATTGGAAGCCGCACTTAACCTAACGAAGAGCCGCATGCGGCTCATTTGCCCACGTGTGTACTATGCTATATTATATTATAAATATGTTATTGAAAAATGCATTTTTAGCATGTGTTTATTATAAAAAAAAGTGTGAGTAATTGTGTAGGTAGGGGCCCCAGTGCAGTGCTTTGCCCGAGGGCCTACAATGCTGTTAAGACGGCACTGCTACTATGAGTATCGTAAAAAAGGAAAGAGAGAGAAACCCATACATTGCCTGAAATTAGAAGCTCCACTTGCGAATTACTAATTAATTGCTGAAACAATGATTAAAAATCAGTTGATTAATGCCAGATAGCTTATGTATCATCTAATCATACGATTAATAGGAAAAAAATTGTACGGATATTTGTGTAGTTGTCATCCGAAAAGCGCTACAGACACAGTATTTAAGCAAGAAACAAAATACAAGGTGGCGCCACCAACATTTCTTTGTCTGGATCGACATTATTTTAGGGCAGGAGGTTAACTTATAATGAGAAAGCGTAGCGCTGGCTACTGCGAAACTGGTAAATCAATTTGGTATTTGTATACAGTTACAGTTTTTAGTGTGTTTATATATATGAGTCATGAACTACTTCACACGTACTGTTTTATTAATTACATGTGATCTCACGCCTTATTGAGTATTCAAGCATATTTCGAAACTAACCTCTAAATTACTCTAATTACATGCTTTCAAGAGTACCATGATCAAAATACATTTTGTTTTATTGCTTAGTCATCATTCAAATTATACATGGGCCCACGTATAATTTGGTTATGGACGTCATGGCTTTTAAAAAATGAGCTTAGACATCGTTTTCAATCTTGGGTTTGAAAAATGGCACGGTATTTCAAAAATGTGGAATCTGTTTTACTTCCGTGAATATTTCATGGGTTGCCACTAGTATTATATTATGACAATAGAAGTAATACAGTAAGTTGTTACTGTAGAAACGACGCTGGGATTATTTAAATAGATGCGTTCCAAGATTTGATGTCAGTTTAAAGGAATTATTATCATCCACCTTTTGCTCCCAATTTGGATAAAAGTGTCGACAATTTATTTGGAGAAGTTCTCTGCAGCTTCGTAAGCGATATTATAACAATCGCTCTCGAATACAATAAAAGTAAATTGAAAATGATTTAAAAAACAAGTGAATATAATTTTGTGATAAAGCATAATTTAAGGGAGACTCATAATAATAAAAAGAGGAAGTAATTAACTAAGGAAAAATAAGAAAAATAAAAAAGTAGATGTACGGATTCGAACCGACAAACTTCAATATATGAGCCCGAGACCTTACGCATCAAGCTGTAGCTGACAACAGAAATGTGATCGTTGCATTTCAAACATTTAAGCTAATAGCGGAAATCCAATGAAAACAAATATTTCAAACATGAAGGCAGTGGGGGGCGTTGGCCCCTGAAAATACCGCATTCCAACGTTGTTTAGGCCTCTGAATACGATGGTGAAATCCGTTGGTCGATCCGCTCTTCCGTTCGGGAGTTGTTAGGGATTGTTGACGAGATGCGCACATATCGGGGGCGTGCATTATCGTCCATAAAAAGAAAGTTGTCCCAACTGCTCCAACGTAGGGTAACACTGTAGGCTGTAGAATTTCATCCCGATATCTTACAGCATTCACCGTTCCATTTCTAACAACATGGAGGTCGGTACAACCACCAATGCTGATGCCTGACTGTACCATGATTCCACCTCCACAAATGACTTTCTTGCACGAAACGTGGATTCTCCCATGTTCCACATTCACGCCAGATCAGGGCACGACGATTGTCAGGCTGCAGGCTGAATCTTGACTCGTCACTGAAGAGAACCGTGGATCACTCTTCACGGATCCAAGGAAGATGCATTTCAGTCCATCTTCTGCGAGATATGCGATGTTCAGTAGTTGACGGAATACATATCATTGGTCGCCGGGCATACAGTCCACCAGGACGGAGTCGATTTCGCACGGTCTGAGTACACGCCCGTCGTCTAGTAGCAGCGAGAACTGTCCCCGCAGCTCAGTCGCATTGCTTCGCTGGTTCCTTCGTGTCCAGCGATCATCTCTTGCAGTGGCGGCATATGGATGACCCTGCCCTCTTCTTCTTCGTCCTGTGCCAGTCTCTCTGAAGCGATTCCAGAATCTGCTAATCACGTTTTGGGAGGTTCCAACCGCTGCTGCCACTGTCATCTGTGTTTGGCCAGCTTCAAGATACCCTATGACATCTCCATGCTTCAGATTCGGGTAAATCACGTTGCAGGGTCATTTTCAGGTGGCACTCAACAAATCTGTCACTTGTTGTTGATCCAGGAAAGTGGAGATAACCCAGCAGCGCCAGCGTCTTTATACAGGGTTGTGAGCAAACATGCAAATTAACGTTTTGCATCACATTTGTACATTCAGACAACTTCTATTTTCGTGTCATTTGCTTCTCTGATGATGTTCTTTAATTAATAATCTCAAATGTCTCTGTTTTTTGGGTGTATTATGTTCATTTCGGAATATTTCCTAAATTTTGTGAGCAGTGTATTAAGAGTCGCCATTAAATTTACGCTTTAGCACAAATTTGTTTTATGTCCGGATCGTCAACTAACATCGCACACTTCTCTATTTCATCTATGTTATGTAGATTTTTTAGATAAGAATAATAGTTTAAAATCCTTTAGAATTTTCGTCTCGGTAAGATATCAGTATAGAAAATTGTATAAAATTATGAAATTTTGGAGTTTAATCACTATTGCCTGAAGAAGCTGGTGATATACTGGCAGAAACCGGTTGTAATATTTTTATTGTAAATATAATTTATTTTTAAAAAGTTATGTGTGTGGAAACTATTTCCTTCCAAGGATTAGCAAGATTCGCTTCGCTAAAATTTACATCAACTACAAGAATAAAAATTACTTACATTAATAAAGAAATAATATTACTAGACTATTTCCTGAAAACAATCAAACTGCAGTTATTTATATTTATTTATTTTATATAAAATTATGTATATTTATTTTGTTATATAATTATTGTTTTACTTACATCAAGTAGTGATTTTTGTATAGATATATAATCATCCTCCATTTTGAAAAGTGTTTCATACATTTGGAATTTTTCCTCTTATTCTAAATACAGCTTTGATTATTTATATCTAAGTTTTTCAGATGTTGAAAGAAGGTATTTTTCCTTATTATTTTCGAAAACTTTGAGTCATACCTCCACGAGATTTGCTTCTTTCTGGATTTTTCCACTCAACGACAACAGCTTTTCTCTCACTGTCTTATCTTTTAATCTTATTAGCATCTACTTCTATCTTCTATGAAATAAGCTTTTCGTGAAATTTCAGCACTAACTTATTGGTGATTGCATTGTTAAATGATAAATACATTGATTTTAGAACTTTATTTTACTTTAGCTCAATAAAGAAAATGTATTACACGAGAAATAAAACAAAAACGCAGAAGACTAAGAGTTCACTGATCTGTTTTTTGGAAATTGTGATACCGGGAATCCAAGACAGCCTATTATAATAGGCTATCTTGGATTCCCGGTATCACAAATTAAAAATTTTTGCAAAGAAAATGTAGGTTTTAATGAAAACACACCAGGGGGAGACGGTTGGTAGAGGTTGTAAACTCCACCATTGCATCCGAAAATTAAAAAAATCTTGAATTTTGGAACTGGTTTTTTGGTTCAACGATACGACGTCGAAATCCCTCCCATTACGCCTGTGATTTACATATTTATATTTCAAATATTTACTAACAAACTTACTAAAACGATTGATTTACTTGCTACGATTAAACTAAAATAAATAACATTATTTTAAACGACCGTATAAATTTAAATTTACAGGCAAGTTTTTTAGTTCTCCCAGACAGATCTTCGGTAAAGTGTAGTATCTCATTATTAGGGAAAGCAGGTAAGAATAACAGATCCTTGTTTTCTAGCATCGTGGAAGTGACATAAATCCCACAATTAGAATATTATTTGGAATTGGAAATTCAGTGAAGGATTTTTGTGTTTTTCGAAAGAAACATTCTGGGACGTAAACCTAACTTAATCTAAACTAACTCAATTAGAATGGGTTAATACTGGATTTTCCGAATTGTGTATTGCTTCGCAATTTTGGAAAGAATATCATAGACATGATTGTCCACACGTATGTGTACGGGACCCCAACTGGAATTTTTAATTTCAATATCATTCATGTTAATTCTTTCTCACAAGAGGACAAACACACACAAACAAATAATCTCATTATAACTTTTTACTTTAAGTAAACTAAAATTATTTTATACACTTTCACTGTATAATTTTTACAGACTTTTTTACGTTCCTAAAATGCATATACTTACCCCATCCTGGAAAAAAATTCTGTGAGTGCCCACGACTACAGATCTGCAATTTCTCTCAAAATCTGAAAGTAATCATTCGAATTCCTTGGATTATTATTGGCAAATAGTTTTCGAATAGTATAATCCCTAAAATAGAGGATCATATGTTTGAGTGTAACGAATTCTAAGAGGACCAGATATTTGATGATAAATTCGGAGGGAAAATGTACATTTAACTATTATTAACTAGATTATTTTTAAAAATTACTAAAAACTATTGCTTTACTAATAGAAAATGACTAACAGACTAATAGAAAACACTGTATTAAACTTGATAGAAATGGATTTACCTGCCGTAAAAGAATCTAAAAAAAAAACAAAAAACCTAATGCTAATGAATGAAAAGCTAATTTTTGCTGTTGTTTCTTACAAACGTAGGTTTCACACGAGTAAAGACATCGAATACTATTAACTGTCTGTCATTAATATGATGTTTTCTCTAATGTTTGTTTGTTTTTTTAAATAATTAAACTAAACAAAAGAGCAATTTGTAATCAGTAGTTGGTTAAGTCACCGCTTTAGGGCGCCACTGATTCTACGTATCTAGTCTTTATACGTATGTTCGTTTCGAGAACTTCACTGGCATCTTATTAAGTTATAACAAAGTGATGGTTCCTTAATAACTTACAAATTAGCAAATACTATAAAAAGAACAATAAAATTATTTTTTATCAATTCTCTCATTTCAGACTTTCTACAATAAATTTTGAATTATCTATAAAGAATGTCGCATTACTTAAAATTACCTCATGTTAAAAGTAATTACAAGTGACTAAACAAAAACAAAATAAATTACGTACTATATATATTCCAACCCCAACCTTGAACTCAATTTAGGAAGAGAATTAGGGTTAAAAATCTATCTTCTATATCAAATCCACCCCCGTCTCCCGCTGTTTTTACTCGCAGCTCCCCATCTCCTTCACAATTAATTATTCCTAACATTTTAAACATCTGTTTTTAATTTATAATCAAATTAAAAAAAATAAATATTAAAAAATTAGTTTATGATATTAAATATATTGTCATACTTATTTCTCTTACTTTGAATTAAATAAATTAAAGATTTTTTTGAATTAAGATTGAATTATCCTATTTATTATTAATATAAATATTTAACCAGAATATATATATATATTCTTGCAGATAACAATCCCATAAGTGCATGTTCCGGGTTTGTTTACTAACAATAAATAACTACACTGTATTCGCACAATGAGAAATTGCGATGACAAGTCATTAAATATAAAAATATTTTTTTTAATTTGGTAATTTTTTTCTCTTTTTTTTTTATTATTCGCCATTCTTATTTTAACAATCTCTTAACTTTTTATATTAAGTTAATAATCTTTTTTTAGAAATAATCGTTGTTCAATAACAAATCTCACATACGCACTATAAAATAAATAAATAAATAAATAAATAAATAAATAAATATGAAGCAGATGATTAGTTAGCGAAAATTTTTAATCAGGAGTTTATTCAACAGGCAAATAAATATAGTTTTCTATTTAAATAATTTTAAAATAACTACACGGTGTTTAGTAGTGAAGTACTGATTTCCGACAACAGATGGAGCCAAAGTCCTTAGACCTATCTTGCATGAGCGCTAAAAGGGAAGAACTTCTTTTTGATGACGTCGAAATGACGTCTCCGTGAAGGACCAATCGCCGACCTTCTGACGTCAGTTGGCCGATTGATAAAATTGTCATGACCCAATGCTTGAAAGTTAGTTGTGTGTTGGTGGGTAGTGCGGGTGGATTAATTGTAGCCGCACTCGTTCTAGGAATATAATGTAGCGCAGTGCCAGGATTTTGCTGTGTCGCTGGGAAGTGTGGATTACTTATCGGGAAGCGGAGCAGACAAGTATGTACTCCCTGCTCAGAGCACCCGATCAACGTAGGCTGTTCTTCCTCAAGTTCGTTCTATTGTTCATGTGATTGTTTGTTTCGTTCAGTGGGAATCTAATTCTCTGCTCCAATGTGTTCCCATAGGCGAAATTGTTTTTAGTCCTTCTGCTGCGAATTTTTCCCCGTTCAGGGAAAATGCCTCCCTTGTCCAGGGACCAAAATGCAAGTTTGCTAATGAACTCGGAGCAGAGCAGTTTCAAAGATTGCCAAGGACGAGTTAAGTGTGTTCTGGTCGGAGATGGAGCTGTTGGAAAAACGAGTTTGGTGGTGAGTTACACTACCAACGGATACCCAACCGAATACGTGCCCACTGCCTTTGATAACTACAGCGGTAAGTTAGCTTTACTTCTAGCGGGGGGGACTGACGGGGGACGCCGGGACTACGGACAACCCTGCGCAAAAAAAGTACTTTCAATAATAATCGAAATGTAAGTTTATACATCTTTCTATATATCGAAATAAAAGTAATTTACGGGGTGATTATCTCAATTAACCTTTAAATCCTGTTTCAGAATATTGTTTTTATTTAAGATGTCCCTTTGTTTAAATGATCTTAGTTTTAAAAATAAAAATAATAAATAAATAAGTAAAAATATTCGATTTATTTTAACTATAAACCAATCTACGAATTATATCGTCATTGAATCTATTACTTTTCGCTGCGAATATGTTTATTTTGAACGTTAGATAAGCACGACAATCCTCGTAATCCTGTAGACGCAAAAATCCATTTAAAATATTAGTTTGTTCGGTTTTCTAATTATTAGTATTAAAGTGATCTATAAATGTTTTTGATAACTCAGTGTAGACTCATATTTGCTGCGAAGAAAGAGGTTGTCGAGGTTCTAGTTGTTCCATTAGTTTAATTCATTGTCCGTAGCGAAGGCAAGTCAACTTTGTGGGTATTGTTAGCTATGAAAAAGGAATACACGATGGGAAAGCCTTTTATTTACGTGAATGCAGTAATTTCTTAAACACCTTCTTATATTGATACAATGCACGAATACAAAATTAACAAAATTCACTAGTCTCATAAAAAAACAAAAAAACATGCAGTTACTTTACTGCTTAGAAAGTTGATTCGCCGAACAAAAGATTTATTTTCAAGGCCGTATTCAGAAAGTTTCAGCTTGTATTTCTAGAAACTTCGTAAATTATATTTTAGGGGTACATTCAATCTTAGATATTTTTTCTTTTTAATTCTCGTCAAATGATATTGTTATGGTAATTATAGTTTGTACGATCATATTTGAAATTTTAGCATTGTGATGTGACTTTTTATATTTCTAGATATTTACCTAGAGATCTGTCCCTTTCTCTATTATAATTCAGATGTTCAAAAAGTCTTGTTTTCGATATGAAATTTAATTTTTAACCCTTTCGTTACAGTTGTGGTGACGGTGGATAATCAACCTATCAGGCTTCAGTTGTGTGACACAGCTGGTCAGGTAAGAATAATTGCTATTGTTTTAATTATTATTTTACATAAATTATTATTGATTGAAACGAATAACGCTTGTTGGTTAGACCTTCCTCGAAGCTTCTCGAAATCTTAACCGATGATCGGTCGTGTCGTGAGTTTACGATCAAATGAATGAAGCAACCTTTGATAAAACAGCTGCTTGTAAAGCTTCTCATGTGTTTGAAGTCTATCAAATTTAGTAATAAAATTTTAAAGGATTAATCATAGTTTCGATATTCAAGTACCGTTAAGCTTTCGTCCCGATGAATCGTGTAATATTTTTGATGTTTTTTTTTCCCTTTGTTTCAGCGACTTTTTGCAACTTCATAAATTTAGAAATAACGTTCATCCTATTGCTTATGATTACTATGCAAGTAAAAAAGGATATCATTTTTCTTTTAAAAATAATGCTTTTGCTGTAGGAATTAATTTGAAAGGATCCAAGAATTCCAAAGTGATGTTAATCGTGAGAACAAAGACTAAATTATTTGCGTGAAGTTCCAAATATTTACCCTCGCAGAGATATGTTAGAATATGGAATTTTTTTTTCCCCCCTACTTCAATCAGAACTTTTTGCTTCATTTTCCTTAGGTACTTTGTTGTATATCGTTAACATATTTTTATCCCTTTCCGTTTCTCTTCGCCATTTATATAGTTAATTCTAGCATTTTCAAAGGTCAGTTTTTATTAAATTCACGGAGGAAGTGTGGGTTCGTTGAGGCCCACAACGACATCCCGTCCCGAATGCCGGACTCAAGGCATTCGCTCTCTGTTCCGCTCATTGCTCGTGTGCAACGACCGCAGACCCCCTCTTCCGCAGTTTTTCCCCCTACAGTGCCCAGACTGAATGTCGGGTGCAGGGCACTTATTTATTTTTTTTTGCGCTACAGAAATCAACACCCTCATATCCTGAACTCGCTGATCGAAACCTCTTTTAATTGTTTATCGGAAACGCCATAGCAGACCCGAAGAAACCGTCCACTTTAATGAGACTGCGAGGAAAATGTGGTCAAACCGGTGTGCCTCGTGGTGATTCAATCGCATGGTTTTCGGGCCATTCGTGATTTGCTGCCCCCTCTTTTTTTTTTTTTTTTTTTTTTTTTTTTTTTTTTATTTTTTTTGTCCAGCTTTCAAAATGTAATTTCAGGTTTGGTCCATTCTTTTTTAAACTCCTAAACCCAAGCAGGGC
>JAFIDM010014012.1:54425040-54446344 GCA_023159025.1 Thereuonema tuberculata
GTGTACTTTTCTGAAGCCATTCCGTAATGGCTTCCTGAGGAAGGCAACGGAAAACCACCTCAGTATGTTTCCCCAGGATCCTTCTAGGGGGTGTGCTATGATGGGCGCCATTAAAATTCCTTTGAACTTAACTGCATGCAGCAGAACACTGAAGAAGAAGAATCCTTTAGCTAGTCCATAAATTTCGCGTGACTTTCAGACACAGTCAAGGCGACGGTCTGCCGTGAGGCTGAACCTCGGTTCGAATCCCGGAGCCGCTATGGATGTGACTTCTTTCTCTTGTGTTTCATCTGTTTCTGCGGGTACAGTGTGAGCTGCCTCCTACGGTGTACCCTTGCCAATGATTCTTTCTGATAAATACCTCACGGTTTCGCCTCTTGTCAAAAAGTGCTAAGACCCGGGCGTTGGTTAGGAAAAAAAAAAATGCTTTGACATGATTAAAATTAATCGGAAAACTTAAAGAATGCGAATTGATTATTTTTTTCCCAGAGAAGTATTCAGTGGATATTACGTATCATCCTATTAATAGGCAAAAACTGTACGGATATTTGTAAATTTGTAAGCAGAGTCGGAGAAATAACCAATAACAGTGCAGCGTTGGAACACGTCAGGCGTGACGTCACGGCCATGTTTAAACATGGCGTCTCTAATATTCGTCCCACTTCACCGCGACGGAGCGAGATTACACAATTATTATCAGCGTATTGAGATTTTCTTTCCCACATAAATGAAGTTTACACTGGAGTGCATGAAGTTCATGCGTCAAAATTTATCACAGTTAGTAAAACCTCAGTTTTATCATAATTTCGGCTGTGTAGCCGCTGGCTCACCACTCAACGAAGTAGGGGAACACGTGGCGTCATTGTTGCCCAGACAGGATTATTGGTATTGGCTGTTGGACATTCGTTATTGTTATTGTTATAACTGTTATATCATTTTTTTTTATTTTTTTTTTTTACAAAATTTGGCTTAGTTATTCAAATTATATGTGGGCTGTTGCGGAAGTCATTGCTTCTAAAAAAAATAGCTTAGAACATTTTTTTCAATCTTGTGTATTTCAAAAATATGGAATTTGTTTTACTTCCGTGGATATTTCACGGGTCGCAACTAGTAATTTAAAAATATTTTTCCTTTTGTGAGGTTTTCACCATCAAATACTAAAAAAATAATAATTCAACATTTAAATGAAGGTGAACTTTAATTCTTTCTTGATTTGTTCTTTTAGTATGTTTCTCGTAAGGTAGCTTCTTTCTTGTCAAGTAAACTTATCCATTGAGGCTACAAACAATTCTACTGTGAATAAACGATAAATATAAGAGCACTGCCATCTTCTTTCATTAAGAATTTTTATCTACATTGGAGACTAGGAAATTTCGCTTCGTTGATGTACAACCAAAGAATGATGTCACCGGCGATTGAAATGTCACTCTTGCTTGAAATAGTTTCACCGATTCTGTGGGAGTGGTCGGTTGACCGCCAAAGAGAATGACCCAGCATTCGAGATACGGAACGGAACGTGTGTAGTGCGCGTTTAGGCCCTTTTTAACGGCCCGAATCTACTTTTCCTAGTGTCAAGTAGTATTGCAAATACTTTCAAGATCGTTTGGAAGCCCTTTTCCCACGACCTTCGCAATGAATGAAAAAAAAAAACCTCTGTAATACTTTGGTAGACATTTTGTTTTGTATTTGAATTGTCCCTGAGCAAACGGGGGAGATTTGCGAGTGCAATGAGTTCTCGTGATGAACGAGCGCTATCAGTACGTGCCTCGGGCTATTCTTATCATGGATCACCCTCCCACCAACCTCTTGTGCGCACGTCCAATATGTGCGGAGAATTCCAAATAACAAAAACAAACCATCGGAATACTAATCATCTCTGAACAGGTGCAAAGAAAGGTATTCGGTAGTGGACTCTTATCACAGGATTAGGGCAAATTCTACGACTTCAACCTAAAACGCTTACGAAAAGAACTGTTTTTAATCTAATGAAATATAAGTAAATAACATTATAATCATAATTCACTAAGGAAATTTAAAGTTTAGGAATTAGGTTATTTATTTATTTATTTATTTATTTATTACAGACTCTCTTACGCAACCACACACTCACAAATTCAGTACTATTCGTGTGTTCTGAAAACGGAAAACTCGAGAATGCACAAATTTGTTAAATTCGTTTTGCTTTCACGCATTGAGCCATCATTGACAGCAATCTGGGACAGCTGTTTCGTCCTTATTAGGACTCATCAGCCAGATTTAGCTTCGATGATCAAGCTCAGAACGCGTGAAAGCCTATGGTTCCTAATAAGGACGAAACAGCTGTCTCAGATTGCTGTCGATGATGGCTCAATGTGTGAAAAGCAGACGAATTTACGAATTTGTGCATTCCTTTTTCTTTCCGTTTTCATATATTTAATGCACGTTAAACCTTCTTACTTATTAATTTTTGGCCTTTGCGTTTGGCTTATCCTTTTATTAAATGGGATAATAATGTATTATAAAAATGAATATACATTGATGAATTTTCAGATTGACACAATAACATTTGAAAATATTACATGTGTACTTAAATATAAAGATATTAATATAAGTAAAATTGATAATAGTACAAATTTAAAAAAATTATTAATAATTTATAAACCTCCTCTAACGAATAAAAACTATTTTCTTAAAGAATTAGAAAACACTATAGAATATGCTCATAAAAAATTGGAAAAAACTAATAATTTTATAATTATTGGTGATATGAATATTAATATTCTAGAAAAAAAAAAACAATTCTTTGGTACTGAAATATTTAGAAATTTTTAATACTTATGGCTTTGAGAATTTAATTGATACTGCAACTAGAGAAGTACAGACAATAAAATCTTATACTTCAACATGCTTAGATCACTGTTTTATTAATTTAAAAAATAAAGATACTAAAAGTAATATTATACAAACAGAAATATCAGATCATTATATAATAATGTTAGAAATATTTAATCAAAAATTAAGTAAAAGTAATCAAAATCTTAAAAAATTCAGAAGACACAATAATATAATAAATGAGGAATTATTTATTGAAAAATCAGAAAACTTACTTAATAATATAAGAAATAAGCAAATAATTGACCCAAATAAAATAATAAATAAATTTGTAAAAATTATAAATAAATCTAAAAAACAAATAAGTAATAAAGAAAAATATAGAGAAAACCATGAATATCATTATCAAACTAAAAATAATAAAAAACAAAATTATAAACATGAATGGATAACAGATGAAATATATAGTCATATTAAGGAAAAAGATAAGTTATATAAAAAACATAAAAACAATAAAACAAATAAAGAATATAGAGAAATTTATAGAAAAAAGAGTAATTGGTTAAAAAACCTAATACAAAAAACAAAGCAAAGATTCTATCAAAATAAATTTCTAAACACTTACAATAATAATAAAAAGACTTGGAATATAATAAATAATATTATAAAAAATAATGAACATAAAACTATTGATAAAAACAAAATTTGTAAATTAATAGAAAAATATAATTATAAGCAAACTGATGAATTATTTGGTAAAACATTTAGTAAAGTTGTTAGTACATGTAATTGTAACACTAGAAGTAATAATACGGATATTGAAACTTCAATAAATTCAATAGTGTTTAATATACCTAGTATTGAAAATATAATGAATATAATTACATTAATGAAAAATAAAAATACTGTTGGTATTGATAATATTGCTGTAAAAGATATAAAAAAGTATATGGATATATTTGCAGCAATATTGCATGAACTTATAAAAGCCATGTTTGAATATGGAACTTACCCAAGTATTTGGAAAACTGCGAAAATAACTCCAGTATATAAAAAAGGAAAAATTGATGATATAAAAAATTATAGGCCAATTTCTGTTCTTTCCAATATGTCAAAAATTATAGAAACATGCTTAGCTAATTCAATATATAACTTTTTGTATAAATATAAATTACTAAAAAAAGAACAATTTGCATATCAAAAAAATTTAAGTACTGATAAACTCTTTCAAGATTTCCAAAAAATCATAAATTGTGCATTAAATAACGGTTATTATATATATATTATTTTTATAGATTTTGAGAAAGCATTTGATAGTATTAATCATAAGATATTGATAGAAAAATTATTTCATATTGGAATAAGAGGCAATATGATAGAAATATTAAAAAACTATTTAAAAAATAGAAAAATAAGAATTAATTTAAATTCAAAATTAGGTAAAACATATAAATTAAAAACAGGAATTCCTCAAGGTTCAAACTTAGGACCACTTTTATTTATTTTATACTTAAATACATTATATAGTACAATATCAACATCAAAAATTTTTGCTTATGCTGATGACATCATATTGATAAATATAAATGAAAATTATGAAACTGCAGAATACAATATACAAAAAGACTTTAATAAATTAATTATTTGGACACACAATAATAAAATGAAAATAAATAGTGAAAAAACAAAACTAATGATATTGAAAACAAAAAATAAATTTTTACATACAAATCCAGTAATAAAATATCATGATTATAATTGTTTATTCGATGATGACATAAACTTCCAAAGTTGTAATTGTGAAAATATTGAAATTATTAAAACAATTAGATATCTAGGTTTATATATTAATGATCAATTCTCTTGGAAAACACATTATTTATATATATTAAATAAACTTAATTAATATATATGTTTCAACATATAAAGGGTATCTTTTCTATAAGATACAAGATGTTAATATATAAATCATTTATAGATTCATTAATAAATTATGGATTATGTTGTTGGGTACATTTAGGTAATACAGACACTAATAACATAAATAGAATATTAAATAAAATAATGAATTACATAATACAAGATTATTGTATATTAACAAAGAATGAAAAAATACAGATAAGAATAAAATATAAAGTTTTGATGCCAAAAGAAAAAATATTATATTCTTTAATAATAAATAACTTTTATAAAATTAGAAATCAAATTAGAAATTATAACTTAGAAAATATTACTAGAAATACATTAATAAAGATTTTATATTATGAAAATCCTAAGAACAACTTTGGATTAAGAAATAAAAATAGAATTCTATTAAAGATTTTTATGCAAATTACAAATGAATTAAAACAAAATAAATTTAATAAAATAAGTATATTAAAAAGGCAAATACTGAAAAAAATAATATTTGGCGAAATTATCTGGAATATTTAGGTATTTTTGATTACATATATTATATTTATATTTTGTGTGTTTTTGGTCTTGTGTATTGATATTTTGTTTATATATTTTTTAGTTGAATAATTTTGGCATGAGAGATTGTTATTTAAAGTCTTATTTTCACAATTAGATTTAGAAATTATACAGTATAAACATTATGTTATACAGTAATGTTATACAGTATAAACATTGAAAGAAAGAAATTGTAATTAGAATAATAAGTAAAAAATAATTTGGGAACCTTAAATTTGATTGTAATGAATGATATTTATAATAATTTTCTTTTTGTATTTGATTTTCTTTTTATATTTCTGTGATATATTGATTTTTATATAATTATATAATTGAATCTAATTTAAGTATAATTCGTATAATTGCGTAATTATATAATTTTTATATGATTTTATATGATTAATACTTTTTAGATTACAAATATAAATTATTTATACTTTCAGCACCTGCATCACAGGATTTCATTTTGAAAACCTAGCAGGACTGTAATTTTAAATTTAGAAATAAATAAAATAAATAAATAAATGCCTTTTGTGCCCAGCGCTCAGCGGGACAAGATAATTTTCTGTACTTGTTACAGCTTTCGTTTGCTTTCTACCGAGTCCCACTTCCGGGAGCAGGAGAAGGAACCATAGGTATTCATGCGTTCTGAGCTTGATCTTCGAGGCTAAATCTGGCTAATGAGTCCTAATAAGGACGAAACAGCTGTCCCAGATTGCTATCGATGATGGCTCAATGCGTGAAAGCAAAACGAATTTAACGAATTTGTGCATTCTCGAGTTTTTTTCCGTTTTCATATTACATTTAATGCACGTTAAATCTTCTTACTTATTAATTCTTAATTCAGTCTCTCATTACTTCTGAATTAATGAACTAGACTTCTGAAAACATAATCAGGAGTAATACTAACAAAAGATGATTATTACTTTTTGTATTTGAAACTTTCTTCGTGTGAATCTAAATGTGAAGAAATTCGCGCGTGATGTTGGCAAAATTTTCAAAGAAAAAAACATTAAAACCAACCAATTAATTTACTAATAGCAACAATGAATTAATAACAACGCTTAACAATGCACGGTAATCCATTTAACTGGAACGTGCTTTAAACGAGTATTAAAATAATCACTTTTTAGCAAGTGGAAAATAGGCTTATTCGGCAAGTCTTACGATTTATAAATACGGAGGTTTTTCCTTTACATTGATTTCGAAAAAGAAAAAATAGAATGGGAAAAGTTTTAAGAAAAAAATGCATTTCTTGTTTCTTCCTTGAATCTCAGTTGAGTTCCGTCAAAAATAGTAGAATAAAATAATCATAAAACGTAAAGTAGTTTAAATTTTTTTACTTCACTCACGGAAATTTGAAATATTCCGTGGCGCACCGTTTGTGGAACCTTGAATCAGTGTAAGTCTTCCATAACGAATCAACGCTTCAGTTATTCGAAATACAGAAGGACCTAAGTGTTGTTAATTTCGCCTGTAAACATCATATTCGTCTACAATATTGATGCGTGGTTCAAAAGATCAAGGGATTAAGGGATTATCTAGCATCGTGGGGATTAAGACTGTTTCTGGAATGGAGGTCTCTCCTGATTGGTCCTCAGCACAGGCGGACCAAGGTAAGATTGGTTTTTGGGCTCTGGGAATCCAACGCCCTTATATACACACCTCTGTTTTTGTAACTAAAGTAAGTCAGCAAAGTCAGCAGTCATTTTAAGTTAAAAATTATTTAAGCCACCGCACTTGGTTAAAAGATGAAACTAGATGAAACAAAATCAAAAGATTTTGAACTAGCTGCGTCCAAATTGCAGATTGGACATCGGAGGGGAATGATGTCTTACGAGAAAACATCAGCGTATAAAGGGTGGTTAGACCAATAAGGGACAGGAAGCAAGCAGGGAGTAAGGAAACCCCGTAGCACTGCGGATAACTAAAAGGGAAGGAGGCGTGGTTAAGGGAAACATAGGTGACATCTGGTGACGATCAGGAAAAGGAGGTGAAAAGTGCCGAGAAAGCATATGGAGATGAGTATAAACAAAATAAAAGGTTACAAATGAAAACAATGCAGTGAAGTGAAGCATTTATTAACATTTAAGGGACATCATTAGTCCGGCGTGCAAATCCATACTGATAAATGTTGTTTAAGGAAATACAATTGTTGTAACATTTTGAAGAAGCAGCTATGAGTACAGACACCTTACATTTAGCCAGAATAGATGGATTTTCGAAGTTGATTGAATGTCCAGTATTACCGATGTGGGATGCTGTAGCGTAGGTTGGGTCCCCTTTGGCACAGGTCCTTCGACAATCGTTGAGTCTGTCCGTAAAGGGGCGTCTCGACTCTCCAATGTAGAGGCAGTCTGCTTCACAGCATTATAGTGCTAATATAGCACCCTTCACACGTTACTTGAGGGTTGACGATGCGTAATTGATTGCAGAACCACTTGGTCGTGTTCCGGCATGAAGAGGTGACCCTGATGCCCTGTTGTCGCAGCAATTTTGACACAATTGGGAAGATGTAGGGATGGAAATCAATAGAGATGTACTGTTTGATTGGCTTTGGTTACAACCTGGATGAGAGTTGTTGTAGATCTTGAGAAGCGTGGAGCGTATTTGAGTCTCTATAAATTGGATGGGGTATCCATTGGCGAGTAAGGAACTTCTGGTGTTGTCAAGTTCATGATTAAATAAATCGTTGGATGTTGATGTACGGAATGCCCTGCAGACTGACATGATAACTACGTTAATTTTAAAAGTTATTGGACAAAATGACTTAAAATTGAGGGTAATACCGGAATGCGTTGGCTTACGATGTACCGATCTAGTGAATTGACATTAGAAGTAGTGATGCGAACATCCAAAAACGGAATGGAGTTTTGTTCCTGTTCCTCCATTTCAAATTTGATAGCAGGATCAACACTATTGAACATATTAATGTTACTGTCAGTATAGAGGAGAAGTTCGTCAACATAGCGGGTGTAGATGGGTACCAAGACATGCTGTTGGTCGACGATATAGAAGTCCGAATCTTCTACGAAAATCATGGTCCATTCAGCTATAGCAAGGCAGAGGCTGACAGGCCCATGAAAAGACCGGATTGCTGTTGTATAAAGTCAGTTATTACCTGTTAACCTTTCTCGACTCACGTTATTTTAACATCACAACAATATTTACCCGAATACTTTAGAGAGGACAGTAAATACGTCAATATATGATTACATATACAGTAGATAACTGCTGAGATAGAAGTCAAATGAACACCTAAGTGTCGGAACAGCCATGACGGTCACTTTCATAAGATGTAAGAACTCCTTTAGCTGCGGCAATCTTTTCTATGTATTTGTCATGAGTGTACTACGCCTCGTACAACGGCCAACCGAAATGTTGGACGATTCCTCCTTCAGGTATGTCTCTGGACCTCATCCCATAGATGTTCAATAGGGTTCAAATCCGGTTATATGAAGGCTAGTTAAATGTGGTGGCGTTCATGTCCTCAAACCGCGCAGTTACAGCGGCAACTTTATGACAGGGTGTATTGTCTTCTTCTAGAGACTTCTAGAAAGGGTCCATTCCGAAGAAACGCTGCAATGTAGGAAACATTTCATTATCCAGAATGTTCAGATACCTCTCGGTGTTCAATGCGCGTGGCACGACAAGAGGTTGAGGCCGAAACAGCAGGAAAAACAGGATCATACAACCGCTCCGCCAACATCGAATTTCGCAGTTGGCGTTATACACTGTGATAAGAGACGTTCACCTGATATCCGCCACTTTCACACCCGTCTTTCCGATCAAAAAAGAGCGTAGCCCGATTCATTGTTCGATAACACAGCTGGTCAAGCCTTCACGTCTTACCACTGTTTGCACCACCGAAGACGATCCTGATATTGGTTACAATATGGATTTTATATGCAAACTCAGTATTAGCAGTCACTTCACTTGGATGCACTGCAATTTTTTTTTCTTTCTAAACATTGTACATCGATATGTAAGGGTGATTTAAAATTCCCTGTATAAACTTTAGGTCAGGAATACTGAAACAAACCATATTCTTAGTGGAACGCAAACGCCACCCGAACATGCTAGAGGGCGCTGTTTGGCAGCACATTAGTTGGGCAGTGTAAGCCATCGTCATTTGAGACGTTAACTTTGTTCAAGTAGGATGTTTCACTTCACTAATGCTGAGAGGGCAGATATGCACCTAGCCTATGGGGCAGCGAACGCAAACGGATGAGCCGCTGTACGATTGTATCGTGAACGGTTCCCCAAAATGTTCGGCAATCCACGCATCGACGTTGTGAGGCGTATATTACTGTTGGTGGAAGGAACTTGGGCATCTACTGTGAACCTGTAAGTGTACACCTTACTATCATATTGTAAACTTAGGGCTAATAAACATATCGTCTTCCTTTCTTGTTTTTTTTTTTTTATTTCTGAACCTTAGTATATACCTTCTAGTACATTCGGGTGGCGTTTGCGGACCTACGTCCCGCTGTGAATACGGTTTGTTTTGTATTTCTGACCTATCTTTACAGTTTGTACAGGAAATTTCAATCAGCCTGTATATATAATATTCATTAGCCTATGTAGTAACAAACACTGATATAAAAGAATCACTGTTAAAGTAATCTGTAACAGATACAAGACATTCATTAATACTATTGTAATCAAAAAAATATTCAAAAATATAGAAAAAAGATAGATTGTCGTTCTTAATATGGTTCCAATAAGTAAAATTTTGTTTGATAACTTTGTTGTTAAATTTTATAATTTAAGTTAATTACAAAACTCTTCAAGTAAAGCGCTTATACTGTTTGGTTCTTATTGCCAAAGGAAGAAAGAAACCAATAATTAAAAAAATATGAAAATTTATAAAGTGCCATTGTATTTATCTGTTAAGCCTACAGAAATTACAGTAGTTACAAAATTGTACAGATATTACTTTAAAAAAAAAAGAAATACAAAATTTACCAGGTTTTTGATTTCAAGATGATATTGCTTGGTACTGAATAAGGTTTTAGGTTTTTATGGAATAATTTCGAATCCAGACAGGATATTGCTGTATTTGAGACTAGTTTTTACAGCTCGTGCACATGAATGAAATTGGAGACTTTGTCGATACAGACAGACACAGCTGTTCTGATTGGGTTTATGGCTTCCTCTATTCAAATAGATCACTTGCTTTATGGTTCAGTCAATGGACAATTGAAGAAGACGCGGATGACGTCATTTTGCTGATGTAGCTCGATTCGAAGGGAAAACTATGGGTTTTTCGTGTTTTTTGCTCCTTTTGAGAATTGAGATTCAGATTTTTAAATTTAGGTCTATTAATTTTTTAGCAATATTAAATAAATAAAAAAAGGTTTACGAGGAATAAACAATCAAATAAAAGGAATAAACACATTCTAAAGGTATTTTAAGTAAGAGAGGTCTGGGAAGCCTGTTGGTCTTTATGATGAAAATGACAGGATTGTCGTTTTGTTAAGATCGCACGTGGCGTGGGTGACTATAGACGAGAAGGGCGAGAGGTCCCGAGACATCCCCTCTCAAATCTACCTGAAATGTTTCAGATTTTTAAATTTGTCTCACTGTGAATACAAGTAATATATATTATTATTTTTCAGAAAACATTTAAGATATATATGTTAAAGCAATTAAGCTAAAACAAATAACATTCACATTTAACTTATTAGACTATTAAGGCTATGTTCATTGTGAATCTGTCGACTTCCTCATAACAATGAACCAATCCAACAATTGCGACAATTACCCAGGCCCACAACAATTCCACCGACAATTACCCCGGCACGCCCTTGTCCATTCTTGAACTGCTGCGGACAATGGAAACAATGTTTTTGCAATTGTTGAACTGCGCCGGACAATCGGAAAAGAAAGATTTTAGATAGTAATATAGAATATAGACTAGTTGCGATCCATGAAATATTCACGGAAGTAAAACAAATTCCACATTTTTGAAAAACACAAGATTGAAAAATATGTTCTAAGCTAATTTTTTTTAGAAGCCATGACTTCCACAACAGCCCATAGGTAATATCGGCTTATTTGTTAAAATAATATTATAATATTGTTAAAATAAAAAATAAAAAAAATTGATTTACCACTTTCGTAGTAGCCAGCGCTGCGGTTTCTCATTATGAAACATAATGGCAACCTGCTGCCCTAAAAGAATAGGCTCGTCGAAATTAAGGCAATATTAACGGAAGTAAAACAAATGCCACATTTTTTAAATACTCTGAAATTTTTGAAAAACACAAAATTGAAAAAGATGTTCTAAGCTCATTTTTTAAAAGCCATGACTTCCGCAACAGTTCACATATAATTTGAATGACTAAGCCAAATTTTGTTAAAATAAAAGAAAATAAAAAATTGATTTACCAGTTTCAATAACAACAATAACAATAACGAATGTCCAACAGCCAATACCAATAATCCTGTCTGGACAACAAGGACGGCACGTGCTTCGACATTTTCCCCTACTTGTTGAGTAGTGAGAGAGTGGCTACACAGTCGAAACTACGTACAAACCGAGGTTTTACAAACTCTCTGATAAATTTTGACGCAAGAACTTCATGCATTTCAGTGTAAACTTCATTTATGTGGGAAAGAAAATCTCAATATGCTGATAATAATTGTGTAATCGCGATCCGTCGCTGTGAAGTGGGAAGAATATTCGAGACGCCATGTTTAAACATGGGCGTGACGTCATGCCTGAGGTGTTCCAACGCTGCACTATGATTAGTTATTTCAAATTACAAATTTACAAAGATCCGTACAATTTTTAGCTATTAATAGGATGATTTACCAAGCTATACAATTATTTACCGGGTTTAAATTGGATTAAAATATAAGTTTACTGTTCATGCAGTCTCTCATTCAATGTTAATGAAATACAAATTTGCATATTTTTCTCAGATGTCTCCTTAATTCATTTAACGTATTACATATGGTGAATACAGTTAAAACAATAATCAATCAAAATTTTGAAAACTAGATTTGTGCGTTGTGATTTTTATGCTAATACATAATTCGTAGCAATTCAGAAACCTAACTAAACTATATTACCTTGCAACTGTGACGTCATCTATGACGTCGATGGAAAAAGTCATAATGAAATGACCTTTTTTCCCTCTTCTGTGATTGCAAGTAGACGAAGAAGACGGGAAATCCCAGCCACAGGCGTACGGGAAGAAGACGAGAAAAGTATGAAATCATTTCATAAGAAATCCATAAGGAAAAAGAGAGGGCTTCTAAGAGAACCGGGATCAAAAAGTATCACTGGGATAGGTAAGATTTTTGCGAGGGACCAAGATTCTACCTTGATTAGCCAACCAGAAAACAAAAAAAAAAAAAACATAAAGAAGAATGGGTGAGATCAAGTGTTTACAAAGTGACATCCTAGAACAGCTGTTTCACGCTAATATGGCGATCATCAGCTAGGATGAACCAGTAAACAGCGAGGTCTCGATACATAGGTCAGTAGCTGGTGATCGCCGTATTAGTGTGAAACAGCTGTTCTAGAATGTCACTCTGTAAACACTTGTTATTTATTAATATTTATATGCGCTTTTGTTCATTTTATGCGCTAAAAAAATTCCTCGAGACCGCGAAAGCCTGGCATATGGATTTTCTCTTTTTGGGGGAGTTTTTTTTATTGTTTATTTACGCTTAGCTGTCTCCACTTTGATGCCGACGAAAAAAACACACATACTGTATGTTTTTATTTCTGAGAACCTTTTGCGCATGCGTCAGGTCTCCTTCGATTTCATCAAAATAGGGGTGAGGAGAAACAAAGAGGGGATGTTTACTTTTTATCAGTGTTAGTTTACTAGTAGCTGCGTTCTATTTTGCGCTTTTCGGGAAAGAAAAGTACCCATCTCAGCGTATCATCCCTTTGCGGAGTAGAATCGTCCGCCAGTGGTGATCTCGCTTTTGAAAACGAACAGTACATACACATTCTTATTCTTAGACTTTCAAATGCAAAAACAAATATCTAATATTAAAAAAAAAAGTAATGATTTATTTTTTTAAAATTTTTTAAGATGAAACTTTAGGGCGAAACATTGCAGAGAGTTAACTCTAGCCGCAGAAACAGTTACAGAGAAATAACCATTGAAATAAGATGCAAAAGTGGTGGTTGTTACATGCCATTTATTTCTTGCAGTTATCAGTCAGGAAATCAAATTAGGAATGTCTTCTGCTAAAACAAAGTCATTCCAGACATAAAGCTTTCATTCCAGGCAAAGGGTAGAGTATAACTGTGGTCAATTGAAACAATAGGGAAGAAAAGATAATTCCTGTTTAGATTTTCTATTGGTTTTGGGAAAAATATTAATTTTATTATCGATATTATTTGCATTAGAAGGATTGAGAACTATCTTGCTAAATGAAACTATACTCTACGGCAGAGTTTCTCAATCTTTTTTTACCCATGGACCCCTTTTCCCTTCATTTTCTTTTTTGTTTGGTGGACCCCCTCGTAGCTATTCGATAAAAGAAAAAGTAAAGGGATTATATTAACCAATCAACGAAATAGTAAAAGATTATGCTTTATTTTGAATGAAAACTAATTTAATGCTAATAAATTATTCTACAGTTAAATTATATGAAGCATTTATGCACACTGGTAAATAATTTGTAATAAACCATTTTAAAATAAGTGTGATTCAATGAGATCCCTGTGGACCCCGTTTGAGAACCCTGGCTCTATAGTATTGAAATTGTATCATCCACAGGGACTAATCGGACATCCGCGTTAAATAGCAGGTGGTTCTTTGCGCAGAAATATCCAAAAGATAAATTTTTGAGACCAATCCGACTACATTGTGTAGTGATCAACGAAAACATCTTTGCCTTAACCTTAATCGAGAGAAAAGTCCTTCTGTTGGACCTAGAGTTCTAAAAGAAAGTTGAAGTTTATACGGAATACCAAGGCAACAGATTTCAAAGTAGTATTGGCAACTACCAATAAGGTATTTAGGAAGGTGGTATTAAGTGACCTCCGCTTTTTGATATTTTCCCCGCCGAGTTTGGATTTTAATGTTTCATTCTCAGTGTATTTTGTGTTATGAGAATATTTTCAAATGTTTGATCGGTTTAGAATTTAAAATTATTTAATCTTAATTTTGGAAACTTATAGTTATTATTTCAGATGATTGTAAAATAAAAATAATTTGTTAAGATTATTACTAAAAATGTTTTAAGGTGTGTAAAAGTATTTAAATTGGATAAAATGACGCCAACCACATAATTGCAAATTAAAACTCTTCTGTGCTGAGGTTCGATGGGATTGGAGGCAACATCATCAACCATTATGTTAATGCGATCTTCTTCTTCAGGCTTTAAGAACCATGACTATTTCGATACCATCACCTGAAGCCGACTTCATTCGCTAGTGAAACCGGTCGTGTTTATTATACATGTTTATTTTTAATTTTTAATTGTGTGTTGGTGGTATTTTATCGAACTTATTTGTAAAAATTAGATTTTCATTTTAAAGTAATTTTTTATAGTTTTAGCGTAGGAGTATTTTAAAATTTCATTTAAAAGTCAAATCTAAGTTATATTAAGGGATGTGTGGGAGGGGAGATACTTAAAATGCTACAATTCTGTAAATACGCAAAGAAACGAATTCTGCTGATGATTCCTAATAAGGATGAAACAGCTGTCCAGGATTCCCGTTGATGTTGGCTCAGTGTGCGAAGGCATATTTACTGTCAAGTTGTGGTTTTTTCTTGATTTTACAGTTCTGTATTTCTTCTCTACCTATTTTCCAAAAGGAAAATTATCAAAAAAAACTATATAATGATTCGTAAATGCCCTTCTTCTGTGTAAATATTGCTTTCTTATTGACAACTATCGTACACAGTATCTGCAGTATATTGTGCTATTTTTATGGAACGCTTAATAACACGGAACAGTTAAAGCATCAAATGAAATGCTTTATTTTTAGGTTGATTGGAATTCTCGCCGCATGATTCATATCAAAGGTATTTATCATTTCCTAAAATAAACATGAAAATATCTGAAAGCTGTAATTAAGATAAAAGTTTCTGAAGTACCTTAGAGAAAAAAACCAACCTTCATAAAGAGAAATGGTTGGTTTTAAAGATTTAAATGAACATAAATAAACATAAATTTTAAAGATTTATTTCAGTAAAACATTAATAAATACCAACTAAAAAAACAAATAATAGAAATATATGAAGAATGTTACTGTGTTGAAAAAGATAGAAATGATAATATAATACATATATTGAGATAAAGTTGAGATTTTAATGAAATACATTTTATTAAACTCGTTAATCTAAATGAGGGTTCTTAACCAGGTTCTTAATCAAGGGATAGATAAATATTTTTTTTTTTTTTTTCTTGGTTGAATATTAGCGAAAATCATCGTATCCCATCCCACGATGTTTTCGACAATCTGTCAGGCATATGGGGATATACTAGATCAGCGGTTCCGAACCTGGGGTATGCGTACCCCTGGAGGTACGGGGAAGGACGTTTGGGGCTAAGCAAAAAAAAAAATTGAATAATGGCGGGGAAAAAGGCACATTTGTCAACTTTGTAAGACAAAAGACAAGGTAAACATTGTCAAAATAATCCAACGCTACGGTGAAGGAAGGTGCGGGTTTTTTCGTTACTTAACCATGAGAAAACCCCTCGTTATCCCTCTCTAAACAGTGTTTGACGACACTGTAAATATACACACATTGTTTGTTCAACTCATTATTTAAAATCCCATTATTGACTCATTTATTTTTAGTTATAACATATAAAACTGACATAACTACATTAATTATAAACATCTTGCTAATATTTTGGGTACATTTATGAAAATGGGCTGTCAAGGGGTAGGCAAGTGAAAAAAGTTTGGGTACCACTGTACTAGACCCTCCATTGGTAGGTCTGTCATCGTAAAAAAGCTTAAGAACCTTATTCTAAATTGATATAACATCTCGTCCTATAATGTAAAAGGCTTGAAAAAGAAGGCTGGTTTGGTTAAGCCTGCGAAATATCTCGCGTTATGTATGGAGTTTTCAGTATTAAAGTAATCGATATAACATAAGTGTAAATCCACTGTAATCCTCGCTTAAAAAAAAACAAAAACAAACTATAAATCTCTACTGTGATTCAAAAAAATTACCCTTAAAAAAAGATTGAATTTCTTCATTTTCTGAATTTGTATTTGAATTTTTAGAATCCAATTTCTGAAAAAACACAGATATCCAAAATATTTCTGAATTATTATTAATAACTTTTTAGTAACTTTTTAATTAATATCTATAATTCTAATCAAAGGTTAAACTGCTAGTTCGCAAATTAAAAATAGAAAAAAATTAGTAAAATGAAACAATTACTTACACTTTGGACTGGAAATAATAAACCACCTCATAATATGGTTCCTTTTTCTTTTCATGCATCAGATCGGTTGTACCGGATGCTAAAAAAAAGTTCATCGCAACCAAAACCATAATTAAATGACCGTTGGTTCTCTTTTCCTATTCCCTTTGTTTAATTTCGTTTTATTTTTATTTCTATTAAACAGTATTTTGATTGGAAGTGAAAGAAAGCGAGATTATTTAATTATCGTTTACAATGGCCCTTATTAATTATCAAAAGCAAATTATATTACGTATTTTTAATATTTTGGTTATTGTTATTTAATTCAAGAAAGATATCAATCGCAAGGCACAAAGCTAAAGTTAGGATTCGCACTTTGAGTTGTCATCGGGAAGAGACTGGGACGGACCGTTTCGTCCTCATTAGGACTCCTCAGCCAGCCAAACTCCTGCAACCCAGAAAGCGCGCAAGGTGTTAGTATCCCGACTCTCGCACCCGAGAACGGGATCTCCCACCGAAGAAATCCTAACCATAAATTAAAAAGGGGGGTAAAATAGAAAACTTCCTTGTCCTTCATTAAAGCAAGCACAAAAGGAATTTAACGGCTGCATCAACTAAATAAAATAGCCAAATGTTTATGGAATAAAAGAAGTTTAATTGTTGACTTTTAATATGTCTATTAGCGACACCTATCGATAAAAAAAGAAAAAATCAAAACAAGAAAACAGTTTAAATAATAAAGAATTTAGCCTATAAACGTAAAATATAACCAAACCGGGTGCGAAATCTTTTTAATTACATTTGTGCTTTTCTTGGTTATCATTTTACGAAAACAGTTACTTACCAATATTAATTATGATTTTTTTTTTTGGTTAGCCAAAAAGATATCCTTATAATAATAATAAAAAAAAATCCAGTCGAGTAAATTATTGATAACAATACATGGATTGTCTCATCTGCGCACAGAATTCTGTTCTGTATTCACATATTTCCTGTGATGGCACCATATCCAATGGACGTGGGTGTCTGATTGGAGGGGGGGGGGGGGGAGAAGAAATGAAAGAGTTCTTTTTTTTTTTTAATCCGAGAACAGTAATTTTCTTTCTCTTCCCACGATTTTTTGTCACACAGTTTAATTCATTATTGGTCCTTTTCCCCTCCGTAATTGCAATTTATTGGTATCTTTAAATTGCGTTCGATTGTTTTGCGTTGTTCGGTCGACCACTGAGCGGCTCATCAACAACGCCCTAAATGAGCTTGATCGGCTTTCCGATATTTCCCTTGCTAGGCAAGTACTATATTTTCAAATTCATAATTGAAGCTCATTAGGGATACTTGTGTACTTCAACCGAATATCTTCAAAAACAATTTGTTTTCTTACGAAAGTAAATATCTTAAAGTTACAATTTAATATTAATTATTATTATATCATTGTATATCAAACATAGTTTTATAACCGCTATTATTAATTGTAGAAGAATTGATAATGCGTATGAATGATTTTTACTATTCATTAATTTTTAGTTAAAGATTAATAGCATTAACATGATTGTATTTTTTCAAAAATTAGTTACTCTGGAAAAAAAAAAATGGAAAATTATTTATTTCACCGATTCCAGAATCATTGTCGAAATTAATGTTTCATTGCTGAAGATTTGTGCGTTCACTAACCTTCGTATAGAATCTAATGTGAAATCATCAGCTTCAATCAGAATTTCTGTTTTCTCTTTTGTCGTGGATAACCTAACGACGATTAATAGCCAGAAAAGTCGATGTAAGGCCCATATTCTTATCTACATCTAATGCCATTTCGCACAAAATCTGAACAGTTCAAAATCAGAATCACCTTCAACTGCAGAATTTCCGCCTTGACAATGTCATCTTTAACGTTGTAGTTTCACGTTCACAGCGAGAAAGAGAGAGAGAGATGGTACTTCTCATTTTATAATCGTGGTGCAGTATTGCTTTTAGTTTATTTAAACTACCCATAAACTATTTACGTATTTTTAATAAATTAGTCCTTTCATTTCTGTTAACAGAACAACGCAGTTGTAATAAATTTGTATAACTTATTGTCAGTTTAAAATACCTGACACTATTAACATATTTAAAATGAACTGCATATTGACGCCTCAATATTTAGGCCTAGCGATATCAACATTTTATATTTCATCACTTGAACTTTAGCAAAGTCCACGAAACATTCACATTTTTTTTTGTCTCATTTCCGTGTCGAATGAGATGTATCAAGAAATGTATCAAGAAATGTTCGATGGATCATCTTGAAACTTAGCATATATATTTCAGGACAGGAGACTCTAACTTCCATTTATAGAAATGTTTTCTGTGTTGGTTCTTGTAGAAAAATCACCAAGAGAAGGAGGCATGAATAATATTTAGAAACGGAACAAGGCTATCGAAATGGATAGTAATTTTGATGTGATTCAAATTAATAAGATTTAGACAATTTTAGTTAAAATGCTAATTTGTGTTTTTTTTTTTTTTTAAGAATTTTCGTTTGTTTGGATTAGATACAAATTCGATTTTATATTTTTTCTTTTTTTAAATAAATGAAGATTTTTCTTTTTGTTTTACTGAACTTATACGACTTTAAAAAATAAAAAAAAAACATAAGAAATGATATTATAAGGAAAAAGGAGTTTAGTTTTTCCAAAAACTTCTTCCTTTAAATGGACGTCCAGAACTTTCAATCAATTCAACAGATTTTAAACGGATGTTTCGTTGTCGTAAGGTTGGTCCCCCCGATCAACAATTGAAAATCAAAATTCAGTAAAACGTATTAACTTAAAACAACTTTAGCTTGAATTTCTTAATGGTCGAAGACATTTTTGGGCTGCAAGGAAATTAAACAATGCCCGCAAGTTTTAAGAGGAAATCAGTAAAAACATATACTCAAGTCTCTTATATGACAAAAGCTATAGCAATATTTTTAATGCTATAGTATGAATCAGCAAATGTTGAGTCCAAAGTTTGTCTTATTTTCTAATTCAGTCTTTCAATTAAGTTTTAAAATATCCCTTCATAGACCACCCACTGCTGTTCTTTTCGGTAGTAAGGTTTCGTCGCCTGCAGATATAGTTCACGAGGGCTATTGGGTCCATCCACTGTCTCAAATAGGTAGCAACGTTAAAGAGGAGCACTGCTAACGAAAGCAAAACACGCTTACTTTAATTTCTTTTAGTAGGTAAATAAAAAGAAATAAGAGATACAAAGGTAAATAAAAAATGGATGATGCACAATAATAAAAAGAGGCTGAAAATGGCAAAATTATGACTAAATTTTGACTTGTTAGCTATTTATTTTGCGAATGCACCTTCAGGTCTGTCTGTATTCAAAATTTCGTTTTCGAATCGAGATTTTTAATTGTTAAGCCTCGTGCGTTCACATCTAAACCGAAATTTGGAAGGTGTCGTAAAAATTGAAACCTTATCTTAAACATGGTCCTAAAAAAATGAAAATTGTGTTCGAAAAACGCATTTCAGTTAAGTAATTTATAAAAACGTTATTCTGTCTGTCATTCTGTCGTAAGACTTTAGGTTTTTCCAATTTTGTGACCAAACTATAAGAGATAGATTGATCCTGCAAATGGATAAAATATAGATCTTTTTAAGACAAACAAAATGCTTCAAAAATCGTTCGAAAAATTTTTTTTGATTTCTAAAGATGGCGCCTTTTAAAGGGTCAAATTTTGACTTTTTCCTCAGTTTAAACGAAAAGTATAAAAATTGGAAGAGAACATTACATTGAGTAAATGTTGTTATCTGAAAGTTCCATCGAACGATATACTAGTCATTCACAAACGTTTCTGCGTTTGCAAGATACATGCAAATATATAAATGTGGCGCAACTCCAGGTTTGTGGCGCCAACCCGCAATACACCTGAGTTAAGCGGAGAAGGCCACAACGGGCTGGGAAGTCGTATTTTCTCCGATCTCAATATTAATTTGCTAAATAAATAAAGTTTTTTTTTTTTTTTAATGCTATGTATGCAAGGGTTCCGGAGCGAAGCGACGGTACCTGGCTAATAAATAAATAAATTACAACAATAACTTATTCGTTATATAGTCCAACCACGATAACGTGACGATCGGAAGGAATCCCACGTGATTACGACGCATCTGTTTTTCAGCTAATCACAAAACAGCGCGCCTCAAAGCAAAGGTCTCTATTAATTTCCCTCAAAATGTCGCCTCAGATAATTTTTCAGAGCAGTGCTCGAAAAATTATTTTACAGGTTGAAGATTACTTCCGAAAGGAATTGGAAAATGGAGGACTAGTATTAAAACTAATTAATGTTAATATTCTTCTTCAATTCTTGCGTTATAATATTCTTCGGAACTGAGAAGCTAGTGCTGACGTCGAATCATCACATTATCGTGGTCGGACTAACACTCTTAATAGTATAACACCTTATTACAAGTAAAAATTTACATGTTACCTGAGTTTATTTATTTATTTATTTATTTATTTTTCAATAAAGTTTAGTGCAATTAGATTTCTATGCAAAGTTTGAAACTGAATATTGGCTCTAATTTTCCTGGTGTGCTAACTCCAAAAACATTTTTCGTATTTATAGAAATAAATACACAAATAAATTCCAACAGCTATTATTTTGAGGAAAAATCAAGTTAACTGCAAAATAAATAAAGAACAATGGGTT
>JAFIDM010014012.1:54456344-54525121 GCA_023159025.1 Thereuonema tuberculata
ATTGAAAACATCTCATGTAGACTGTGTGCAACCGCCCCTGAGACTGCGGACCACATTTTATCATTATGCCCAGCTTTGTGGAGAGCCAGACTACAATGTTTTGGGGAAGCATTCCCAAACCATGCCACTATAAGAGAGCTGAAGCTCTCCACTTTACCCAGATTTTTAAGGATGTCGGGTGTGCTTCAATGGACTGTGTGATCATCAGTGAACTGAACTGAACATATTAAGCTGTTCAAGGGGTCACAGTGGTGACCTATGTCAGCGGATTCCAATAAAAATAATAATAATAATAATAGGTACACAGAAACTATATCGGTTGAGGGGAGATTTGACAATCATCAAAGTCAACGAAAGCTTGATGCACACCGATTAATAGAACAAACAGTCTTTACGTTATATTGATCAGAACTGACGGAACAATTTTGAGCCCCAACTCAGCACAGACTACCCACTACCATACATGCATTCTCAAAACTACAAAATATGGTAATTATCAGCAAAGAAACATTGAAGGAACCGTAGAAATCCGTTTATATTCACGCAGAAAAAGAACTTGATTGAAAACAGTTCCTTTGGAAGTTCATAGCAAAGGATTTCTTCCTAATACAAATTAAAGGGCTAAACCGGAGAATATGGTACTGCCAATCACAGTCTTCGTAAGGATATATCCGCGCAGGTATACATGATGGTGCATACTGTTATCTCAAGATCACGGGTAGCCAGATGAGGGTTAGTTTTTCTAGTAAAAGATCGCGCAAAACCATTTTTAAATAAGCTTACCTGCCAACCTCATCCTACTTTTCACTAATTAATTGAAAAATTTAAATTCATATCTTAAAAGTAGTGCCAGGCGGCCATCTTGTCAAAGCTCGACCATAGTCGAAAACAGCCTGGAACCGTAATTTCCGGTTTCACCCCATTTGTTTTAATATTTTGTAAAGATTAACTATTGCAGACATCTTCTGTGTAATTTTATAAATCATTTCCCGAGAAATTCATTACCGCGATAAAGTAATTCACAGGAAAGTTCTTAGACTGTATATTTACTTTTTTTTCTTCTTCTTTTATTTTCAAAACTTACAACACTCAGCGGAGATTCATTAAATCAAGAAAATTAATTGTCTCTTCTTTCATTTAAAGGTTCGCCAACGCATTTCATGCACTTTCATTTCGTGAAATTTCGTTTCAACCTAGTTTTCCGTTAACACCTCCGAAGTAATTATGATTTCTCTGCACCAATGCACAAAGGAAGGCTAAGGAAAAGTTCAGAAAGGAATTTGTCTTTGTTAAATTTGCAGTTTCATTTGGAATGGAAATGATTTAAAAGTGAATAAAAGAATGATCACATGGGTACCCGGGGTTTTGGAATGGGAAGGGTATTGTAATCATTCAACCAAAAAAAACATTGCATCATTTTTGGGATTGGGGAGTGCCAAACAAACCTATATTCCTTCTATTTCGGATGCAAAGGGGTGGGGGATTTTACCAATCCTCCCTCCCTCCCTCGGTATTGCAATGACAATGACGACAGATACTCCCATACCTAACAAAATCGACAATTTTGAAATAAGTAATTTTTTTTTAGAAATAATTTTTTTTGTGTTGAAGAAAAAAAAAAAAAAAACCCCTAAACATTATCCAACTATCTCTGACAGAATGTCTCATTACGTATTGTCCTAAGTGCATACAGGGCGAAAAAAAGGGGACCTGCCTCCCTACATTTCAAAATATAGCAACAAAATTTATTTATTTATTTAGTACTTTTATCGGTAATTTTGAAGTCTCTCCCTCACGAAATTTTGAAGAACTTTTCTTTAGTTTCTTGTATGATGGTTGATTTCTAAACTGTACCCCCCCCCTCCCCCCGAAGTATAACGCTACATTCGTCCACATATTGTATTAAATGAAATCTACAAAAAAAAAACAATTGCATCGAACTGTAATAAATTCTTAACTGACACTTCATCGATTCATGCTCGCACATGCGTAGTTGTTCACAATTGCCGTTGTTTGATCAGTTCAACTTCTCTTACATTTACATAGAATCCCGCGCTTTATTTGCTAATATTATTGAACAAAATTATGAACTTCTGTACTTGAACTTCTTAAATAAATTTAATACAACGAAATATTTCAACGGAAGCAAAAAGATTGTGATGGAAGAATAATTTTTTTGGTGGTCATGAAATTATTATTATTTAATTCGGTTTTAATTTCATTGAAGTTTATCTTTTTTTTTTCTTCGGAAAAAAAAACAAAAAAAACAACCCTTCAGTTCTTCAGAGCAATGACATAAGACTGTTGTCTTTTTTCGTTGGCAGTTAACCTACTTAGGACAACGCCTCAATTCATCCCTCATAAAACCCAATGGGAAGCCCAATTAGGAAAGGCCTATGTACAGATAAACCATACACCGCTTTAATTAACGATATGGCCTTTTTTGAAAAGTTGTACGCAAAGTCTACAACATGATTAACATTTTGAAATTCTAACAAGAGGTCATCGTGCTTTTCATTCAAGACAATCAAAAATGACCACTTTTAAAATAGTCATAAAAAAACATTTCAACCAATTTTATCACTAAAATTGAAAAAAATGAAGTACGATTTGATTATTTTCTTCTTAACTGTAATGTATCTTTATTCTGACGCTTAAGATTTTTTTTAATGGACTGTTAGCATTTAATTTTTATTACATCAAATATTGATATATAGAAGACAATAAAATAAAAGCCTGTAAATAAATTAATAGATTACACAATTCTGTAGGAATCTTTACTTCGCATTTTATATTTTATATATATTTCATTTAATTTTAATATACAGATAGCCCCCGAAGAACACGATTAATTGGTTCTTTGAAACAGTGTTGTTCGAGACTACAAAAAACGGGTTTCGTTTCAAGTGTAAAAATCAAAAAAAACAAACCTTACTTTAAAATATTTTTTTTTTTTGTTAAATATAAAACTAAATATTTTATTTAAAAAAAATTAAAATACTTACTATTAAAGAAAAAATTATTTATAAAATAATTATGAATAACATTTATAATGTCAATAGGGGAAAAAATAATCAAAATAATGAAAAAATAACTCGATACAATTGGTTAAAAATCTTTCAAATCAATAAATTGAAGAATAATTTTGGTTTAAGATTGGAAAACTATATAAAATACAAATTATTCAGTCAAATTAATTAGGGAAAATATAATTCTAAAACACTAATGCCCAAGTTCACCAAACTTCAATTAACTTTGACTGCTGCAATGTGGACGTAGCTAAAATTAGTGGGGGTGCTGCTCCAGAAAAATTTTAGCCTTTGTTTTAAAATTGTGTGAAAGGAAACAAACATGTACCGGTATAAAAAGAAAATTTATTCAGAAACTTGATAAATTTCTTTTTATACATGTTTGTTTCCTTTCACACAATTTTAAAACAAAGGCTAAAATTTTTCTGGAGCAGCACCCCCACTAATTTTAGCTACGTCCACATTGCAGCAGTCAAAGTTAATTGAAGTATACTTGAAGCACTTGGCCATTCAAGTATTAAAAAGGTTAAAACTTGATTAATCGCTGACGTAATTGATGAGAATAATACTCTAAATTTTTAACTACTGTAATACTATATCAAATAATATATGTATTTTATTCTTTTTCAAAAGAATTACTCGAAAATCGTGTAGTTTGAAACCGTGTAATTCGGGGGAAGGTATCCGTGTTCTTCGAAACTCGTGTTCTTTAAGTACCGTGTTGTTCGGGGATTACCTGTATATCTCTTCATTTAGGTTATTTTTATATTTCTCTGATTTATATTTTGTCCTTAACAACAAAGTTATAAAGTTATATTACAGGAATTTTGTAATGAAATAATTTTTGTTATTATTATTAATATTAGGAGTGACCTAAGGATTTTAAAATCCTGCATCTCTTCAAATCACCTGTGACATTTTAAGACCGATACGGGAACTAAGGCGACGAAAATGCTGCAAAAACCTGTTGATTTGTTACTGTAAGGTAGGTTGGTAATATTTTCTGTGATGTTTCTATATTAAAAAAAAAGCGTAATATTTGTTCATTATAAACGAGCAAACCTTTGATCACGTAATCTTGGATTCTGAAATAATTTTCTCACAACCCGCGAGCGCGACATATGTTTCGTCGTAAGTCACATGACTTCCGGTTGACTCACGTAGATAAAACTGAAAATGTGAGCATCCTCAATGCTATACCTACATTTTGTATTTGCCACATTTTGTATTTCTGTGTCTTATGGTTTCAGATAGGACCAGAAAAAAATCAGCTTTTCTTTTAATAATATAGATAACTTATTTTAATTAGTCACAGTTAAAATATTAATCGCAAATAATTACAATTCATATTCTATTCTACGTAAAAAATTCTTTTCAAACTAAACCAATGTGATTTCAATGAAGCCTCGGGAATGGGAGTTAGTGAGCAGAGCGAGCAATGATAGTCTTTAAAAAATACATTGTAAAAATATAAAAGATTAAAAAAAAAAAAAAAAAAACCAAGTTCAGTTCCGCTTTACTGAATATTTAAAAAATACAGCCACATTTTGAATTTTTATTTTATTTATTTGCTTATTTTGTAATAATTATTACAAAAGCTTTGTACAAATAAAGAAAGCATGTACAGAGGAGTTCATTCAAAAGTACTTATCTTCTTGTGATAAAAGACCTCCAACATCTCTAAAATAAAACCTTCAGTTATTATTACATTTTATTTTAGAGATGTTGGAGGTCTTTTATCACAATACATATGGTAGGAGAAAAAACCTACGAAGGAGATATGGAACAGTTATACTTATCTTCTTGTTTTCAGTAAAATAAAAGTTTTGTGAGTAGACTTATGTAAAAAAAATTAAATTCGAATCATAGTTAATAAGTTGACTGTGTCATCGGAAGGTTCCAAAAGGAATGTAGTTTTGATAAGGCATTTGTATCCGTCTGATTTCTTGATCAAAAGACTGTTTTATCATTTGAAAAAATCTCAATGGAAAATATTCCAAAGATATATTCAGGAGGTGATCGTTGGGAAAGAATCAATTCGCCAATTCCAATCTACACTCATTTGTTTTATTACAATATTTCGTTTCATTTAACTGAGATCTGAAGGAAATCTACTGGTCATGTTAATTAAATATGCAAATAATGTAAGTTTCGATGAGAGATTTTCCTACTTCAGTTGAAGTTTGTTCTGTATTTCGGCTCGCTTCCTGAGTCTTCGTAATATTTAAAAATTACGTTATCAAAAAAAAAAAAAAAAAAATGTTTCTTTTCAGTGTCTTATAAGAAAATGCCACGAAATCATCCGTCCCGAAAACATTGATTTTGACTAAATAAAAGTATGCAGTTTCTTATAAAGTAAATCTCAAACGTTCACTGATGAAGGCTCGAGAAACCGGGCCGAAATATAGCACGAATTTCCACCGGAGTAGGGAAATCCCACATCGAAGCTTACATGATTTATGCTTAATTTATTAACGATTTTATTATTTTCCTCTGAAAATATTTTCGGTAGACATATTTGGTGTTCTGTAAAACTAACCCAAATCAATAAGTGAATTTTAAAAAATAAGTTAAGCCTTTATTCTAATACATACAATAAAATATTTGGCCTTTGTCACGAATTTAACAAAAATTAAAAGTTGTTTCTACGAAGAGTGTTTGCCTCCTTCCCAGAGGAACCAAAATAAACAAAAGAGTTTGTTCGTCTGATAAAGAGTAGGTAGTGATGGTGCGAATGCCAGATAGACAGCCATTGTTGACAAACGAGACGAATTGAGATGACAGGGCAGGTTTCGGTGCCTCCCACGACCCCTTTGTGACGCCTTTGGTGGCGTCGCTCACAGAATATTTCCAATCAAGTGCTGCCTCTCTTTTTTGTGATGCACCACCTTTTCATCGAAGGCAACAGAGGGAAACGTTCGAAAGAAAGCCATTGAAAAGCGCGGGAATTAACTCATTACTGAGCAAAAACGCTTTCTTTTCTCTATCTCACTCTTTTATATATATTTCCGTGGTTCACAGGTCAAATGTATTAGAATAAGTAAATTTTAAATAATTTGACGCGAGGATTTCTAATCAGATTTTCTCAGTGAATAAAAATAATACAGGAAGTAATGTCTAACAGATGGATGTTGACGATCGCGTTTGCGTGAGAATTACGGAAAACACGAGATTTGGCCATTAGTCTCTTCAGCAGGTCTCAAGGAATTTAGTATTTTCAATGTATGGCACTAGGAAATTGCTACCTAATGAATTTATTGTTTGTTTATTGACTGTTTTCGATTTATTAAAACTATATTAAAATGTAGTAAAAGTCTCATGCATTTCCCCGTATTATAATTCATTTAAAGATTTCAATATTTTGTGAGAAGATATGGATAGAGGCTATTCTCGCGTAAATTACGTGAAATCACGAAAATACGGGATCGTCAAAATCCATCTGTTAGACTTTTAATATAGTTGGCATGACAACTTTGTTATCCATATGTTATCCTTAACTAGTGATATTTTTTTTTTTTGGAAGTGTAATTTGTCTAATTTTGCGATTAAAAGAGGGTCTATGAAATGGAACAGATGGGAAGCAGAGATGGTAAGCAAGGGAAATCGGATATGCAGGGAATCAAGTTGAGAGGACGAGCATTCAACCCAAAAAAAAAATGGAAAAAATAGGGAATACATTTTGTTTTTGAAGCTTCTATATTTCAAATAAGTCGCAGTTTTGGCCCTATTGTCCTCAATATTACACGCCTAAGGTCTATGCAACGAACAATAACAGAAGAGAAATTCAAGACTTTTTTTTTTTTCTTTTAAATAAAAAGAAAACAGAAACAAAATCCAAGCTTTTTTACATAATAAAACATAATCTATTTATTCTCTGAAAACAATTATAAGTTTGCAAAAGATTTTTGGTCACGAAAAGAATTAGGATTTGATATTTTTGTTTTAAAAAAACAAAATCAGAGTTTCTATATATACCGGGTGATTCATAAAGTACTGGAAAAATAGGTTTTCACATTGCCGTGATTTATTACACTACAGGTAAGTAATATCCCCCTCCGCCATAACTTAATTTGTTTTATTTTTTCCCCCCGGGCTCCTTGTGTTTGAAATAAACCCAATGGAGTCAATACTCCATTTAACTTAGCCTACTCTAATCTCGCTTCCCTTTCCTTGCTCTTCCCGGTTGTGAAGGGTGCTAACTAGACCATTTTTTTTCATAGGGGCAGAAAAAAGGCTAAAATGGGGATCCCATCATCCGATTCAGAATCGCATGTTCGATCCGGAAATCCATGCCCTATTTTACTTTTTTTTACACTGAATTTGACTTTCGATGTTCGTTCTTTATAGGCCTATTTTTCCAGTACTTGATGAATCACCCTGTATATGTGTTTTACTTTATTTTTTATTTGTGATATGCAAATAAATACACGTTGATCTGCATAGATAGAGCAGGATTACCTTTTAGCTTCTTACATGTTCATCTGACATCTAATAATGAGTCTAGAAATGAACCAATGAAATCAGAACCATTCTTAATCACAGCAATCAAAATGGCCATTTCTTTCATATGCGCTTCTTTATGGATGTTCGCGCCATCTATCTGATATTCAATTATTGCACCATTTCCTAAACAGATAACAGAGATAGTTCACCCCATCGACCTCCCACGACAGATCAGGAGACAAGTGTCTTGGCGCCACGTAAAGAATAGCAAAGAATGAAACAATGGTCAATCTGTTATTCATGTTAGCTTCGTTAGCGCCATCTATTGTATTGTTCACTTATTATTTTTATTTATATAATTAATATGCATATTGTAATGATACATGTTTCCAGTTGTCATTTTTTTTTGTTACAAATAGAATCGTGTGACTCTCGACAAGAATTCATGTACAGTAGAGCGTCGATAATACGGACGTCAAAAATCCGGACCGTCGATTTAATTCCGGTGAAAAAAAAAGTTCAAAATCAATAACAGATTTTTTTTTAAGAGCTCTGACAATGTATAAACATGTATATTCTTTCATTAAAATACATTATAAGTTCATATTAATTAATGGTTTTATTTATCTGCTCAAAAATGTATTAACCGTCAAAGTGAATTATTAATGGTTTTAGTAAGTTTTCTTTTTGTTATGAATTCAAACGACCTTTTTTGGTTCTTTTCGAAAATCCGGACATTTTTGTAATCCGGATAGGGTCCGGTCACAATTAATCCGGATTATCGACGCTCTACTGTATTTAGTCAAAATTTATCCAGGCGTAATTGATCAGCTATGTCATGCCTATACCAGGAAAATGTTCAGTACCGTTCTAATGTGGAATACTATACAGTTAAGTCCATTATTAGATTCTTAAATATTTGTAGCATTATTTTTAAAAGATATCGTTTGAAAAGTGAGTGGTGTTAATTTTTCTTGGAAGTTTAGAGATAATCAAGTGATAAAAATATGCATTAAAAGTTCCAGAAGATTTGGAAAATTCCATCGCTCACTCTGAATTCTGAGGATTGAGAATCAACCGACCCCCATCCGCTTTCTGATTCCCTCGTCTCTCTTTGCTTTTCCCTATCTCATTGGAATAGGCAACACTTAGAATCAATATGCAGATTGGTCTTCATTTTCTCGTCTTTTCTCGTTTTATTCTCGCAGTGATTCTTTATGCAGTAACCACAGGGATTCTTTATCGTAGGCAATAAAGCTTGGGATGTCGATTTCTTAAACACACTCGGTCAAACAAATGAGAACAGTTGACGAGATTTCCTCCCACATCACTAATTTCAGTCGATTTATGTTTGTGAGGTTTATAATTGAAAAATCAAGGTTTTAAATCTCAGGAAAAATTTTCAGGAAAAAAAAGGAGACATCACGCTCTGAATATCACCGATTGTACCTTTATTGTTTTTAAGGAGTAAAAATAGATGTTTAGTTAAAGGATGCCACGACAGGCCTATGCAGGCCCAAGGGCTCGCGGGAGGTAAGGTCCCGGCGTTACTTGACCAACAGGACTAGGTTGAGGTCGGGAGGTCAGCCCGACGCCCGCCCGCCTTTAACTCCCGGGAAAGAAACCCGGTACCCATTCTACAGAGGGCTGGGAAGGCCCTAGGACCCGTTTGGAGGAGAATGGAGCGTGGAAAAATTCCCGCTCTCCGCCGAGACCGGGAATCGAACCCGCGACCTCCAACCCGCAGCCAAGCGCATGTGAAATGCTTAAAAATATGTTTGATTTGGAAGAGAGCAGCTCTTTGAAATTTCGTAGGTTCTTTTATTCGTATTTTATCTATAATGTTGCAACTTGAGTTATAATATAACTCGGTGACAAAATGGTGGCTCAATAACATAAGTCGCATCTATCTTTGGACGGATGTAAAATTGGTCGCTATTAAGAAGCTACATTCTTCAGAATTTATTCGTAACCACAAGAATATAGTCGCAAATAAAAGAACAACAAAAACTTCGAATCAGTGCCAGGTTATTCTGTACAACAGAACTCAAAGACTGTTCTATCTTAGGAAGATGAAATTTTAATGATGATGATCTTCGGTAATACGATTTCTCTATTAATTTTGATCTACTTAGGAGCCGTTAGTGTAAATGTATAATTGTGATTAATAAAAAACATATACTTTATGTAAGTTGTATTATGAATTTTTGAAGTTTGTCAGATGAAAGTTTTTTATTTAGTTCATTTGTAATAAACTTTATTTTAATTTAAAACCTAATATTCATATATTAAGCATTCACTGAAATAAGCGTGTTTTCATTATTTCAATCATTTTATACAAAATAATCCTACTTAATAACAACCAAACGTACGTATTTTTGACGCAAGCGCAATGATGAAAACGTTACCGGAAATTGTAACGTAGGCTACTTCGCAAGAAAACAAGATTCAGTGAAATTGCAAAACATGTTCGATTTTGAATATCATTTATTCATTTTTGAAATAAACGAAACATATTTCATCATCGCCTTTGAAAAAAAAAAAAAGGCTTAATTTAAATTAAAAATAAATAACGATGGAGAAATTGATTTGTTGTTAAATTTACACAGGCATGGATTTAGCCGTAGGAGAAAGGGGGGGGGGGGGCTTAAACTCCAGAAAGCTTATCCGGTTTTTTCTTTTCCTTTTTTTTTTCTAGAATGGTTTTGTATAGTACAAAATTTTCATTGTTTTATTTATTTTTTTTTGGTTGGAGCTTATATATAAAAAAAGCCCCCATCCTATCCCCCGACGAAATCTTGCGCCTACTTAGATATGCAACAGTTTCACAATTTATTCCTTTACAATTGAATTGTCGACATATTTATTATTATAACAGTATGTTTAGACATTGAGTCACATTGAAAATGACACGTGCGCACCATTACTGCTTACAGCTCAGAGAAAGCTAAAGATTATATCACATGTTTGCTTCATTATCAAACGGAGGACTTTGAAATATCGATTATCTCGGAAAAAAAATGTGTAAGTCTTTAAAGATTACATAATATATTTATCAGTTACGATGACATATTTGCTTTTTAGTATTTGCTATCAATCAATGAGCTCGATTATGAATTCTACTTTCTTCAACTTTCATTGATCGTTTCCATTGATTATTACGAAAAAATAAATAAATAAATAAATAAATAAATAAATAAATAAATAAATAAATAAATAAATAAAACCTTCATCAATTTAAATTTAACAATTTAATTTTTCGGATTTCAAATAACATATAACTGGTGTGCCAACTTCCAAATGCCCGCTTAATATAATTACACAAAAAAAAGAATAATTGTTCATTCACATATTTTGACTTATTTGTTCAATTTATACCAAAATTATTACAGAACATCCTTATAAGCAGAATGGTAGCTTTGTAAAAGAAATATGTTTGAGTCATCTTCAACAGAGATGGATGGAGAGACGGTTTTTCGTTCCCTTACTTATTGGATTGGGTAACCTTACAGTTAACTCAAATTCAAATCTGCATTTTAACGAAAACATATCTGACAGTTTTTCTGCTACTATTTACTTACCCATTGTTTCAGTTGTATATCTAAATTAATAAAGGTGTTCCTTGTAAGAATCTACAACTAACGCTAACTTGTAAGATTTTATAAGCAAACTCACCATTATGCGGTCATCCCATGCATACAGGGAATCAATCACAACATTACGCAGCTCCTAAATAAGCACAACATCCGGATTATCAGTAAAGACAATAACAAAATGAACTATCAGAAATCCAATTATTGGATGGATACTCAAACCAAAAGTAATTTGTGCTATCCCACGCTGTAACAGTAAATAAAAAATACATTGGTTACACAACCCAATCTTTAAATAAAAGATTAAAACAGCATCGGGCAAATTACAAAAATAAAGACCCATTCAAATCTATAATATACTTGCATAGCAAATCTACTGTCCATATCCCTAATTTCGAACAAACTCAAATAATAAACCGAGCCAATTCTCCCTCAAGAGAGTCCTCTTAGCCAATTCCCCCCACATTAACAGCGAATTAAATTTGTTTAAACCTCCCCTTCCTTTCCAACAACGTAGTTGAAAATAACCTGCCGATAGGCTGAAACGTTCTGGCCTCTATATGTTTTAAACTGATAACAAATTACATGAGTAATTTTGAATTTGCACTTTTTATTGGGAGTTCTCCACATTTTAAGATCTTAATATTTATCTCTGTGGTATTTGGGTTTTTGGGTAATCTTCAGCACAGTGAACGGACATTTTGTTGCTACCGTTTTTCTCTCTGATTCAAATTAATGGATATTAGACTAAACCTATAATATCCTAGGTTGTGAAATTTGTGAATAATGAATGCTAAGTATATAGTACTTACTACAGATGAGCATATTTGGGGTGGTGAGGATTCCATTTTAAGGATTTACGAAGGGATGAGAAAACCAAAAGTTGGACTAAATAGGCCTAAATAAGCGTTGTACTAAATAGGCCTAATAAGCGTTGTACTAAAGTGTAAAGAATCGGTCCAGTCACTTCGAGGGTCATTTTTGAGAGATGACACGAGCAGAGACCGAAATAAATATCGTAAGGCCTCTCTTTTAAACTGACTATATGTAAGCTAAGTTTCCAATTTTACGGAAATCGTCCAGCCTTTGTAACGTGATCATACAAACAGACAAACAAATAAACAGAAAAGAAATAAAATATTCAAGTGGAATGATTAAAACAAGCAATATAATAATACATCTATTGATTATTCTAGTTATCGATATTCTGTTCGATTTCTTAACATTATGGTTCCAAATTTGTCCAATTTTATCCACTCCCAAAATTGTATTTACGATGAGACGTTAAAACTACTGTAAACGTGGTTCAATGTAAATGATGTAAAATCTAGCACAGACCCCCTCCTTCTAAATTAAATCGCATTTATATCACTCTGTATTATTTATACTAAATATGTAAAGTTGTTTTGAAAAGGACTACAAATTTAAGAGAAAAATTCAAATTTAAAAAATAAAAAAAAAATAAAATAATTTTGTTGTTAGCTGAAGAAGCAATTTCTTTGATAATATGATTTCTCAAAACTGGATTTCCGCGAAATGTTTAGGATACTTTCTTTTCATTTTCCTGGAACTCAAGTTAGTTTCCCTGTTCGAATTTCGTAACGGTTACGATTTATTCGCATCGCGGACGGAATTTCTGTAACTTTTCTTCTGCTTTTCAACTCATTTACGCATTCCAAAAAATTCAGTAAAATAAAATATAAAAAAAAAATGGGGAAACTAGAAGAAATACTTCGAAGTCATGTTGCATTATCTTCCTTATGGCGCGTGAGTCAGGCGTCCTTGAGGTACTCCTTCGTCTTTTTGTGGTGTCGGTTTTCTTTTCTCCTGTTGACGTCACTGGTAGGTATGGATGACGTCAGCGAATTGGGAAACTGGAGCAAACAACGACTGGTTTATATCAATCGAATCATACGCCTATCAACCAAAAATCAATATCGGAGTTAAATTGAAGACAAAGACACCGCTTTTAGAAGAAAGACTAAAGTCAGTTTAATATTAGATGAAGATATCGGGAAATTTTGAAATTCAAATTATGACATTTGAAAGAATTGCTTTAAAGTTTATTTTTGGAAGTAGAATAGATTTACGAGTCTTCTAATGCAAATATGTTTTTCTTGTTCTTCTTTATCTATTTAACTCTTTGCTTTTCACTTTATACTTGTTTCTCTTTGTCTCCTCTTTTTATAATCTAAAAATGGCAGCTAAGTACAGCGTCGGACTAAAACAAACAGGGGGTGAGATTGAAACGAAACAAAAAAGAAAATGGAATGTAATTTTTAGTCGAAATTCGCAAATCCATCTGTCATGAAGATAACGTATAAAAATATGTTAAACGTTTACAAAATAAGTTATAAAATTATAAATAAAGCTTAATTTATAAAATTGTAAATAAATAAAATAAATAATAAATAAGGCTGTAAATCCTAGGAAAAATGAAATTTTATAGATAAATTTAAGTTACTGAAAAGGAAGTAACTATTATTCATTTGGTATTTGCTTAAGCTAAAATTGATAGCTGAAAAATGAAATTAGGGAGCTGAAATTTTGATGATAGACATATGTTAACAATTTTGATCTTCCTCTTGATTTTGATAGAAGTTGGACCATAAGGGTGCCAAACATTCGTGCATTGGTAGTTTTGGTCCTTATGGTCCAATGTACTCTGTAAAACGCTATTGAATAAATACGTCGACCATCACTAATCCGGCAATCATTAATCCATCAGTAATTGCGGCTATTGTAATTTCATATTTCCCGCATCGCCGCTCCAACCTGCCGCTACTGTTTGGTGGCGCTACTTGCTGCAGAGACACTTGCAAACACAGGTAAGCCATTCCAATTTGTTTTTCTCCATTATAACCTGCTGCTATGACTGTTAACTACAGTCATGGTTCCAATGAATAAGTTTCTTCACTTTGGAAGCGGCAGTGATGAACTTTCTTGTGAAAGTCAACAGAATTATCTGTACCATTCATTTTACGTGTGCTTCATTAAAATTTCACTCGATTTTCATTTAATGTTTCTTTCTTAACCAACTTGTACTGATTTACAGTACAATTTTAAAGTTAGGATGAGGTGGTTAACTGTTGGGTTAAAGGCGTATTTTCACCTAACCTTCTATGATCCGGCAAAATCACTAATCCGGCACCCTATTGGCCCCAATGTTGCCAGATTAGTGATGGTCGACCTAGTACTAAGAAAAGCTGAAATGTTCACTTTCTTTTGACATAAGATATTTTTTTTGTATGTTTAATACACGATATTAGAAAGTTCATACGTCAACTACATCTTCTTTATTTTGATGTTTGTGTGATCGTAATTTCAGATCTGAGATTTTCGTAAATTAAGTTAACTTTTGTGGAGGAAACTTGACCAAAAATTAGTTAATTTGTAAGTAAGTTCATAATTTGTTTGTATTTTGCATAGAGAGTATCCAAAACAGTGGCGCAGTGAAAAAAGGTTTTCGAAATTAATACTTCTCTTCAAATTCAACATACTGATTTTAAAAAAAAATCGGGTGAATAAAAATCCAAAACAAATCAAGACAACCGGAAACCGGTTCTATCAGTGTATTATATTTGTATTATATCATATTAAACAGTTTAAGCAGATGCACGGGCTTTATGAGTGATTTTTTTAAATAAAGACAATTTAAAATTTGTAATTTACTGAATCTATTCATAATTTATTATTACTATTATTATTTTATTTTTTGCTCAGTAATACCACCCTCCCCCTCCTCCGATCAGATACGCTGGATATTTAAGGAAAAGTATTTTTTTTTTTTTAAATTGATTTTGTTTTACAGCCGCATATCTAAAATTGTGCAAATCATCCTAATAATAGGCAAAAGTTGTACGATCTTTGTAAATTTGTAATTTGAAATAACCAATCACAGTGCAGGCCTGACGTCACGCCCATGTTTAAAGATGGCGTCTCTACTATTTTCTCCACTTCACAGCAACAGATCGCGATTACACAATTATTATCATCGCATTGAGATTTTTTTTCCCACATAAATGAAGTTTACACTGAAATGCATGAAGTTCATAAGTCAAAATTTATCAGAGAGTTTGTAAAACCTCATAATTTCGGCTGGGTAGCAACTCTCTCACAACTCAACAAGTAGGAGACAAAGACGATGCACGTGCCGTCCTTGTTGTCCAGACAGGATTATTGGTATTGGCTGTTGGACATTCGTTATTATTATTGTTGAAACTGGTAAATCAATTTTTTATTTTCTTTTATTTTAACAAAATTTGGCTTAGTCATTCAAATTATATGTGAACTGTTGCAGAAGTCATGGCTTTTTAAAAAATGAGCTTAGAACATCTTTTTCAATCTTGTGTTTTTCAAAAATTTCAGGATATTTCAAAAATGTGGCATTTGTTTTACTTCTGTTAATATTGCCTCAATTTCGACGAGCCTATTCTTTTTGGGCAGCAGGTTGCCATTATGTTTCATAATAAGAAACCACAGCGCTGGCTACTACGAAAGTGGAAAATCAATTTTTTTTTTTATTTTAACAATATTGTAATATTATTTTAAAAAATAAGCCGATATTCAAATTACATGTGAGCTGTTACGGAAGTCATGGCTTCTAAAAAAATTAGCTTAGAACATCTTCTTTAATCTTGTGTTTTTCAAAAATGTGGAATTTGTTTTACTTCCTTGAATATTTCACGGGTCGCAACTAGTTGTTTTAATTTTTTTATCCGCCATTTTAAAACAAATTTCAAAATGGCGTCCTTTTTAAAATTTCTCAAACAAACAAAATATATGCATCTTCATTATAATAATCTCGAGAAATTAGGTGATGAATACCGTACACTGAAATGAAATACGTTGAAGTGCACGTGTGCTGGTTTGCTATCATTCTTTTACAACAGGAAAGACAATGAAGAAACTTGTCGTAAAAGAAATGGAAGTTACAACGAGGAGGTCACGTGAGGTATTCGAATGCGATCAATACAATCTACAGCAAACGAACAACTCGGAAACAACAGAAAACTCGTTTGTCAATTCCAGAAAATTCTCTCGAAATTACAGTGGTTGGCTCGAGCAGTGGAATGCATTTTCTTTAAAAGAAATTGCAGTAGAAATACTTTTTGAAAATTGCTTCAATTGTCGTTGCAGTAGGTTTGAGTAAACAAAATGTAACTATTGGTTACGGAATAGTTAGTTCTAAAAATCCCCCCTTTTTTTAAAGTAAAAACATAAAAAAATAAATAATAAAAAGAAACCATAAATAACTTTTTTGATTAAATAATGTGTTTATTTATGGGACCTTTTGAATTAAAGGTTCAAAAACGTAAGGACTTTTTTATGTGAAAATATTTCTTTCCTACTAAATAACATTCTTTCATCAGGATATATAAGAAAACTTCAGTATTTTTACAGATTCTTCTTACTAAAGACAAAAATCTATGGCGGCTATTAAGAAATATTGGATGATATATACAGGGTGAATCTAAAATAGGGGTATAAACTGCGGTCGCGGGTTCCTCACACCAAATGAAGTAAAAAAGGTCAGATAAGCGTATGACCGGAAGTGCATGGTTGCTGAATTATTCCAGTTCAAAGAAACGAAGGCAGACTGCAACGGAAACAATGAACATGAACAGTATCTTTATTGGTCGCTCTGTGTTGCCCATTCACAACAATGCGGTAGTGTAATTCAGTAATGCTACCAATAAAGATACTGTTCATGTCCATTGTTTTCATTGTAGTCTGGCTTTGTTTCTTCGGATTGGAATAACTCAGCAATCATGCACTTCCGGTCATATGTTTATCTGATCTTTTTTAGTTCATTTGGTAACCCGCGATCGCAGTTTGTCCCCCAGTTTAGTTTCACCCTGTATATAAGCATTAAAGTCGGCTATAATAGCCTTTGAAGAGACAACACCATTAAGTTGCGCTGTACTAATGTAGGTTACAAAACATCTGTGGACACTAATTATAACTGTTAAGTTAAATTCTCCTCACTTTAGAAAGCAATTCTGGATATTTAGAATTGAGAATATCGATTCATGCTCGTAATGATTCTGTAATATACAATTATATTCTTCCAATTGCAGAAGTGTTTTGTGATAGTTATCATCTAATTCATCCAAAAGGAAAGATCTGTGACGTAATGTTTGTCTGTCCTACCTACAATAAACAATATATCACAGTTATTATAGTTTGTAACTTCTTCGTTGATAGTTTATTAGTGATCCCACCGAAATGCATACCTATAGAATTTGTAGGTTTATTACAGATTGTTAATACTCATAGAATCCTTAGACCATAATTAATGTATAGTTGATATATTGGGCCGTAAAGAAAGTTCCTTTAAAAATTCAAAAGCATCTGGTACAAACCGACACATCCGTTTCATAACACTGTTATGATATAATGTTATGTTTTCATAACACTATTCAATGTAATTACCATTGAAGCTGTACAGTGCTCTACGAGTTGAAATATTCCATTTCGATAAAAGTTCGGCCTTCGGGAGGTGAAGAAGTCGTGCAAGCATCGTTTCAAGGTATCGAGGCTTCGTCGTCATTGGCAAAGTTTTTTCCAGCAAGACAATCCGACAAGGACCGGAAGAGATGAAAGTCGCATGGGGCAAGGTCTGGGGAATATGATGGGTGAGACAATATTTCTTATCCAAGCTCCTGTAATTTTTGCTGTACACACAAAGCGATATGTGCAAGTGCATTATCCTGATGGAACTCTACTTCCTGTCGATTAAGTAACGCTGGAAGGTTTTCTTGCAGTGCAGCAAGAATGGAGAGTTTTCAACTGGTGGATGTTGGCACCAGCTGTGATGGTTTTGTTTAGTGATAACAGTTCATAGTGACAATCACACAACAACTCAGCATTTGATGACGGCAATGGAGCAGCGTTGCAGCCGATTCTCATCAGACAAAGCATGGGGTACCTAGTCCATGTTTATATGAATATCTCTATACCTTATCTCTCACGCAAAGCACTTGGGAAGTTTACGTCACCGACTGCTAGCAGTATATTGCTACTGCTATGTTAGTTATTGTACATTAATATACTGCTAGCAGTGTATTATTAAGATTTATTAAAATGTTGCAATCAGCTAAATATCTTGATTAACCCATCATTATTTATCGTCTGTCTCCGTCACTTAACAGCGCCCCCGCTTTCCGACGATCCGATTTTTCGACCTTTTCAATTTTAACGAAAACCCATACATTCAACGCGTGGCGCGATCTTTTGATCTGCTGCATCATGTTTCGACGATCTTCTACGCGCTGAGTTTTTCTCTGAATTGACTCTGCGCAATCTCTGTGATCTGTATAGAAGTACTGCCCTTTTGTATATACACTTCTGTGTATGCTTAAATAACATATATGTATAGAGTTTTAGTTTGATTTCGCAAGCACTAGCGAGTGATATGTAGAGCATTATTTACGTTTTTCGGCGGTAAAAATCCTTTTGCTAAAAAAAAACCAAAAAAAACAAGATTGCATTTTAACGATTTCCAGTTTTCGACAGTGCTCTGGTCTCTACCTTGTTGAATAAGTGAGGACGTCTGCAGGCATTTAGATGTACAATAAATTTTTTTTGATAATCCGACATATACAAGGTATGGATAGTGATTAGTAAACCAATCACAATGCTTCGCAACGGCTTCTGATACGTAATTTACGTTGAAGTATTGCTTTAATTTCCTTATTACTGCGAATGCAAAAGTTGTTGCGATTGTTGTGATTGTTGATGAGCTGTATTATAAATGTGATTGTTGCGAATGCAAAAGGCGTCATTGTTGCGATTGTTGTGATTGTTACGCTTAATGATAATTTAATGATATTTTAATGATACTTGTCCACAGACAGACGGACAAACCGGGAATATAAGGTGTCTGATACTTGTATCAGAAGCCTAAAAAATAATATATCTTGGAAGTTTTATTAAAATATTTGGAATTTTCTAAAACACAGGGACATTGGAAGATTATATCAGGAATTTTAAAAATACAAGGAATTGGAAGATTATATCAGGAAAGGACTTTAAATTTTTTAATTTTGAATATTTAAAGGACTTTAAATTTTTTAATTTTGAATATTTAAAGAATGAATTCCTAACAATTGTTATTTGGTTTTATAATTTGAACGTGTTTAAGTGTCACGTTCTGTTATTGTAAAATTTTTGAATTCTTGAGTTGTGATATTATTGTTTTAGTTTAGAAGTTTGACTCGTTAAAGTCCTGTAAAAAGGACGAAATATCGCCATGGAGTTTGTAGTTCGTTATTAGTTTTTAAATGTTATTAAATGTTATTTGCAAGCCGTGGAGTTTGTAACTAAAAAATAATAATTAAAGCTCATTAAATTTCAGTTAGTTGCTTATAAAGAATAAAATAAATGAACTATTTTAGTTTATATTGAAGGAGATTCCATTTTTTCCCACTCAATATTATATTATAATTTTTTGAATATTTTTTTTCTGTTACCCCATCTATTCAATTATCCATCATCTCGTTTCCATATCCTGGCGGATAATCGAAGTTGCACTACAGATGTCGCTGTAAAGGAGAAGAATAATCCTAATAAATCTTGGAAATAAATAAATAAGAAAAATTTGATTTTGTGAATAGCTGTAATCCTTATCATATTCATTAAAACTTTTCATAAGTTTTCTAAATTTTATGAGGCCTAAAGTTTATATTAAACTTCAGTGGTAGTAAAATGCCGTTTTAGGCTATCTTTAAAAGTAATGATCTAGAAATTTCTAAATTCTAAAGCAATATCCTTCGCTGTGGACTGATACTCCTGTTTCTGCATGACTTCAATTCATTATTGTATCGTCTCACGTTTACCTGCCTATCAGAGAGGCTTGTCTTCCCCAGACCCGTTGCGCGGTTTCTTTGGTCTCGAAGTAGGTCAGTGTTAACTAGTTAAGAATTCCACCGAATTCAGAATCATAAACCTGCAAAGAAATTTCAATGCAGTTAACAAAACACCTGCAACGCAGTCCTCTGCAACTCACCGGTTGTCTTACCATTACTTAACGTGAGAGCGTTCTACATTTAAGATAGGCTCCGATCCAAGGTTCCTCAAGATAATCAAAGGTAATTTGTTCGATTTCGAATGCTTTGATATAAATCTCGAGTCATGTATTATTCAGAACTTTATTCGTAAATAAAGATGTTAAGAGGAAGTCGTAAATAGTAAAGACAGAAACTAGTCGTGGAATTGAGATGAAAGAAAACTCCTAGAACCTGTCCTCGTTTGTTGAATAATGAAGAACACTGCTTTCAACTTCGTTGCTGCTCAATCAATAACAGTTATCCAGATATTGTAATACATGGAAACAGAGATAGTTAAAATTAAAGTGTCCCTCTACAGGCCTGGATAGGCCTTTGGGGCGCGGGAGGTCAGGCTCCCAGCGTTTCGTGACCAACGGGACGAAGTTAAGGTCGGGTGGTCAGCCCAACGCCCGCCCGCTTTTAACTCCGGGAAGAAACGCGATATCCATTCCACAGAGGGCTGGGTAGACCCTTGGACCCATTTGGATGTTTAAGGAGCGTTGAAAAATCCACGTTCTCCGCCGAGGCCGGGAATCAAGCCCGCTACCTCCAACCAGCAGCCAAGCGCCCTGACCACTCGGCTACCGGGCCCACATGGAAACAGAGATAGACAAAAAAAATAAAATAATAAATAACAATTTTAGAATGAAATTTCAAGCCGAAATAGGCATTTCCCTATGTCTTCAAGAAAACACAATTAGTTATTTTAGAAAGCTTAAATTTTAATGATACCTGAAGTTAGTTAACATGAACTTCCCAATGATTTTGGTACATTTTGAATGTAAATCTCATGTAACACAGACCTTGGATCCAAACGTTGGACCAACAGATTGTTTTACATAAGACGTAAGAAGTTAAAAAAAATATTACGTAATGCTATCACTAAGACAGGTATTTTCACGTAAGGATAAGTGACTGATTTCTGGAAAAAAAAAATCTTGAAAGTTTTTTAATAACTAGTTTGGGATCTGATCACGTCATTAATTCCAGTTTTAAAATTTCAACACTTACATCTTTTTTTTCTTAATCCTTTAACTAACCACTATCATCTCAGCCTGCTTGGATAAGATTAACATTAATTGGATTTTCTAAAAACTATAGTAGTTTTCAAAAAAGAAAGGTTTGCCATATATGGTCATTCTGTAGCGATCGATTTTGTCTGGAAACAAACGTCACCAGTCATGACGTCATCAACTTGAACTCCGAGCAGTCAGTCCAAGATGGCGTCGTTTTGTGATCGCATAAGCCTGACCAAGAAAGGAAAAACTTTGCATAGCCAAGCAAGGGGAATAGTGTGGAACGTTTTTAATTATTAAAATAATAATAATAATAATATAGAAATATATTCGTAATTGTAGAAACTACAAAAACCAGAATGTTTTCGTAATTTTATAAGATTTTAATTATGCATCTTAGCATTAGATGGCGCTGTTACGTCCCGGAAACATCAATCCATAAGGAAATTACGTTATCACAAGCTTTTCTTTCATGAACTGAACTGTAAGTAATTTGTGGATTAATTAATTTCCATAACTGTTGTATTATTGCTTGTATTTTGACAGGCACTGTAATTTTGAAATTGCTTTTTCTCGTCACATTTTAAAAGAAGTTCTTGAAAGAACTTAAAACCTACTTTCTGAAAAATGTTCTCCTTAATTTTTTTTTAAAGTCGTAAAAATCACACCAAAAAAAAATCACAAAAAACGCTTATTTTTTTTCTTTTCATAAATTTTACTATCGGTCTAATGTTATTATTATACATTATTCATTTAAGTTGCTGAAATTCAATTAACTTTTTATTTTTCTTCATAACAAAGCACGCAGAATAAATGGATTAGCTAAAAAAATTAAAATCCAATGGATTAGCTAAAAGAATTAAAATCCATTGTTAGATACCATTGTTTCGGTTCTAATGCCTTTTGTCATCTCACGCGCTCATTTCGCTACAAGAACTGCACAGAAGAAAACTTTAAATAGGCCTATAAATATTAGATAGTCTTTTGTCATAAAATATGTATGCCACGTTTCAAGACAAATCCATCTAGCGGTTCAAAAAATTTTTAGGAAACATACAAACGCTACACACACACACTCAGGAAATATACACAGACAGTAATTTGAAGAATCCCACTTGTCTAAAAATCAACGAAATATAAAACGCAACATTTTAAAGCAAAACTAGCCGGGTACCGTCGCTTCGCTCCGGAACCCTTGCTTACATAGCATTAAAAAAAAAAAAAAAAACTATTTATTTAGCAAATTAATATTGAGATCGGAAAATACACGACGTCCCACCCGTTGTGGCCTTCTCCGCTTAACTCAGGTTGGCGCCACACACCTGGGGTTGCGCCATATTCACATTTTTTGCATGTATCTTGAAACGCAGAAACGTTTGTGAATGACTGATATATCGTTCGATAGAACTTTCACATACCAACCTTTTCTCAATACAATGTTCTCTTCCAACATTTATACATATTGTTGAGAAAAAGTCAAAATTTGACCCTTTAAAAGGCGAAATCTTGGAAACCAAAAAATTTCTTCGAAAAAGTTTTGTAGCATTTTTGTTTGTCTTAAAAAGATTTTCATTATATCCATTTGCATGACCAATCTATCTCTTATAGTTTGGTAACAAAATTGGAAAAACTTGAAGTCTTAGGACAATGACAGACAGAATAACGTTTTTATAATATATAATACGTTTTTAATTTGTTTCTTGAACTCTTATAAGAAGCCTTTGGAACCGGTTTCTGTTGCCAGTTGAATTAATGAAACCTTCTATTATTATTCTTAAAAGCTAAAAGTGTATTATCAGTGCCTAAGTTTAGAGGGGTGATAGAGGTGTCAATAGAATTCGCTGAATCAACTCCAGAGCAGTAGATCACGATTGAAATTCACATTATCAAACGAAGATACAAACAAGTGAATGTAATATTGTGGTAGCGCATAAATATAATGGCGACCCACAATAATAAAAAAATATATATATTAACGTAAGGACAAATATATCAGAAAAAAAAAAGAAAAAAAAAAAAAACAACACACAAGCGAACATTGAGAAAACAAAAAAGTATAAGGATTCGAACCTACAACCTTCAGTATACGAGTCCGAGATCTTAAGTATCAAGCTATAGCTGACAACTGAAATTAAATGGTTGCATTTCTAACATTTAAGTAATATTGGAAATTAAATGAAGGGCCCCAAGGACAAAGGTGTTAAGCGACAATTTCATAAAATTTCTGTTAAAAGCGTTAACAAAGCTTTTCGACCAATAAATGTGGTCAACAAAATCATGGTTTTTTTCAGGACAATTTTCAATTATTAGTGATAATTAATCTGTATATTGTTCACAATAAATTATTATTTCCAGGTAGCAGCCAAACTTTAACTTTTAATATCTCGAAACTGCCAAGATGTTGCTTAACACCTTTGTCCTTGGGGCTCTTCAAATGAAAACAATGCCAAATATAATTGTTCCATACCTTTTTTGTAGGTCCTTCCTCCTACAATATTTATTGTAATAAATTGTGAGATGTTGAAGATCTTTTATTACAAATAATGCCAAATATCCCGAACATGGGGGGGGGGGGGGGCGTTGACCCCTGAAAATACCGTATTCCTACGTTGTTTGGGTCTCTGAATACGATAGTCAAGTCCGTTTGTCGATCCGACCTTTCATTCGGGAGTTGTTAGGGGGTGCAATGACAACAATGTCAAATATCTCGAACATGGGGGGGGGGGGGGCTAAAATACCCTATTCCTATGTTGTTTGGGTCTCTGAACACGATGGTGAAATCCGTTTGTCGATTCGACCGCCTGCTCGGGAGTTGATAGGGGTGGTCAGACACGAACGGACAGACGGACAGGACAAGCGCAAATGGGTCGCTAATGAGGGTTGAAGTAATTGAATACTTGAGATCACCATTTCGTAACTACGTCTTGTTTACGTTCTGTTATTGCTCACGTTCTATTCGCCTAATTAAGACCATTTGTAAATAAAAAGTGATTAATTGACAGGCAAAGTATAATAAAACAATGACTATACTGTTTTATTACATTCTGCTACATACCGTATTAAGCCTTGTGTTAAAACAGTAAATTTGAGCAAACAACGGTAAAGATGTACAAAGATGTACAAAGATGTAGGAAACTCTTCTAGATTTTGAATTCGGTAGAGAAAAATATCTTAGAGCTACAATTCCAGAAATAGACGAAAGAAGAAATTAACACCCACAGTTCAACGCTAAAACAGCATGTATGATTTTCATTACAATCCCATGATGCAAAGCTAAAGTAAGGAAGAGATGTGCTTTAACGTAAAAAATGGTGAGATTGTAAATTTTCAAAAGCCAATTACTTTAAAATTAAAACTAACTTTCCACAGCGTTGAACTAAACGATCTAATTGCAATAAAATATACATTATCATTATCTCGAAATGAATTCATCTAAATTCCTACATTTACAATAATTTAGGTAGGTCCTTTGAATTTAAATTTGGCATCTGAGAATATAACTACCGTTTCAAATATTTATAGATTGCTTTTTTTTTTAAATTTACGAATGGAATAATAGTTCATAACGAAGGGACGAAAGGTTCGACACACACACACGATTACCTTATTTTATTAAAACTCACTTAACTCACGAAGTGAGGATTAAACACTAAATTGATTGTGAATAAATACATTCAATAAATTTTAAGTTATCGAACTACGACTGCTTTGCAGTAAACTCTGGTTACGACTGCTGTCAAGAGAACAGAGAGCGGCTTCCACCAATGCCATCTAGTTCTAGTAGACTTCAGGCCACTTTAGACGTGCCATTTGAGTAGGCTATATCGATTGCAGTATCATCAGTGTCTATTTATTGTCAGTGAATAAAACTCTTTAAAACTCTGTCTTTACATGTTCCATATCGCCTTCCATCACACGGAAAATGAGAATGGGCAAACTCGATATAAATTTGCCCCACCCTGTATAGTGATACGATATATATCTACAGAAAGATCTCCTTACAATGAACGTATGTTATTATTACGACTCATCGCAATTATTACTCCGTTCGGAGTTATATACGTCTAGATATGACATTTGAGTCATTGATTGTCATGAGTGTGGGTGCAGAGAAGCCAAACACCCACAGCCAAGCACCCCCCGCCTGTAGATGGCTGGCTTCTCTGCCACCCACACATTACAATCAATGACTCAAACGGCATATCTAGGCGTATATAACTCCGAACGGACTAATAATTGAGACAAGTCGTAATGATAAAAAATGTCCTATTGATAAAGATCTTCCCTTACATATATATCTTATTGCTATACAGGGGTGGGGCAGATCTGCCCATTCTCCTTTACACTTCTCAATTGTCATCATACCTACGTTTTATTTACGAAAAAAATAGCATTGATTTTATATTAAAATCATTTATTCAATGCATCGAATAGGCGAAAGATTGTTTTTAATTAATTAAAATAGGAAGTATTTTTTTTTTTTTTTTCATCTTTTTGTATTTCTTTGTTTTCAGTTTCGATATTTCTCGTTAAATCTCGACCAACTACGATATGTTTTCGAGATTCCAATCGCTCGTCGATTCAAATTTTCAGGCCGAAATTCTGTAAAGATTTTGGTTAAAAATGTAGCGTTTTCTGGAAGCATCCACGGAAACATAAGGAAAAGATGACCTCCGTTCGTGCATATCATTTTTGTAATCGGCAATTTCGAATAAATAGATACAAATCGATTGGACTTCAAATTCTACAATTCGCCACCAGGAGTGCTAGTGTCAGATGGCTCCTTAGAGATGGCATGTCATCTCTTTGAAATTAGAACACGTTCTAAAAGGGGCAATATGCTTTCCATCCCGTCATGGCGCGATGATGGCGCTCAGATTGCCTATGAAATGGTACATGTAAAGTGGCCTTTAAACAGTTCTGAAAAAGTGAAGAGGATATTTTGAAAATTTTGGTAATAAATTTTTAAGTCAAGGATTATAAAGTCAACGATTGTAAAGCACTATCTGTCAGCTTCATATTATCTTAGGAATATTAAGCTTTTTCTGCATATCCATTTATTTGAAAAAAACTATTAATTTATACCCCCCCCCCCAAAAAAAAATCATCTTTTTAAAGAGAGAACATTCCAATTATTTCACACCTCCCTGTGGGTCACGCCCCACCGTTTGACAACTACCCACTTAAAAGTGAAGAAGGAGGGGTGGGATTATAATGCAAATAATAAACTAACGTTTTATCGTTCGCCTTCTGCGAGTCAAGGAGAAACAACACAGACACAAAGCCTGGATACATCTGACACTAATTTGTTCTGGTAAACCATCCAACGTGGGTGGGTGGGGGTCATCAAGTGGGAGGAAACCTGTTTACACCCGGCCCCAATTGGAGATTTACGATCAGGAAAATATTCCATCAGACACCGTGTCTTCCCAACAAGAATTATCTCCTGAAATCCATTACGGCTTGTCTTAAATCATATTGGGAGAGTTTTCATGGTTAAGATTAGCAAACATCTACATCAAATTAGGTATTTGGTTAAAATGCTTAAAACAGGGAATGCTTAACAACCAACACAGGTTTACGAGAATATTCTGCCATTTTATTGTTTCAGAAAGAAGGGAAGTTCGTTTATATAAAAAAAATAATAATTCTTTAAAAAAAATTTCTTATTGATCAACTCTGACTTAAAAATAGCAAGGAAAAAAGGTATTAAAAACTGAAATGCTAAACGTTTCGGTACCTTACATGTAAACCATCTTCAGTACTGAATATGGCGTTTCAGTTAAGAGAAAGAATACACAAATGCACGTCTTTGGAAAAGTTTCTCTCGAAAATACTGGAAAGTCTTATTTAGAGAGATCTTCTTTCCTGGATAACGATAACAATGTAAAAAGAATGATTATGAAATGGTTGGATTTACAAAGATAGGAAATAAAACAACTCAATTCAGAACTGAAGGACGGACAACTGTAATTATATAGTCATCTCCGAAGCTTTTTTGGGGCTTCGTAAAACAGTACATGAATGGCATAGCATTATTAATAAAGAAGGTTTAACGTGCATTAATGTAATATGAAAAGGGAAGAAAATCTATAAATATGCACAAATTCGTTAGAATTGTTTGCTTTTCACGCATTGAGCCATCATCGATGGCAATCTGGGACAGCTGTTTCGTCCTTATTAGAACTCATCAGCCAGATTTAGCTTCGATGATAGAGCTCAGAATGCGTGGGTACCCATGATCCCGTATCCCGCTCTCGGAAGTGGGACCTGGTTGAAAGCAAACAGCAAAAGAAAAAACGCTGTAACCAGTATAGGAAAATCATCTCGGCCAGCTTTGCGCTGAGCTCAAAAGTCATTTAATAAAGGCATAAGACCTAATAAAAAGTCGAAAACTTAATAATAAAGAAGATTTAACGTGCATTAATGTAATATGAAAAAGGAAGAAAATCTATAAAAATGCACATAACCTTACACTAAATTCTATTACGCTGATTAATAAATGCAAGGATCAGCATTCGTAGTCTTATATAATTTTCCTTTTCAAGATTTGTCCATTTGTCTGTCTGTCTTTAATACATGCATTACGCTAAAACGGCCGGACGGATTTTAACAAAACGTGGAACGTAGCTTATCTCTGGTCCAACTTAAAATATGAGCACTTTTTGGTCTCCTAATCGCTCAGTTACGCGATGGGTAACTAACATAAATGTTATTGGAGATACTACAATTCTCTTTAAGTTGACTTTTCACCTAATAAATAATATTATAGTCGCTCGCAGTCGTTGTTTTGACGATATTTGAACTGAAGAAAAGAAATTCTTAAAATTAAAAATACTGAAAGGCAATTTTTCTTTACATTTTTTTCTTCTTTTGTGTTTCTAATAAGTCATTTCTATTGCCAGTAAATTTCACCTTTCGTAGAAAATTGAGCTGTTGGGATGTGGTTGATCCACACTGATGAATACAAGCAATAAGAAACATTGTCCAGATAGTGTCCGAGATAATATATGGGCTAATGCTTTGTTTTAAAATGAATTTATTATATACAGTGTGTTAAAGATCAATGCATTTTAAGTAAAAAAAATGTAAGTTATTTAATTACTTTTTTTGCTTTCAACTCTTTAAAAAAATACTTTTAAATGATTCTGAATTAAGAATTTTTTGTTTTTGTTTTTTTTGATATTATAATTCCTAAAGAAAATTCTTAAGCCCCGCGAACACCATTCAACTTTGCATCAACTTCGGCCGATTTTGACGTCACGAGTTGGTAGAGACAGTTTTGAGCCAGTTTTTCAGCGACTTGGCACCAACTTTAGTCCGCCGACTCGAGTTGGTTGTGCACGGCAAACTCGGGAAGTTGGTTGGAAGTCGGTCGGAATTATCCAATCACAGGGCAGCGTTGGAACACTCAGTCGTGACGTCACGCCCATGTAAAGAAAGGCGTCTAAAACGATGTTCACCGATTCGGGTCGAAGACAAGCGCATACACAATGAATATCACAATGAATATCACACAACTCATACACATATGAGTATTGCGAGTTTCTTTCATGCATAAATAAAGTTTTAGCTTTAAATAAAGAAATTAGCTCGTGGAGGCTTCTACAAAAGCATTGGACCTTAAACAATCGATATCTTAAACAATGAGTATTAATTTGTCTCTTTTTTTTTTTTTTCTTTTTTTGTGTAATCTGTTTAATTGCTAACAAAAAAAAAAAAGAAAAAACAATAAATTTTGAGGAATATTATAAAATCTTTAAAGAATTCTGTAAAGCAGACTGTAAGATCTTTAAGAAGATCGAAATTACGATGGATGGACAGTGTAAGGAATGATATAAAGGAATTTGGAATTAGAAATTGGAAAGAAATGGCGGGAAACAGAGAAGAATGGAAGAGAACTCTGAAAGAGGCTTAAGGGTGTTTCACATGGATCCGAAAATCGGATAGTCAGGTCCACGAATCGGACTTATTCTCTTTCACACGGCCACGAAACTCTCTCCGACGTCGTCTATACGACATATAACATTCAAATCGTTCGTATAGACGACGTTTCGTGGCCATGTGAAAGAGAATACGTCCGATTCGTGGATCCGACCATCCGATTTTCGAATCCATTTGAAACGCCCTTAAGGCCCAAAATGGGGCTGTAAGACCAAACGAGAAGGAGAAGAGGAAGATCTTTTAGAAATTTCTGGTTTGTTTGTTTGTTTTTTTTATACTGTCGTAAAAACAAAGAAATGAATTGAGTAGAATTAAAATTTGGCAATTTTTTTATTAACTAGAAAACATTCCCTATAGCCTCTATTTCCTCCCAATGCATTAAGTTTATCAACATGTTTGGTTGTGTTGAGCAGAAGCCATCTTTGTAGATCCATACATCAATGATTAGTTTCCCGTAGATGTGTTATCCACAAGAAGGAATATGGGTAGATCGAGATCTACAGATCCTCTTCAATGAGGACTTCCGGTTCAAAAAAAAAAATCTCTTCGACGATTAAAATTCATCGCTTCTCATATCTGTGCTAAAGCTAAGTTAAATATCGTCGGAATTAATGTGGAGACCGCAAAGGCCAGTGTAAATCTTCTGTCAGGGCTTATTATCGCAACACAGGAATGTAACAGATGTCTGTCTGTTAGTCGTGCCTAACTACTATGCAAGATATTGCTATGATTATTTGAAATAACCAAAAGGATTTACGATCTAAAGTTAACCTCTTAATTCTTTCCTCGCCTTTATTGAAACTATCCTACATTTTCTCAATATTAAAAACAAAACAAAACGGGACGGACCGTCTTGTCCTTTTTAGGACTCTTCAGCCAGCTCAGGGTGCGAATTCCTTCTTTTAGCGTTGTGCCTTTTTTTTTTTTTTTTTTTTAATTATTCAGGCACGTTAAATCTCTCTCAATTTAAACACGAGGCTTAGTTGCTTTCTTAGATGCCTTCATTTAATTCCTTTTTTCCTAGCGGATTGAAGGACAAAGGATATTTCTTCGGGGAGAGGTCCCGCTTTCGGGAGCGAGACCCGGGATCCTTAACCTTTCGCACCTTCTGAGTCTGTCATCGGTGGAGTTTGGCTGGCTGATGAGTCCTAAAAAGGACGAAACGGTCCGTCCCAGTCTCTTCCCGGTGACAGCTCAGGGTGCGAATTCATTCTTCTAGCGTTGTGCCTTCGTTGGTTACCTTTTTTTTTTAATTATTCAGGCACGTTAAATCTCTTTTCATTTTCTCAATATATTGCAGCAAAGACTTCCAAAACTGTAAGATTTCATACTGTTATCCCTACTGAAATATTTAAAAATTGACAACTGACAAATAAATGTATAATAATGAAAAAAAGGAGAAAAAGAAACCTAAATTCTAATGACACTTTGTGAAATTGACATTTTCATTTTAAGAACGCACATGGAATTATGAATGAACAGACAACATAAAATTGACTCAAATAAGACCCGTAGATCATTCACAGCATATCTAAATTTCTATTTCTCTTAAAGTTCTTATATAAAATTAAAAGAATTGAAGTCTGCTTTCTTTATTACAAAACAATGTATTCTCTTTATCAACTATTTTCTTAACACAACTCATTATTTCTTCAATTCCATTATACGTTTATCGTGGTTCTTAGTAACCTGACAATAAATTCCAAATGTAAACGAGACAATCTGTTATCATAAATATACCCGTCAAGTTTCAAGAACGTGTTACTCAAAACTTGTTTGAGTAACACACACCGAGAATTCACAAACAGACACACACAGTCATGCTGACTTCTATCGCCTTTCTTTCTTTGGAAACTGGGCTAAAATGTTTTTATTAATTCACCTCCACTCCCTTGTTTATTCGCGCAAGTGACTCACAAACATGTACAGGATACGTTTCAGAAATAACATACTCAAAAACCAACATTCATTTTGCAAAATGAGACCATTACGAAAAATCCCCGAAAACTTGATTTTTGTTTGTCAGCAAGTGTATTTTCTAAAACCGAAGAGCCATCTGGCGCCTTCTGTATTTGGTGCTTATGATCGCATTCCTTTATCATTATGTTCTTTTTTTTTTTGAGATGATTTTGTGCCACCTTTGGTCGTGGCTGACGTCCATTTCAAGGTCCTCGGTGAGTCATCTTCGTTGCCACGCGGAAGCGCAGCGCCAGCTGCTCAACGGGCACACACCATTTCAAAAGATTTTTCAGTTTTAGTTTATTTATCGTAAGATTAATTTTTTTCAACGGCATTTCAATTGTTTGAAAAACATTTAAGTCGATCGTCAAATCAGTTAAAAATAACTTTTTATTTCATCCTCCTGTAATTTATTATATCGTACATTTTTCACTTTCAGAATCTCTTAAATTTCATCAGTTGATGTTTTGAACACAAGAAGCGATGCAAAGCATTTATGTTAATGTATTTATAAACAAGTTCAGAAATTTACATTTAAAATTACATTATATAAGACCCGGTCAATTTTGCATACAGTAGCAATAATCAAATGACCGGGTCAATTCGTATCGACTTTTTTGGACTTTTCACGCTTAGGTGATGTTTTGATTCTCTTTGGTAGTGCCAGCTGTGACGGTGACCTCCACTTACGTATCTTGCCTTTCTGGGTCTTTTATCGGGGAAGGCGGAGATCGGGTTGATGAGTCCCAAGTAGGACGAAACGGCTGTTCCCGATAATCGAACCAGAAAGGCAATTTGGTTAAATTTGTGCTGAATTCATTTCTTGTTTTATTTAATTTAACATTACATATTTACACTTATTCTCATCTATCAAGACTAATTTTTAGAATATTATTCCGTATCTTGTGTTTTTACGTGAAATTTTATGTTTTGGTTATGACCTTGTTATCTCGAAAACTTGCTATCTCGAATTTTTTTTAGCGTCCCTTCGACTTCGAGATATCGAGAGTCTACTGTATTTTCTTATTGACAAGACATCACTCTGTATTTGAAAGTTTTTTCTATGAATCCATGCGGAGAAATTAATTGCACTTGAATGTAACAAAATCCCCAACAATAAGCATTAGAAGCAAAACAGCGCCTTACTGTCGATATCTAATAATGAGTGAGACATAACCCTTTTATGAGACTACCTGTACTAATTAATGCGTACTTCATTATTTCTCCTTCCTCCAAAAAAAAATTAATATCGCATTTATATTAGACAGATATTGAATATAGGAAAAGATTTTAATTTCCCCGATTAAAAAAAAAATAAGGAAAGTATGCTTCAAGTTATTTCAGGAGTTTTTTCTTTAAAGTCTTTGTATCTCCCTTCTTTAGTTAAAATGAAACCATTGGAAGATCATCTTCGGATATCAGTAATTTAGGCAATCTTAATATTCAAGTAAATATTACTATTGGTAAGTATCAACAAAAAAGATGAAAAAGCATTTTGGGACCACAGAGTCATTAGCTGTTTGATCAAGAATAACGGATTGAAATAAGAATTTCTGATTCATTTCTTAAGCCTAGCCTCGACTAAAATTAATTGTAGCCGAAAGCAGCTCGAACAAGTGATACCGGAGTAACTTAGGGATCTTTTAGGAAGAAAAGCAGAGATAAGCCCTAAAAACTTTAAGTGATATCCTCAGAATAATTGATATGAACTCCGTTCTTTTTCGTTTTCTCTTAATTTGCTTAAATTGAAGTGATTCAACTCGTTTAATTAGTTGCAAAAAAAACTCCGTCTGCTTCCCGCGCGCCTCCAGCGGCCATCTTTTCTCTTTTTTTTGTTAGGTGACAGGAAAAAAAAAAAAAAGATGGCCGCTCAAGTGATGACTGTAATTTGGTCGTAACAAACATTATCTACAACAACGCTTTCTGTTTAATTAAACGAAGGGAATTTTTGGATCCACCAGCCGTAACTTGATTACATTGGGTGAGCGAATTAAAAGCGAACGGCGAATGGTGCAGTTGAATGATGGGAAGTGAGAAGCCAATGCAGGCCTATTAAAGCTCTCATCAGACGATTATTAATATCGGTTAATACGTAATATAAGAACAGCTTCGTAACGGATAGGCAGCGCAGTAAAATTAAAAACGTATTATAGTTGGCGTGACAACTTACGAAAACTCGCATGAAGAGCGAGACTTTTAAGCGGCGATTTTCTTTTATTTCAGAATTTTTTTCCCCCCAATCTCCGCGCCAAAATGTAAAGGGAATAACATATAAATGGATATAAATAATATGTATTAACGTGCGCTGAATATTGATGAGATTCAAAGTCCAAGCCGACGCACCTGATTAGTTTATAAGTAATTCAAACTACAATTTAAAATTTTTTAAAAAACTTGTATTAAGCTAAAATTAAAACTATATAGAATTACATGATTACTATGCACATATTATTTTGCCCAACAATATTTTAGTTCCAACTGTTAAACAACCATATTTTTATAGCTCCAATTGGCGTCTCCAGGTGTCTGCTTGGCGCTTCCAAAATCCGCAAGACACACTTCATGGTCATCCCCCCCCCCAAAAAAAAAAAAATCCAAGAAAAGGTTATTTTTATATTTTTTAACATTGTCTACAATATTGAACCTACCCACATGCGAACTTTCAAGTTTGTAGCATGTCTCCTTAGCTGTTGGGCCATTTGGCGTCGCGCTGTCCAGTAAAGACTGGGCTAATCGATAAAGGGTTCTTCTTTATTAATATCTTCATGGTCGAGAGCTGGGCAATCTTTGAAAAGTGGACAATCTTTAAAACGTGTAAAGTTGTCATCCTCTCATGGTCACAAAGCTCGCATTCACGTGATCGCGCCACTCCAATACGATGAAGGTGTGTGAAAACGGAATGCTGCTTCACTGATTGCTCGAGAGAGATCTCGACGAATGGGGCCTTCGATATCCAGGCTGACCCTACAAGTCTTGCCATTTGAGGAGGCCAGAAGTTGTTGTTTGATCCTTCTGTTTACTGCTGTGTTGACTCTGGCTTTCGACATCAAGCAAACAGGTTGTGGTAATGAAGCTCCCATCTTGGCTAATACATCAGCCTTTTCATTGCCATTTATTCCGATATGGCTTGGGATCCATGCTTTGTAGCATGTTGGGAAGTAGGCTAAAAATTTTGAACACACGCACACGCATATCCACAAATTTCCCTGTTATATTATACAGGGTGACCGGAAAGTTCCTGTACCCCATATTATGTTGTTATTAAGGAGTTCGGGAACTTCCCGGCCACTGTACATATTTAGATTACGATGCTTCTCTTTATATAGTAAATGACATATAAATCACTTGACTATATCTATATGGGAAAGTTTGACTCTTGGTAGGGTGCATCCAATACATATACGAACCACTTTTTCTTCCAAGAAATCGCTTCCCATAGTTTCTTTACTTCAAATCTTAAATGTTGTGAATTCCTTAAAGATTTGTTTTTAAAGATCAGAAGCCAACATACAACAAGTTATCATCGTCGCATTCTTAAAGCATTTATATTGTACGGCCACCAGCAGATGGCACTTGGCCACGCCTACGTCACATGGTACGAGACGGTTCTATAAATCTATTTGAGGGGTAGATGGTTTTTTTTTTTCCATTTTCAGTGCAAATCGTTTCTTGTTTATAACAAAGAGGAATTGACATGAAATACGACTTACATATCGACTTTTCTTATATATAATAATAACTATGTAAAATTTTAATCATGACGATGTAGAAAACTGATTTGCTGTTTAAGAGCTATTATATTTATACTGTTTCTTATTATTTTATTTTTTTTTTATAATCGTTTCAGGCCAACTAAGGACCACATTAAGATAACTATTTTCTTCTCTCTTCCTTCCTCTTTCTCCAAAACTCCTTCATCCTTTCCGAATGGACTCTTTTCCTTTCATCCGACCATTTGGCTCCAGTTGTTTTCCTTTTCCCTGCGTCTTCCTGAAAACCTTTGAACTTCTTAACTTTTAGTCTGAATTTGTCTCTGCTGAGTAGGGTCTCCCGATCAATCTGCATTTCTTCTAAGTCCTTCATTGCTTTGCCACTCCACCCATTTTTTTTTGTCTGTTTTCCTGTTTTGGAAGAAAGTATGGATTTTCTTTGTTAATCTATCTTCATTCATTCTCTCTAAGTGCCCATAAAGGGTAACACGTCTTTTCCTGATCTCATCCGTTATTTTAGGGCATTGCAAGTAAATTTCTCTATTTGGTCTCAAAACCCAATCGCCATCTTTATTCTTGATTGGACCTAATATTTTTCGCAAGATTCTTCTTTCTTTCTTTTCCAAATCTTCTAGTGCCATTTTGCATCCAGTTAGTAATAGTGTTTCTGACCCATAAAGCACTTCAGGTTTTACAGCTGTATTATAATGTCTCAATTTAACGGCTTTAGATAAACATCTTTTATTGTATAAATTTCTTACTTTCATGTAAGCTCTTTTCATTTTTTCAATTCTAATTTTAATTGCTTCTTTTTCACTTTTAAGATTTATATTTTCGCCCAAATATTTAAAGTTATCCATTTTATCAACAAGAATTCCTGGTGAATTGTCTTCATTGGTCATGTATTTTGTTTTTTCAAAGGATATTTGCAATCCCACCTTTTCTGCTGTCTCCTTTAGGAGTTCTAATCTTTTTTTTGCATTTTCTATGTTTCCATCTAATATTACTAGATCGTCCGCGAAGGCCAAACAGTTAATTGATACTTTAGATCTACCCAACATAATGTATTTATTAAGTTTTTGTTTTTCTTCCTCACTTATCCATTCTCTTGTAACTTTTTCCAACACGCAATTAAATAGGAGTGGGGACAAACCATCTCCTTGTCTGACTCCTGATACAATTTGGAAAGGACTAGAAATAGTTCCATGGAATTTAACTTTAGACACCGTGTTTGTCAAAGTTTGTTTAATTATTTCCAGAGTTTTCTTAACTACTGAAAATTCTTTTAGGGTTTTAAAAAGAGAATCTCTGTCAATCGAATAATATAATAATACATAATAATAATAATAATATATAATAATAATAATAAACCATATAAAATCACACACTTACTCTACATGGATGACATTAAACTCTATGCCACAAACAATGCACAACTTACTAATTTACTACAAGCCACCACACAGTTCACCAAAGACATTGGGATGGAATTTGGAATTGACAAATGCCGCAAGTTACACATAATACGTGAGAAGACTTCGAATTTGGAGTGTTTTGAACTGGACCATGGTTTGGCCATCCAATCCATGGAAGAGGGAGAGACCTACAAGTACCTGGGCTTCCAGCAAGCGCGCGTCATTGACAACGCAAACATCAAAAATGCACTGAAGAACACATACCTTGCTCGAGTTCACAAAATCCTCAAAACACAACTCAACGCCAGAAATAAAATTAAAGCTATCAACACTTTTGCCGTTCCCACACTAACATATTCGTTCGGCATAATTCCATGGACAAACACCGAACTCGAAGCACTACAACGCGCAACACGCACTACATTCACGAAACACAACATGCACCACCCCAAGTCCGCTACGGAAAGGATGACTCTTCCCCGCAAGGAGGGAGGCCGAGGACTTATCAACCTCATCACCCTACACGAAAAACAAGTACATACACTTAGGGAACATTTCCACCAAAGAGCAGAAGACTCCTCACTTCACTCAGCCATTGTCAAGGCTGACACACACCTCACACCCCTGAACCTCGAAAACTCTTCTCCAACACTCACCATCCCTGACACCCACACTCAGCAGCTGCGTGAATCATGGGCTCGTAAGGAACTCCATGGCAGACATCATCACGAACTCAGCCAGCCTCATGTCGACATGGAAGCGTCGAACAGATGGCTGACGAGTGGTGAGCTGTTTGGGGAGACCGAAGGGTTCATGATCGCAATACAGGACCAAGTCATCTCCACACGCAACTACAAGAAACACATTCTACACAATGCAAACACACATGACGACAAATGCAGGAAATGCCACACTACGCATGAGACGATCGACCACATAATATCAGGCTGTCCCCTTCTCTCTCAAACAGACTACCTCCACCGACACAATCAGGTAGCGTCGATCGTTCATCAACAACTAGCACACAAACATTCACTTCTTAAGAGCACGGTCCCGTACTACAAGTACATACCACAAAGCGTATTAGAGTCACCCTCTTATAAACTATACTGGGACCGCCCCATTCACACAGACAAAACCATACATCACAACAGACCAGACATCACACTTGTTGATAAGGTCAACAAACAGACCTATCTAATTGATATTGCAGTGCCTATCAGCAAGAACATGCAGAAAACTCACGCAGACAAGATAAGTAAATATACAGACCTAGCACACGAGCTCCAGAAGCAGTGGAGGCAGGATCGAGTACGTGTTGTACCCATCGTTCTGTCTGCCACTGGTCTGGTGCCTCACACATTGCACCACAGTCTCAGCACACTAGGACTTCACAAAAACACTTATGCACAACTGCAGAAGGTTGTGGTACTCAACACTACACGCATAGTTAGGAAATTTATGGACACAACCACACATCCCTAATCATTCTCGCACACGTCTTTACACTTGGCAGTATGTGCTTTGGTCCTTGACCCGCCATATTGTTTTTGCTGGGGAAACCCAAGGTTTGAAACTTACAAACATAATAATAATAATAATATATAATAATAACTATGTAAAATTTTAACCGTAACGATGTAGAAAACTGATTTGCTGTTTAAGAGCTGTTATATTTATACTGTTTCTTATTTATTTAAATTATTAAAAATTAAGACCATTGGCATTCGCACTTTTACTAAAAGTAGAAATAGATTGACCAATAATAGCAATAATAATAATAATAATAATGCAGTTTGCAAAGATGATTCACTGGAACATCTGCAAAAATTATCACATTGCAACAACAAACAACTGGTGGGAACATACAGTAAACAATGTGATTGAAAATGATATCGTGAAAATACTGTGGGATTTCAGAATTCAAACGGATAAGATCTTAGCACACAATACGCCAGATTTGACAGTGATAGAAAAGAAACAGATATGGCTAATTGATATAGCCATACCTGGTGATAGTAGAGTGGAAGAAAAAGAACTGGAAAAAATCACACGGTATCAAGACCTAAAAATCGAGGTTCAACGATTATGGCACAAGCCGGCAGTGGTGGTTCCAGTGGTTATCGGCACACTGGGTGCTATACCAAAAAACCTTGGTAAGCACTTACAAGATCTAAATATTGACAAAATCTCCATCGGTCAACTCCAAAAAGCCGCACTGCTTGGATCAGCACATATTTTGCGCCGATACATTACGACATCCTAGATTCTTGGGAAGAATTCGATGCGTTTGAACACCAGCTAAAGAACTGGCAGCTGTGATACACATTGTTTTGTAGAATAATAATAATAATAATAATAATAATAATATTGCCAACCTACTTCTACTTTTAGTAAAAGTGCGAATGCCAATGGTCTTAATTTGTATATTTGTAAATGTTCTGAGGAATTTTACGGAATTGTTTTGTAAGTTTTTTTTTTTTACTGTCAACTATTAAGTGTTAAATAAAACATTATTACCATGAATTGTATATATTTGTTACTTACATTAATTAATATAATTTATATACAATTACGATTTTTCATAATTTAAATAAACAAGAAACAGTATATAAATATAACAATTCTTAAACAGCAAATCAGTTTTCTATATCGTTATGGTTAAAATTTTGCATAGTTATTATTATACATAAGAAAAATAGATATATAAGTCGTATTTCATATCATCAATTCCTCTAGGTTATAAACAAAAAACGATTTGCACTGAAAATGGAAAAAAAACATCTACCCGTCAAATAGATTTATAGAACCGTCGCTTACCAAAACATAGCCGTAAAATAACATAGGCTATCATTATCAGAAAGTGCGTCTGGACTCAACAAGAAATAAATTCATCTGTTTACATCTGGAATCTGTGTTAGTCTCAATCTAATGTCATTCATGTAAAGAATAACGAGTTTTGAGAGATTCACTAGCAACAATTACTTACTGATAGTATTGGTAATAGCCTTAACATAATAATAACATAAAAGGGGTTATGGTAATTTCCCGGTCATCCTGTAGATTTATAGTTTAAAAATCCTGTAGATTTACTTGTGGACAGTATGGAACAATGAAGTCCCAGATTCGGTGTTTTATTTATTTATTTACTTATTTATTTATTTAAGTATATAATATCATTTAGAAATTTAGATAGTATTTTTTTTTTTATCCAAAACATATAGTCTGTTCATGTTCAGTAGAAACGTATCAAATATTATTACTTCTTGGATAAAAACCAATCTCCTTTTCGATGCGTCTTTGTAGGTGATGGCATCTGAGTTTATGACGTTTGTTATTAAGAATTCCATGGATTCCACAAGCGCAGATTTCATTTCCGACTCTTGAGAACCAAATAACAAAAGTTTCTCACAGTTCATGTCACACTTCTTCCTCAATAAATTTCCAAATCTATTTTAATGACATTCTTACATCACAGATACAAAAATAGAAAAAAAAAAATGGAGGAAATAAGAAAGAAAGAAAATCTCCAGGTGTTTATAAAAACTAATATATCATGGTCTAGTGCCCCTCCAGATTCGTACAACAGAAATATAAATATGGACGATGTCAGTGAACTGGAAAGTGGAATTTACTTTTTTATACTTTACAAAAAACGCTATATTTACTTCTTTTTTTCGTAATAAAACCTTATATAAACCAAAATTACTGATTTTCTCTTCAATTTTTCAGCTTTGCGGTAATGTACTCGGTCTAACATCTTGTTAGACGATGCATCGTGTGGTATTCGGTCTATTTTTGAAGATACCGTAGAAGCAGGAATATCAACATCCTACCCATGAAACTTTGTTTGAAAGTCCAGTCTCTGATAGCTCTTCCTGAAGCTTCACAAATCTCCAGTCTGACGAGTTCAGGGGATGTGAGAATAATATAAATGCAAAGCAAAAGGGATAAGAAACACCGCATTTGTCCCACTCATGAAGAATTAGCAATGTCGAACTTAGATTAATAAGAACATAATGCTACGCTAATTGCTAATTCCTTACGTGAAATTTGGCCTGTATTTAAAAATTATTTTGTTGATATAATGTTTATCAGTAATGTTTCACTTAAAGAATTCTAATAAGACTCCTCGAAAGTATTCTTATATTGTTACTAGCCCCAGCAACAATGACGGGAGAGCAATAGGACGGTTTTAGTTGAGATAGAGTATTTTAAGTAGAAGGCTTTTCTGTGTTTAAATATTATTGTTAATTTCTTCATTCAATTGTCTCTAACGACTTTTCAGTTCGTCTCAGAGGCTGAAAAAATGAAATTTAAATTTTAATGTAGTAGGTTAAAATTAATGTTTTTTTTTTTTCCTCTGGTTCTTCTCTCATTGCGTCACACGCACACACAGGGAATGATAAGAGATATTTTAACAGCAATAATTTGAATATAGTCCCCGTGACCTAAAGGATAAGATGTCTGACTTCGGATCAGAACGTTGCAGGTTCGATTCCCGTCGCCGACGTTTCATTGTAGAAATTATTTCTATTTTCACAGGAAATCAAAATTATTTTCGAAGCACAGAGGAAGTGTCTCAGACAGATCTGGAAAACTATGTAAGAAATTTTGGAAGAAAAAGTATTTTTTTTTTTTTTCCTAAAAATTTACTTTTTTATGAAAATAGTAAAACATAGTAAAAACGAAATAATACGTACTTCTCTTTTGTGTGTGTTTACTGCAAAACTGAAGGACGAGACAGGTTGTTACACGCGTAATTTATCAGGCAAACCTTACGTCATACTCCATTACTACGGATATATGTTCCAAACTGTGGTCCAAAGTTATTTTGTGTCTTGATAAACGTTCAATTACTTTTTCCACTTCGTCCTGAAGTTTTAGACACCGCTGTAGCATTCAAGCCGAATTGCCATTTGCGGAGGGGGGCGGCTGTACACTACCCTATCTCTCCGACAATAAAAGAAATCTAGCATTTTTCACCTTTTTTTATTTTTGGTTGGACAGCAACGTCTTGTTTGTAATCCTCCTGCGCACTTCCATCCGAAAAAGACTCCAACAAGTCATTTTCGGGAAACACAGATCAGGAGGTCTTCCAACCAAAAAAAAAAGTAGTAGAATAGGATTTAGTCTAAGCATTTCGAGATTTAGGGAAGACGTCTCCTAAATATGCCAGTGGTATCGATAAAAATATCTTTTTGGAGTCAACTTTTCGTGTGAAACTTCTCAATTTTTTAAGGATCTTAATTAGAAAAATAAATAAACATGAAATAAAAAGTTTAACGTGCACGATTTCGTTGAGTAATGTGGTTATTAATAGAGCCTACGCACAATCATTTGATTAATTAAGTGTATTTATAACGTAAATAAATAATAATAAATACACATAATAAAATTGGAGTCTTTTGATTTTTTTAAATTTTGTAACCTCCGTTTCAGTTGATAATGATTTTCGTTAAGAAAATCGAAAGACTCTAATTTTATTATGTATATTTATTATTATTTATTTATGTTATAAATGCACTTAATTAATCAAATGATTGTGCATAGCCTCCATTATTAACATTATAAAAATAAATAAATAAAAGTTGATTTACGAAAGATGTTTCAGTGGTGTGTTTTCTTTTAAACCATTTTTATGCTGTGATTGTTTCAAAGAACGCAATTTACAATATTTATATAACAATGATTTTTCTTCCAATCGAAAAGTAAGAAAGTGAAATGCTGTCTCCAGCGACGTCTTGACTCGTCCCTTTATTGCCGGCATTTAATTCTTAGAGTTGCCGGAAGGTCCAATGGACTGATGCTGCTGCTATTGTTTCCGTAATGAGATTGTACCAGCTGCTTCCATGGCGGCTGTGTGTGTGCGCGCGCCCCAGGCGAACAGCAGTTGATTCCGTCAACATCCAGCGCTGCGCCACCAACAGTTCGCAGCCCCATTCGCAGTGGATCATTGGTGGGCACTCAATTACCGCCGAATTTCTGAAGGAGAATTCGTCTCCGAGCTACATCGTTCCCCTTCCAAGGCACAGCTCACACATCCGCCCACTCGCTTTGTTTCGTTTTCCCCTTCGACAAAAGGATTGTGACTCACCACCACCACGTAATAGAGGAGAGGCTCCACTGTAATTACAAAATTATACCAACAGATGTCACTGAAATAAATCGTTATCAGTTAAGGCGCTCAGTAGGGGCTACTTTTTTGTTTGCACTCAGATGAAGAAATCGACTGTTAACGAACCATGGGAAAGAAACAAAAAAAAAGCATCTACAAGAATTCAGCAACGGTTCTTTGCTGCATTGGAATTATTGTGAATGAGAAACTAATTCACAGAAGTTAAAATATAGGTTCCTAATGCTGGCAACTATCAAGCGAGACTTTTCTGTCCTACACAGAGAAAAGTTACACTAAAAAAGAGAGAGAAAAAGATTTCTAAAAATAAACATCCCACCACACACCAGTATTTAAAATTAAAAAAAAAAAAAAGACATTGTTTAAGAAGGTTTAAAGTGCATCAAATGTAATATGAAAACGGAAAAATGTAGAAATCACAAATTCGTTTGCTTTCACGCTTTGAACCATCATCGACGGTAAACTGGGACTCATCAGCCAGATTTAGCCTCGATGATCAAAGAAACGATTTTTGAAAATCGGAAAGAAAGCCTATGGATCCTTATCCCGCTCTCGGAAGTGGGACCCCACAAAAGCAAACGGCAATAGAAAAATTGCTTAACTTATACAGCACAATTACCTTAGCCCGCTAAGCGCTGGTCACAAAAGGCATTTAATAAAAGGATAAGCCAAATGCATTGGCGAAAAATTAATGTGTAAGAAGGTTTTACGTGCATGATGAGTCCTAATAAGGACGAAAGAGCTGTCCCAGATTGCCGTCGATGATGACTCAAAGATTGCCGTCGATGTGAAAGCAAACGAATTTGTGCATTTCTATATTTTTCCGTTAACAAAAAAGATATTGACGACATCTAAAAAAAAAATTGGAGCTTTCGCGTTGCCTGTACGGAACCCATTGTCAACATACTCAAATATCAAAGTATACATTATGTTCATTGAGTTAACCAATGAATTTATATAAAATCGCCATAATGATATTTCTTTTATTTGATTGGTGATTTCTTTCTTGCTGCTATTGGTTCCCTGTGCCTCTTGGAATGTTTGGTTTTGTTGCTTTTGATTGGTGAATATCTTGCTGTTATTGGTCTCTTGCATCACTGATTGGTTTGTTTAGGTCTACGTCACTGCTGCGGTCGAGACCGTCCCGACATGTTTTAGCATGAAGTATTAGCAATCGTCCTTTCATTTCGTCTGTAGCTGCCTTTCTTCTAGATCTAAACTTGAAATTGCTTATGTATTTTGTAATTATTTTGAAATTGCTAATGCCCCTTCACTGAACATCACAAAAGGCTGCAGAGTCCCACAACTAGGGTAGATGGTCGGATAAGGAGTTCTCGTGGGACTGCTTTAAATTTTTACGTTTCTTCTCCAAAATTTCCAATTTACAGATAAGCTCTAATTTACCATAAAAACAGGAAAAAAACATAACAAACCCTCTAAAGGGTAAAAGGAAAGCAATCAATTCAAATAAGAATGCCTTTTTAAGTCGAGCTGATACTCTGGGACGGCCGTTTCCAGCTTGTTGGGCTCTCCTCAACCAGAGCTACTCAGCCAGTTCAAGACTCAACAGGGATATGAGGGGAAGAATTGGGAATTCACGATGTAAACAGTGATCCCTCAATGACTAAAAACAAGAAAATAAAAAACGAGAACGAAATAAGTAATACAAATACTGTTTATTTGTTTTTTTTGTTTGGGTGTTAGAAAGAATTTAAGCGTATGAAATATTGATTTGAAGAAGGTCCTGTCTCAACCTTCCCCCCTCTTTCTTCCTCCAATTAGGAAGAAATGCGTTTGATGAAGGTAGAAATAATCTACAGCTTAAATAGTATTCAGGAGTCTTGCGCATGCGTCATCGACTTCAATTCGTTGTATTTGAGTTTCCATTATTCGAAAGAAGATCTCTTAGAACGAAAAGAAATTTAACGTGCCCGATGATTCAAAGAATTGAGCAAGTAAACGAAGGCACAATGTTACAAGAAAGGATTCGCACCCTGAGTTGTCACCGGGGAGAGACTGGGATGGACCATAACCCCTCGCAACTTCTGAGTCTGTTATCGGTGTAGTTTGGCTGGCTGATCAGTCCTAATAAGGACGAAATGGTCCATCCCAGTCTCTTCCCGGTGATAACTCAGGGTGCGAATCATTTCTTGTAACATTGTGCCTTCGTTTACTTACTCAAGATCTCTTAGATGTTCTAAAAGCTTATTTCGACTTATTTTCTTACTGTTTTGAACAGTTTTCGTTCATTCACTTTCTTCTAAGAATGATTAAAGCGAAGATTTTGTTATGAAACAAAAGATTTTGTCAGAATATTTGCTCAAATCGATTTATATTTAAAAAAAAATATATATTTTTCATAAAGACTGATTTACTCTCTAAGGAATCTTCTATTCTTTGTAACGCAATTGTAGTCTTTTTAAAAAGAATTTTTCATTTTAGCTTATATCCGTGGAAAAAGAGATTCTCATCATAATGTATTTGAAAAATATATTTAATAACGAAACGAATTTTCGGAAGACATTACTTTCTTCCTTCTTCAAGTTTGTTAATGATAACAATAACTTGAAGAAGGAAGAAAGTAATGTCTTCCGAGAATTTGGTTATTAAATATATTTTTCAAATAGGTTATGAAAAGTTGATGAGGTGCTTATTTAATAATTATGCTAAGAAGTAGAAGGCAGTTCAAGAAGAAGTATGGAACAGAAAAAGAGATTCGTAATAATATGTCCCTCTTAACAACGTTTGATCCAGTGAACTGACTTGCCTATTTATTTTGAAGAGACAATCTAATATTATTATTATTATTATTATTATTATTATTATTATTATTCTCATCCTTCTCACCCTCTCGGCATTTCAACAATTTTGTTTCTTGCCTTTTTGTCTTTGGGGGGGGGGGGGTCATTGCCAGGTTGGCCGGTGACCTTCACATAGGTTTGCGCCTTTTCTGGTTCTTTTATCGAGGGAGGCGGGTTAGGGCTGAAGATCCCGTTGAAGGGTGAAACAGCTGTTCTCTAATCCTCCCCATAATTGAATCAGAAAAGGCATTTATTCTTGTGCTGTGGCTTTACGTTCATGTCTATTATTATTTTTATTATTGTTATTTTCGTTTCGGTCCTTTGTTAAGATATTTGCAATTGATAACAATTCCCAAAAAATATTAGAATCAAAACAATGACTTTCTGTTCAATTCATCCACTGTCATTTGCGCGTGGGCTTCGATTCAATGAAAATTTAATGAATATACCAAGAATCCGTGGTTTTATTATGTTTCATAAAATGAAAAAAATTTGACGATTTTCTCTATATTCGGCAAGTACAGTGGACCCTCAAACTTCGAACGGTTCGATGTTCGAACACCTTGATTCTCGAACAAAAATTCGAAAGTCAAACAAAAAACTTTAAAAAATAAATAAAAACTAATGACCTTAGACAGTTTTTTCCTCCAAAGAAACAAGTTAGTGCTAGTGATTAGTAAACCAATCACAATGCTTCGCAGTGGCTTCTGATACTTATAAGAAACTATAATTGATACTGCTTTAATTTCCTTATTCTTATAAATGTGATTGTTGCGAATGCAAAAGGCGCAATTGTTGTGATTGTTGCTGAGCTGATATCTGTCCACAGATGGACATACGAAGCGGGGATGTAAAGCGTCTGATATGTGGCATCAGAAGCCTAAAACCAAGTGGTGGTAATGTTAATGAACCACAATTCTCGACTATAGTCCGACCACGATAACGTGACGATCGGAAGGAACCCTAAGTGATTATGACGTATCTGTTCTACAGCCAATCACAAACAAGCGCGCCTCAAAGCACAGGTCTCTATTAATTTCCCTCAAAATGTCGCCCCAGAGTATTTTACAGAGCAGTGCTCAGAAAGTTATTTTACAGGTTGAAGATTATTCCCGAAAGGAATTGAAAAATGGAGGACTAAAATTAAAACTAAATTTTTGTTTTCGTTTTGTTTTATATTTGTAACTTAATATTCTTCGGAATCTCTTGAGAGAGGCTAGTGCTGACGTCATGGGGCTATAGTGCTGACGTTGAATCATCGCGTTATCGTAATCGAACTATAGTGGATTCCAGATGAAAGAAATTTACCTTCCAGTGAACAGTTCCTTCCTCCTACTATCGTTATTGATTGATTATTATACAATATCTTATACTAGTTTGTTTGTTTGTTTTTTTTTTGTCTACAGCTTTTTCTCACTGCCGCGTGGGGCCGCAGATGAGCAAGGCGCACCTGCTCAATATTGGGATTTGGCTAGGGGTTTTACAGTTGGATGCCCTTCCTAACACTAACAAAGATCACAGTGAAACCCAAAGATGCCATAGACGGCGAAAGAAGGGAAAGACGAAGCAGTAAACAACACAGGAAAGAAAGCAAACATCTATTTCCGAAGCCGGGATTTGAACCCGGGTACCGGCAAACTGGCCGCAACGGCAGACCGCCATCTAGACCGCTCGGCCACGCCGGCACGACACAATATATTTATACTAGTATAAAATAAAAAATTATTGAAATCAATTATTTTGAAATTAAATAAACTTGTTTTATCATTATTTATCAAAATGATCTTTTGAAAGAAGCACATAAGATGTTTTACATTGGATAAATTTTACGGGTCTGGAACGGGGTCTGCAATTAATTATTTTATGGGGAAATTTAACTCGAACCGTCTCCTGGAACGGATTGTGTTCGTTCGAGGTTCCACTATATTATATTTTCAAATAAACAAAAAAAAAAAAAAAGCGAAACAAAAAGATTTAATTTATTACAATTACAATCGTAGAAAAATTAACAACTTATGAATAAATAAACAGTAAGACATTAAAGGATACGTAGAGATTATATACCTATATAAAAAGAAAAGTCCTGACTCACTCACTCACTCACCAACGCCCAGCCCAAACCCTTGGACCTAGAAAGCTGAAATGTTGCACAGAGGTTCCCTTTATGATGTAGACAAGGAATAAGACCGGATTTTTCGAAATTCCCACGGGATAGGGAATAAAGAGGATTTATATTTTCTTTTAAAGTGCCTTATTGATGTATAGGTGTGTGGCGCCAACTCGCAATAAATCTGAGTTACGCGGAGAAGGCCACAACGGGTTGGGAACTCGTATATTTTCCGATCTCAATATTAATTTGCTAAATAATTAAAGTTTTTTCTTTATGCTAATTATGCAAGGTACCCGGCTAGTAACATTATACAGTGAAACCTCCGAATAGCGGACACTTGTGAGCCCGTATACTTTGTCCGCTATTGGGAGGTGTCCGCTATTAGGGAGGGCCACATTTCTGAACAGTTTGTTCTTTTATGCTGCTGACAGCCGAACTTATCCACGAAACGGTATCTAAAACATTGATTTTGCCAATTCGTCACTAGAGTTGCATGCCGACACTTTCGAAATTATGTGCTATGTGCTTTCGAAATTATAGAAAACCTTTTCTATAGAAGTATTTGAAGTTTTTTATTTTACCCAGATCTAAGGATTGACATAGGATGTCGTATTTGGTGGTAAAAGAAAACACATATTTGGTGGAGTTGAACATTTTTAAACTTCAAATCCGGATGCATTATGGTCAACCATGCTTTCTTGTTAGCTCGCCAAATAACTCTTAATTTTATCAAATCAATGTTTTTGAAGCATCTGGGATTTTGGGCTTTACCAATAACAAGTGGAGCCTCGAACTACCCTTCATGTTGGAACACAGCATCACAGTTAATCGTTCTTTCAAAATGTTATCACCGCTGCATGTTTCATTCTTAAGACACAGTCTTATTCGGCAGAACTCTAAAAAATAGCCCAGTCTCATCAGCATTAAAAATGTTTTCTTCTTTGTAGTCCTTCAATAGAGTTTTAAGTCTGATTAACCAATCGGTTACTTCATTTGCATCCACAGATTTTGCTTCCCCACAAATCGTTTTAAATGCCAAGTTATGGCGCGTTCTGAATTTTTCTAACCAGCCATTCGAAGCTTTAAAATTGTCTATTCCTAATTCTATGCTAGCTTCCAACGCCTTTTCTTGCAATAATGGCCCACTCATGGGAATGTTTTTTTATTGTGCAGTGCAAAACCAATCGAAGACGATAGAGTCGATCGCACTTGTCTCCGTTTTCCGAACTTTGATGTGTTTGGAGTTTTCGTTGGAGTTAGTGATCCATAATTTCAAAATTTCTTCCTTGTTTCTTAAGAGTTCACTTATCTGCGTTTTGCCTACTTTAAATCGACTCGCAAGAGATCTCACACTGAACTTTTCTGTATCAGCAACTCCTACGATGTCCACTTTTTCCTTTAAAGATCACGTTTTTCTTTTCGACGCCATTTTCTTTTCTCAAAGCAACAACTTTATGAAAACAGTGATTTTCGTGAACTGCACACTTAAGTTGAAGGTGACTACACTGACCAGGAAGTGACCGGAGGTTGGGAGATGAAGCGGGAGGGATGGGATTGGTTAATGAGCCAATGAGAGAAAGTCTTACTGTAGCCTGATTCTATTGCTTTTGAAAAACAATCCAAGATCGTTCATTTTCTGTAGAATGTTGTCCGTTATTGGGAGTGTCCGCTAATCGGAGGTCAATGCATGGAAACGTCTATATTTAGGGACTGGGGATTGCAAAATTATCCGCTTTTCAGGAGTGTCCGTTAGTGGAGGTTTCACTGTATAAACAAAACGGAATGTGACTGACTTAGCGTCTTGTGCTTGAGTTAGTAAATAGTTAGTATGGTGCTAATAAACTTTTTCAAAGGTACTTTTAGAAATAGTAAAGAGAAAGAAATTAGAAAGTATTGTTGAACATGTGGAACTGAACAGTCAATTTAGATGCATTCTGCTAAGTTACTAAGTTTACATCTAAAACGTTAACTTCAAAGAAAAGCTAGTAGTAAGTTTATTGCTCTGAATTGTGTAGAAGAGTTAAGTCGCGTTGATTACTTCATTCTCCAGCAAAGGCACGAACTCCTTTTTCTTTTCTTTCCTTCGTTGTGTTCTTGGAGTGATGCCGTCTCATTTCCTTCATCTTCGGCTTCCGTAGCTTCTGTTTCAAGTGTGAGTTCGTCGTAAATGCTTTTGCTCGTCTCCATTTCTTGGGAAATTGGCTCTCAACACGGGTCCACCCCCGCTTTTTCCTCATTACTCTGAAACCATCGCAGGCGACCAACGAGTGTGTGTATCTCCGATGGCGACGGGAATCGCTTGCTCCAAAACAAACACAAAATGGCAGATGGAACCACTAACAGATAAGCGCCCTTGGTTTAGAATGGCTTGTTTATGACACCCCCGCCTAAGGAAAACTAATTCCCAGACTGCCTTCGCTCGTCCAATCGATTTTTACTTATTAAGACGAAAGACGTTTCAATCTTAGCACGTTTTTGAAAAAAATCAACTCGGCCACCAATAAGAAAGAAATATTGGAAGGAAAGAATAAACAGAATTGTGAATAACCGGAATGCGGAGACCCATTCCGATATTTCTATCCCTTTAGCTATAAAATTTTTAATAGCAGTTTCCGAATCAGCGTAGGCCTATTTTGATCAAAAATATTGATCCCGTGATTGCGTTTCGTAATGGAATTGGTGAATTGAAGTTGATGAAAGTGATCTTACAGAGAATAAAAGATTAAATTCAATAAGAGAGAAAAACTGAATTGACAAAGTTCGGAGCCTTTTTCCGTAAAATAGGCTTAAATATGCACTAAGGACAGTTCGTCATTCCTACAGTTATAATTATTGAAAAACAAGATAGAGAAAGCGATTAGTAAACCAATCACAATGCTTCGTAATGTCTTCTGATAATTGATATTGCTTTAATTTTCTTGCAATTAAAACGCAACAATTGCGCCTTTTAACAATCACATTTATAATGCAGCTCTACAGCAATCATAACAATCACTGTAAATGTGATTGTTGCGAATGCAAGACACAATTGTTGTGATTGTTGTAATTAATGATAAATTAATGAGATTTTAATGATACTTGTTCACAGACGGACAGACAAAACGGGAATATTAGTTTGCTGATCTTATCTGAAGACTATACGGTTGTTAATAATTTTAAAAGACTTAATCGTTATATCGCATTTCAGATTTCGAAGTGCAGTCTGACGCCTGCGCAAGCTTATTATGACTGCATTACGATTTATCTAGTCCCCCCCCCCCGAATTTGTTCAAGAGATTTTTTTCTGAAGTTTTTTTGAATAAAGAATTGATAATCGTATGTTGAGAAAATGTAATCTCAAATTTGCAAGTGAAATTTCGAGAAGGTCAGGTTCATTGATCAAAAGTTATCAAGGAACAACAAACACAGGCAAGTCTCAACAAACCCGAAGACCTCATATCATTTTTCTTTTTCATACTGAAAATTCGACGAAGATATATATTAAAGAAAAAAACGACTCCAAAAAACACCAGAACAGCGTTCGATCGTTGGCTTTTGGATACTGTTAAGAAAAACCAAAGGATTTGATACCTTGTAAAGAAAGATGAAAGGAAATGTAGCGTAAGTTGAAAGTAGAATTGTAGTACTAAATATTCCAAGTTAATTATTTTGTTATTGTGCTATTCCCCCACGGAATGAAGGAAAGATTGAGAAAGAATGGAGGAAATAGTGCAGGAGAAATGGGAGAACCCCGAGGAAATCAGCCGAGCGCTGATCCACCACCACCACGAAACTCACATGAGATCAGAATCCCGGCACTCGCAGGTAAGGTGCCAATCTCTTAAGATTGGTCTACACGAGGTACTAGCAACGCGACGTTTTCAACACTCGTGTAGACCAGGGATTACAGTGACAACGCCAACCGCGAGGCCAACGATAGGTTTAAAACTTAGGTTAAAACTGAACCCTAAATGCTTTTGAGTTAAATATTTCTTGTTAAGTTACAAAAAATATTTAACTCAAAAGCATTTAGGGTTCAGTTTTAACCTAAGTTTCAACTCTTAAATCTATAGTTTTCACATCAGTTAGTGGTTTCTGTTTGAAAAATAAATTATTAACGTCTGTTCGTATTCATTAAAACTTGCAGGAAATCGCTATTTCAGAACTTCAGAAAACAAAATGTTCCAACATTAAGCTTACAACATGGTTTATATCATGATTTACCGTTCCGGTGTGGCCTAGTGGATTAGGCGGCGGCGGCCTCCCATGAGGCAGATGCGTCGGAACCTGGGTTCGAATCCCGGCGTCGGTTTGAATGTTGGCTTCTTCTCTTTCTCTTCTGCTATCTGTTACATCGAAAAGTAATTTATTCCAAAACTAATAGGGTTAGATCCTACAAAGATAGAAAGTATACGTGGGGTGTGTTTCGAGGGTGGGGCGAGCGGGGCGGTCGGCCCGGGCGCCGTGGCTAGGGGGCGCCACGAAGTAGGATTTTTTAAAATTACAAAATATTTTTTTATTTATTTTTATCTTCGCAAAGAAAATAAATAAAATATTTGCCGTTTATAACTCTTCTAAACCAATTTTTAAGGTAAGATGTTGAATGTCTGAGAAGGTACTATCTAGAATAAATCTTGGCACGAAGTCATTGTTGCATTATTGATGGGGGAGGGGCGCCGTGAGACGTCTCGCCCCGGGCGCCTGCAGCCCCAGGAACGGCCCTGGGTGTGCTCAAGGCCCTAATCAGAGTGAAGGAAAATATGAACGGGAAACCATAAATGTTTCCTCTGTCCTTTCATATAAAAATGCAGTCAGTTTTCTTTCTTTTTAGTAAGATAATTATTACATAATGAAATTTCAAATCTGACTCCACATAAAGATGCCAAGGATAACAGAAAGGAGAAAGGATTATCGTAAGGAAGTACTGAAGAGAGAGGAATTCAGTGAACTGGATAATGTTTGAAATGAACGAGGCATTGGGATTTTAAAAGTGATGTTCTCATGGCATGTTTGATATTGCGTGAGATTTAGAAACTTCCGCATGGAGACTGATAATCACGCAAAGTACGAGAGAATTGGTAAATTTGGAATTTAGAATCTAAGGATTGTTATATAAATAGGTGAAAATTAAGTTAGAGTAATCGTAGATTAAGCGTTCTTTAATTTACTGCCTCATTCGAAGGCGTAGGTCTCTAATTCTTTTTATCACAATACATGAATGAATTCCTTATCTGCATATCGAGGTTCTGGTTTCAAGGCCTTTTCCTGCAAACGGGTCAATGGGCTGCAAAGACAAGTACCATCTTTGCACGCGTGATGGATGCTCTGTTGTGTGGGCGGATGGCTTGAACACCTGAAAACGCCGAGTTACGTAACGAGCGCAGGTTCTCCATCCGAATCGAACCCAACCCTGTATCAAGGCTGTGTGCGTGGAATAGGGCACGTCCTCGGGGGTGCAAAGGAGATAGGGGGTGATACGCGACCACTGAAAGGGGTCAGGGGCACAAAGCAACCATAAAAACGAGTTCCTTCCCTCCCCTTCTCTTAAAATAGACATTTCCCACCCACAAAACAGAAGACAGTTTATATACAGAGCTGGTGGTGAGAATCGCCTTTCCCCGCTGGTTTCAACAACAAACCAACTAAGTGATAAAAGGTTTCCAACTTTTCGAAAAGTGTGAAGAGATCTTATAATAAACAGTTTGTTAGTATACTTATTATGGAGGTCTTACATTGATTAACTCCAATACGTTCCAAAAGAAAAGAAAAACTTTCAGCAAATTATTGTGTTACAATTGTATGTAAGATCAGCAATAAAATAACTTTAAAAAAATTTCAAGAAGAAATTAAAACTGAAAACATGACGATTTATTTTCCGTGCAGCGAATTTCACAAAATATAGATTGATTTGATATTGTAATGTTTAAGAAAAATTAATTACAATGTAAGTGTAAATTCGAGTACTTAACAATAAAGCTAAAGATAGATCAGTACTTTTCCAACATCATTTAGATACAGATCACACTCCTAATTTAAATAATATAAGGAAAAAAGTAGCTTTAACTGATTCTCACCTCTGAGCACCGGGGTTCGGTTCTCTTGTGGGTTTCGTGATGGTGAAAGTTCCGCGCTGTGCAGGTTTTCTCGGGGTTCTCCCGTTTCCCTCACTTCTCCCACCATACTTTCTCAGTCTCTCCATCTGTTCTTCTTTCCGTGGGTTAGTACAATAGACCTCCGGTCGCAATGCTTAACATCTCTGCCACCCACATTCACTACATAAACACAAAAATAAGCTTTACTGATTGTGAAAGAATATTTACATCTTTAAATTAGATGCAATTAGCCGTACATTTATACACTCCCTTCTCCTCCAATTTCAATACTTGGGATAAGCCATTCAAAATTTGGCTATTGAAGACGAAACCAAAAAAAAAAAAAAAAAAAACAGTCAGGACTTGAAACACTCCTCTTTTTTGTAAATAATGACCAAATTTCGATTCAAAACATTGAAACTGTTAATTAATGTTGTCATGTTATTTCCTAATTACATGTAATAACCAATTTAGTTTGCTAATATTTTAATATTAACTGATTAAGTAAAATATAAGTATATTGGTAATTTATAGTTTTAGGTCTGTCAACGGCTGGATAAACAATGCAAAGTTAAAGCTTAAGACATTGTTTGAGAACTCAATTATGGTCTCATGTTATTTGTAAAGTCGAAATTTTGTTTTCTGTAGTGCACGTCGTGAACTGGAATTGTATAGGATTCTGAATAGATCTTACTCCACTACGCTTTATGAACAATTTGAAATGAATTGGAAGAACTCCGTTAAGTTCTGGCTAAGAGCTTTTGAATGAATTACTGAATTGATTTTTTAAAAAGGTTGCATGCGTTGGCATTTCCTGAGTTATTTCCTGTACGGATCATTACAGAAAAATTAAAAATAAAAAGATGTAATATCAAGGCATTAGAAACTAAACAGTGAAATCTACCTGATAGACGAATCAGTGGCTTTAACAATATAGGCTGCCTATTACAAAGTCATTTTGTATTCCATTGAAATGTGCATGTGCTTGGATTCCGTTAAAATTGATTATGAACAAGAATTTTAACGTTTGTAAAAACTTTCATTAAAAGATAAAATAGAGCAACACATATAATTAAAAAATTTTTTGGACAAGGTTAACAAGATTATTGATTTCACTGGCAATGCGCAGCTTCTTTATCTGAAGAACTGAAGAAGCTGTGCATTGCCAATGAAATCGATAATCTTTTTAACTTTGTCCTAAAAATTTTTAATTTTGTGTGTTGCTATATTTTATCTTTTAAATAGGTTAATGGATTTAACGTAGTATTTGCGGAGAAAATCAGCTTCAGCCAAAAAAATATGAAGACAGATTATAATTTACAAATCTTTTAACAATATTTTTAATATTATTGTCACAATTTAAAAAAAAAATAAAAAGCAAAATACAGATAAAAAACTTTAAAAAAAAAAGACTAAAATCTGGCTTCTTATAGTCTTTCTTAATGATCACGATGATTGAAATAGATTCACCCACTTGGAAATCTTCATATTTGTATTGCATCGAATCTCAATTGAACATAACATTCTGGGCAATGTTAACTTTCCAATGACTTGTGGTGTGGGTGATTTACTGTGTCTATTCGGTCCAACTATTGACTGCTTCAAGTGAATAATGGAATAGAGCTTTAATTACATGATTCTAACGGTTCCTCGGGGGTTGGTTGAAAATCAATAAGTTTAAAGAGATCATCGCATCTACTTGTGTTCTCAGAGACGGATGGATCGACCCACCCGGAGATTAGAAGGAGAACATTCTAATAATTATAGAACTGAAATAACACTTTGGTTAATTGGAGAAGAGGGAAAATGAATCTTAAATGGAAGTATTTGTAAGGCTAAGATTTTGAAATACTTTTTATTTTAAAATTAGTTAAATTTGATGTTTTGAAATTTCTGTCTTACTTGTTAAATAAAATATTGCGTCCATAATAATAATAATAATAATAACAATAGCTGGGGAATCCCATGGTTTGAAACTTTTTCGATATAATAATAATAATAACATCACTACGAACTCAGCCAGCCTCATGTCGAACAGATGGCTGACAAGTGGCGAGCTGTTTGGGGAGACCGAAGGGTTCATGATCGCGATACAGGACCAAGTCATTCCCACACTCAACTACAAGAAACACATTCTACACGATGCAAACACACACGACGACAGATGCAGGAAATGCCACACTACGCATGAGACGATCGACCACATGATATCAGGCTTCTCTCCCCTTCTCTCCCAAACAGACTACCTCCACCGACACAATCAGTTAGCTTCGATTGTTCATCAACAGCTAGCACACAAACACTCACTTATTGAGAACACGGTCCCATACTACAAGCACAAACCATAAAGCGCAATAGAGTCATCCTCACATAAACTGTACTGGGATCGTCCCATTCACACAGACAAAACTATACATCACAACAGATCTGACATCACACTTGTTGATAAGGTCAACAAACAGACCTATCTCATTGATATTGCAGTGCCTATCAGCAAGAACATGTAGAAAATTCACGCAGACAAGATAAATAAATACACCGACCTAGCACACGAGCTCCTGAAGCAGTGGAGGCAGGACCGAGTACGTGTTGAACCCATCGTCTTGTCGGCCACTGATCTGGTGTCTCACACATTGCACCACAGCCTCAGCACACTAGGACTTCACAAAAAACACTTATACACAACTCCAGAAGGCTGTGATACTCAACACAACACGCATAGTTCGGAAATTTATGTTCACAATCACACATTCCTAATCATTCTTGCACAAGTCTTTACACTTGCCAATATGTGCTTTGGTCCTTGACCCGCCATGCTGTTTTTGCTGGGGAAACCCATGGTTTGAAACTTTTAAATAATAATAATAATAATAATAATAATAATAATAATTCACGAAAAACAAGTACACACACTTAGGGAACACTTCCACCAAAGAGCACAACACTCCTCACTACACTCAGCCATTGTCAAGGTGAGAAGTTTGATTTCCAGGTCTCTCCATGAATATTCACGAATTCAGAGAGTTTGCGACACAGAAATCTCCTTGAAAATATATTTGCCTGATATTTTTTATTTATTTATTTAGTTACTTATTTTATTTCGTATAATTATAACCTGCATGTTTTGTTTTGTTTTTAGGCTACTTAAAAATAACGCAAAATTTAAGAGAGAAAGAAACCTCCTGAGTTTAAATATATGCAAATTTTGAGAAAAATGTCAATGATTAAAACTTTACAAGTCTATTATTTTAATTTTAGATAGTCAGGGCTTTTAGTAAATAAAAACACTTTTGTTTTGAACACTGTCTTATCTACAGAAACTAATAATACTACAAAAGGTGAATAAATAAAAGGTAAATAAATAAATAAATACTAGTAAACAATAAAACTTATTCATTTGCTTTATAATTGTACTTTAGCAAATTCTAAGATTCAAAAGATAATTCTGAGATTCCAGAACAGCGTTTATTTGTCCCGTTGTTTGATTGTTTGTTCGACATTCAGAACCGGTATCAGCTCGCAAGATGAAAATTGGCAGGAACATTAATATAACCATGGAGTAGGTTTTAACCATGTTTGGTTCCAATTCGATCGTGTTTACCGGGCCTATGCCCAAAAATTGATTGCTTAACCAGTGTTTCAAAAACCAGATCAACAAAATCTAAATTATTCAGATCTAAATTACTTCTAGCAGCCTGATTTCATGAAATTCTTAATAAATTTTCAATTATAAGTCACTCCGTTAACAGATCATGAAAACACAAGGAGACGAGGAAAGTTGCTACCATGGAAGCCATTGAGACGAAATGGAATTGAGAAAAAAAGCCAGTTTGACGCTCGCCCGCCCTCAACTCTGATCCCTTACATGTTGCAATGAATACAAACATTTTTACATCAACGATAATAAGAAAAAAATTCTAGTGTTTGTGCTTCACATAACTTAACATGCATTTACGTGTTCAGACTATTTTATTAAATAATTTTAAAAGATTGTTTTCAGTCAATGAGGTCCTCAAGTCTTGCGCGGGAACCTATTAAAATTAAATAAATAAATAAATAAATAAATAAATAAATAAATAAATAAATAAATAAAAATCTAGGTTTACGATGGATACAGTTACAAAAATTATACATAAAGTTCACTTTTTTCAGGTTTCGAAATTTATGTTGCAATTCTACAGGGTCATAAAAACCACGCCTTGTAAATCCTCCTTAAAAAAAAGTAGAATGGGCGGAAGGATGTCGTAGGCCTAATCTTATTTTTCTTTTTATTGATTCTTTGGTTTCACTGCTTTCTATTTCTATACTGTTTAGAGTATTTGTTTGAAATGGTTTCTTAGAGGGGGTTTGTGAATGGTCCCACGTTACGGATTTCTTTGATTCAACGGCGAGATATTTATTCTGGTTGACGTCACGATGGGAAACCCTAATCCGCGGTGGCCTCTGCTGAAGCCGGTCGGGCCGTGGCCTTGCTGACGGCCACCGAATATTAAACATCGTTCGCAGGTGGGCTGCACTCGCCTAAAAAGGAAGGCACCGGAATACGTGCCGCCAGTCACTGCCACGGTCTCTCCTCTGCGAAGAACGCAAGCAGCAGGAATTGGGAGAAAATGTTCGCCGCTGTCTACCGAAAATTCATAGTTAATTCGAGAAGAAAATGAATAATCTCTGATTAATGTCAGCTAGAACAGCGTGGATAGTTTGTCAAAGGATGGATACTGAACAAAATGAACTTTCTTTTAACATTGAAGTTGCCGTAGAATTTACCCGATATTTAAGGCGAAAGAAATAATACGATGTACGACTTCACGATTTAAAAATGTCCATGGACATAAATAGGATTTAATGAAAACGGGCGGCTTAAAATCTTCAAACGACCATCGATCTAAGAAAAAGAAATTGGGCGTATTCATAGATTCGAATTTTAGAGAGATGAGTGTAGAGCTTCTGACTACACATATATCGAAGTTTTCTGCTATTTCAGCTACTAAAAAATGAAATGATATTATAGTATATTTGAACTTCTGTAGACCAGCGGTTCTCAAACTTTTCGAATATTGTATCACTTAAATAAGCTACTAAAAATCTATACCACTGTGTGCATATTTCGTAATTCCGACTTTGTGCAGCCAAGAGTATTCGTTTTATGGTAAGAGGACAAACAGAATGAAATAAAAATCTTGTCAAAACATCAGTTTTCTGGATAGATTCTTGTTTGAGGGATTTTGTCACTCCGGGGTGAGATTTACTCGATATTTCGGTCCAGTGCCTCGGGCCTTCTTCAGGAGATGTATATTAATTACATTGAGACTGGCGCATCTCCAACAACTTCCGTTGTTAGTTTCTCAGATAGGTTATTTTCGTGGTCTTCTTTCCGAGTCATGGTGAGCACACTCACTGGATCTATCCAGTATCTTGTCCCACTCCTCCTTCAGAGCCAAACTAAACTGTTTTTGTTTTTGTTTTTTTTAAAAAAATCATGATTTTTTTCTCTTTAATAAAAAAACAAAAAAAAATCTCAGTCAATCTGTCTTTTTTCTGTGTACCACCTGAATCAAAGTAACGTACCACTTCTGGTACACGTACCACAGCTTGAGAATCCCAGCTGTACACCATTATGAGATGGCTAATAAACGACACTGACGTCTCCATGTTATTAGATCACCACATTATTGAATCGTGGTTTATAAAATTAATTATTATAAAAATAAATCACGTACCATTGTTATTATTAGTCATCTGATATATTTTTGTGTCAAGATTAGCGAAATTTATAAAATAATGTTGGCTTTCTGAATTGTACCTAAATTCTAAATTGAATCGAATCTCCTTTTCCAATATTTTACAAACATTTTTCAAAGGGAAAAAGAAAATATCTTTCTTCTTTCCCAAAACTAATAAAAAAATGCTTGTAAAATTCTTTTTTCCTTTGAAAAATGTTTGTAAAATGTTTGAAAAAGGAGATTTGATGAGAAACTCCGAAATATTGCAGAAAAGAGGTAATAAAAGAAGTATTGTAAGTTATTAACGTCACCGGTTCTAGGAAATGTGAACGAACTGTGAACCAAAGTGAACTGTTACAATGGTGACTTATTACAGTGACACACCTACACAATCAGAGCAAATATTTCGTTACAATTAAACCATTCTAGGAATAATGCAGTAATACTACACCTTAAAATGTTAAATAGCTTCCTTTAAAAACTTTTAAGTTTTAAAAAAAATCTGAATTTTTTTAAATCAACATAAATAATTAAATAAATACAGAGAGAAAGAAAGAAAGAAAGAAAGAAAGAAAGAAAGAAAGAAAAATACGATTTCTACGGCGAAGTTTTTCGCTAAAGCCCATTGCACATGGATCCGAAAATCGGTCGGTCGGATCCATGTGCAATACGCTTAAGGTACGCATACGGGACAAACAAACAAAGAAACATTCATTTTTATATATTAAGATATGGGAATGCTGTCGGTGGGTTTATTTTAGAGAGCTTCCCTGAAACTTTTAAAATAATATAAAAAAATTCTTGAGGATATGTTCTTAAAATTTTTTTTTAGAAACACGATTTTGTTTCTAATATTTTCTTTTTTTATGAACACATCATCAAAAAAAAATTTACAGTTCGAAAATACAACATTGTTGGTTATTAAAGTTACAGTAATATTAGTTAAAAATTTTAAAAGAGGTCGAATTGCATAGTAACAAAAAATATCAATACAGTATTCAACAATAACATAGTTTTCATCAACTCTGTCTCATCTATTAATGCAAAAAAATATTTAAAAGAATGTTGATATCATTTTTCAATAGAATGAAAGGCCTACATCTGCTTTTATGAAGAATTCAGAAGAAAATAAATATAAATAATGATCTTACAATTATAAAATATTAATAATAATATTTACTGCTATTTACTAAAATCCTCACTCAGTCTTTACAGTTTATTAAATCGAAAAATCATCGTCCCCAAATCAAATTTCATCGAAATCACTTCTCTTGTGTTTTGTTTTTGTTATAAGCAATGGGATTTTAAAAACTCCGTATTTTTCAATTGTATTTTGTTCTCAAATTCTTTAGCAGAATTTTGGTAACTCTCAGCATCAAAGGTCCTTCCTATTTCGCGCCTTTAAAACTAGCCTCGGGTCTTTTAGGACTATTTGAATTACACTGGCCTGCGAAGATTTTCCGGCAAAAGTAATTGTATATGATATACGTTACATTTAGTGTCCTTATGTAAAAAAAAATACCAGTTGTTTCGTATCACGTACAGATTTGTCATAAATCCATCTCATGTGTATGCTAATTGAGCTTCGTTATTGTAAATGAGGTTTGGCTTGATTGTATGGAATGCAGGTACGGACGTGTCTGAGAGAAAATATTGTATGAGCTGTGTTTTGGAGGGAAGTAGGTAATCATACAGGATTACCGGAACAACAATAGTTCGCGCATGCGCAGTGTCAGACAAGGTAAAAACGCGAAGATCGCGTTCCTCCGTAGTCTGAGAGGAGAGTCTGAGAACGTGTTGCATGCCTTTTTCTATATGTTTCAACGTGCACTTGAAGTCGATTGAGTGAATAAGTGAGGTAGTTTGTGTTAAAATGGCAAGTGGCAGAGATGTTGGGAGGCGAAAATGTGTGAACAATCCCAACTCTTTCTGTTATATATAAGACCAATATACAAGTAAAGGCCAGAAGCGAAATATAACACCATTTATAAAAAGCCTGTACTTGGGATATTTTAACATGAAGTTAGGTGATCAGGACAAGAATTTCGCGCCCCATATTGTGTGTAAAACGTGTGTAGAAAACCTGCGGAAATGGAATAAAGGGTTGTTGCCATCAATGCCATTCGGAATCCCAATGGTTTGGCGGGAACAAACAAATCACTTTGACAACTGTTATTTTTGTGTATGTAAAGTGTCCGGATTCAATATGAAAAACAAAAAGCGCATTGTGTATCCCTGCATTCCATCTGCCATAACCCCCGTACCACATGGACCCGATATTCCTGTCCCAAAACCACCAAAACAGTTCCCAGAGAGTGTGTGTCTTCGTCATCTTCAAATGCGGAGGATGGTGATGATGATACCTTTCTATCGGATGTTGAGGATAAAACTCCACATCTTTATAATCAGTGTGACAAAATGATTTGGTGCGTGACCTAGGCCTCACAAAAGAAAAGAGAGAACTTTTAGGATCAAGATTTAAAGAGAGAAAATCTTTTACTTCCTGGGACAAATTCATATTGATACAGAAATCGGGAGGAAGAATTCCGGCAGTTTTTTGTTCACGAAGACGAACTTATGTTTTGCTGTGATATCCTGGCTTAATTCGTCGTCTTGGAACTATTTACCAAGCAAAGGACTGGCGTCTATTTATTGTTGCCAGTAAAAGAAGTCTCAAAGGTGTTCTTCTGCACAATGGAAATAAACTTGCTTCAGTGCCAGTCGCCCATTCAACATCTCTTCGTGAAAACTATCACAATTTATCTATGGTGTTGCAGAAACTGAAGTACAATGAACACAGATGGTTACTGTGCTGTGATTTAAAAGTGTGCGGTATCATATTAAGGCAGCAAGGAGGATATACAAAGTTCCGTATTTTCTGTGTGAGTGGGACTCTCGGGACACGGATCGTCACTGGTTAGTGTCTGAGTGGCCCAAGAGGAAACAGTTCGTGTCTGGAGAAAAAAACATTGTAAATCGTCCATTAATTGATCCTCAAAGTGTGTTATTGCCCCCTTTACATATTAAATTGGGAATTATGAAGCAGTACGTGAAGAGTTTTGATAGAAGTAGTCCCTGCTTTCGGTACCTCTGTCACTACCGAGGAACACAAACGTAAATCAACACAGCGTTCATTCACATCAAAGTGCAGCAAACAATAGTGTTCTTGAAGTGAGATTCATACATTCTAGCAATGAACATGTTACTTTTTTGTATATTCGTTGCAATTTGATCATATCCCATTAAAATTACATATATTCTCTATTATGGTGTTTTCTATCGAAATTACAGCAATGTGTAAAATTTGGATTTCAAATAGCAAAAAAACTGTACGTGATAGGAAAAAACGGTTTACATATTTGAACTCAGCACACCTAAATTAGGGTAAATCAGCTCTTCAACCTTTTGCCGGAGAAATTTTTTTTTTTTTCGCAGGCTAGTGTTATTAATGGAATTTTAGAAGCTCACGTAACCTTTTGGCTTCTGACACAAACCTTTTGGCTTCTGGTGAAAGGTCATTTGGCAATTTTCGATAAGGTTTTTCTATATTCTTTTTTGAGGAAAATCATAATAATAAAAAAATTCTTGAATATTCTGAACTTAGTGATTCGAAATTTGTAGGTATTTTTTCCCTAATGGCTTGCTGATTTCTAAAAATATATTTAACTATTTTTATAAAGAATAATCTATGTCTACTTAAGCTACTGTCTATCTAGAATTTATACCACTAGCAGTTATTTTTCATTTCAACGTTTCATTTGAAATCCTAGCATTGTCATCCTGGAACGCGGATTAGAACTGCCATTACTAATTAGAACTGATTAGAACCGATTAGAACTGATGGTAGCGTCCTCTAGGGGAAGAGATTATTATTTAATTTTTTGGTTTGTTTGTTTTATTTCTAATTTTCACTTGTATACAGCTGTGAAACTAGATTATCAATAATTAGTGTCACTCAAGTATCGTTATCTAGATATCTATTACTACCCCGTGATTTTTTGACTGCTTTAAAACTTATGTTGTGTTTGAGATGAGTGTGGGTGGCAGGAAAGTCGTGCACCGCGACGTTGGTCTATTATGCTATCCCACGGAAATGAGGACAGATGGAGAGAAAGACTGAGAAAGTATGGTGGGAGAAGTGCAGGGGAAACGGGAGAACCCCGAGAAAGCCTGCCCAGCGCGGATCGTCCACCATCACGAAACCCACATGAGAACCGAACCTCCGTACTCAGAGGTGAGAGGCCAATGTCTTAGCGACAATGCCAACCCCGCGACCCTGCTTTAAAACTTAATCCTGAATGTTTTGCGCAGCGCTTTGTTAGGTGGGTGTCATCGCAATTATTATCCCAAGGCTGGGATAGAGTATATACCCTAGTTCTTTCTGTAATATCTGTGATCCAATTCGAAGTTTCCATTTCGGCATCATTATGGGTTCCATATTAATGTTGATCCTTATGAACATGACTTAAAATTCGGTTCTAATGCTTTGTTTATCAACTTCACAAGCAGATTTGTTCCCAGGCATTCACACGACGTTTTTTAAGAGTGAAAGTTACATTTACTCATGTCCATAAACATGTATGTTAAGTTTCTTGAAGAATCTAAAAAGCGCTAAGGATGATCACACAGAAATCACACAGACATACTAATTTTATTAATCTGATTCCTTGAGAAAATAGATAAAAAAAACCCCAACATATTATAGATAAGCGTAAACTCAGTGAAAAATTAAAAAAAAGTTCACTGAGCAGAATAGAGTAAAGAAGCAAGTTTGAAGTTGTAAACATCAGCTGTTAGAAGTTATTGACTACATTAATTAAGCATTACCAGAAAACCCTTTAACAGGTACTATTACCAAACAGTTACTATATCTTTGTTTATAAAACTATTAAGTTAAAATGTTACATTTCCATACTTTTTCTTCAACTCCCATCTTCTTCTTAACATAATTATAAATATGTACTTCTGCAACACCTCAGAAGTAATGAGGATATGGAGATATATTTTTTTTTACTTGTGTTTTTAGTTTTTGCAGCATGTGAGGGTAGATTAGGGCTAAGAGTTTTAGTTGGTATTATTCGGAGACATGGTAATGATTATTTTAATAGTTTAAATGTACAGTGTTACTTCCGGTCTTGGGGTGCGCGAGAGGTTTAGCGATCTACACCAACTAGTTGAGGTCGAATGGTCAGCTCGACTCTTGCTTGTGTACCCCGAGTGAGAAACCTAGTACCCATTTGATATAGGGCTGGATGAAGCCTAGAGTTCGTCTCTAGAGAAATTGCTCTCTTTAAATTTCGCTGACTTCTCTTGGCATGTTGTCACATTCTCTCCATACATTGCACATATATTTACTTGAGCCTTCATTGCATTTATTCCCTTTTCAGATGTAATAAAGCATAAACATCGAAAATAAACTTTAGCATTAATCATTTTAAAATGCTTTCCTACAATTACAAACTCCACGGCTTGCAAATAACATTTAATAACATTTAAAAACTAATAACGAACTACAAACGAACTACAAACTCCATGGCGATATTTCGTCCTTTTTACAGGACTTTAACGAGCCATTTTTCTTCTAAACTAAAACAATAATATCACAACTCAAGAATTCAAAAATTTTGCAATAATAGAACGTGACACTTAAACACGTTCAAATTACAAAACCAAATAACAATTGTTAGAAATTCATTCTTTAAATATTCAAAATTAAAAAATTTAAAGTCTTTAAATTTTTTAATTTTGAATATTTAAAGAATGAATTTCTAACAATTGTTATTTGTTCTATTATTGTAAAATTTTTGAATTCTTGAGTTGTGATATTATTGTTTTAGTTTAGAAGAAAAATGGCTCGTTAAAGTCCTGTAAAAAGGACGAAATATCGCCATGGAGTTTGTAGTTCGTTATTAGCTTTCCTACAAATATCACTTACATTATTTCAATTAACTTAATAAAGAAATTATCATTAATAGAATTCTAAACAAATGGCAAGTTTTCAGTTGATTATTTGAGTCAGAGATGTATGAATTCGTTGTTCGTTCCGTGTAACCCACTGGGTACAAAACTGGAAAACGAATGTAATTGAGAATAACCGTGTTTTACCAAATATCCCTTAATTATCAGAACCTGTTCTATGTGTCAGGATATTTATCAGACATCTATTGAAAACCGTAATTGAAATGGAATTTCCTGTTCACACACAAAAAGAATTTTGTACAATCCACGGAACAAAAAACATCCGTTCCAAAAAATGTGTTACTGAAATTGATCATTTCCTGCTAATTCTCTGCATTACACTTCACTCTTTTCTTTTTATTTTAACATGTATTCAACTGTGTTTTCCATCAAGTTATTCTTCTTTTTACACAAAAGTGAAAAAAAAAATACAAAATAAAAATTCCAGAAATCTTTAAAATAAAAAAATTCTATGTCATTACCTATCACTTACTGGTTGGGAAATAATGTGTTTTAATGTTAATTTCTTAATTATTTATTAAGAAAAGAAGGTGTTTCAGTAATGATGATTAATGATTGTGGTTGAATTCCTTTGTGTTCCTTCAGTATAAGGAATGCCAGAAGTAGGTTCCAATAGAGAAGAGTGGGTGTTCAGTCCGACACTCACCCGCCTTTTTTTTTTTCTAAGGACTGCCCGAGAAGAAATAACCTGCGTAAAATCCCGATCTTCGCCAGGACTGAACTCGTCTTCTCTAGCATTCAGGCCAATATCAATGGCCACCGATGAGTAGCGATAACTTATCGTGATCGGATATTCTACAAACTGCGTTGGCACAAAAGGCAGAAATTGTAGATTATTCTACGGAATAAATCATTGGTTAGAGTACACCTCAGGAGGAAGTCTATACCAACGGATAAACACAGAAAAAAGGAGGAAGGGACTTTAAACCAGCAGAAGAATTCAACATGGGTGCAGGAACAGCAGCTGACAGGAATGTACATTTTATAGCTTAAGTATTCGGCTACGATTGAACGGATTATTGGATTCAGATCGCTGGAAAGACAAGAATTTAATTATCTGTCTCTTTCTCTTTGTTTATTACAGTTAAAGAAACTTAGTATTTCCATTTTATAATTCTGTGATTGTACATTGTAACATAATTCTATAATTGCATATTATAATTGTATGTTCTATAATTATAAACTATTCTTTAATTTTGCTTGGGTGCATCTCAACGTAGTGTCATTTCAAGAAAAATCTCACTATAAATAAGAGCTTCAACTTCTCGCAAAAGTATTTAAAGGTTTATTTAAATACTGAAAACAAAGTTTCGAGCCAGAATACAAATATCAAACAAACAAAAACGGGTAGAACAACACAACAAGGTTTAAAGGCATGAAACGTCAATACATGCAAATTGTTGTAACAATAATTTGTATGTATTAATGTTTCATGCCTTTGAACTTTGTTATGTTGTTCTATCCGTTTTTGTTTGTTTGATTTTTGTATTCTGGCTTCATAAAGGGATTATGTACGATTCCACAAAATTTGTCTTCAGTATTTAAATACTTTTGTGATGAGTTGAAGTGCTTATTTATATTTGTCTACAATCTTGAGATGGAAAGAAAGAAGATTATTGAAGAATTTGAAAATCTCACTACATTGTATGACTAGAAAGCATTTATTCTTATCAGGCCCTGCGAAGGACGAAAGGCTACCACCTCACTTTATTTTTGATACTAAGCCATCATAACCGAAAAACTGGTAAATTATCATTTTATATAGACAGGATATGATGGAAAAACTTTAAAAAAAATTCTATATCACTATTTTAAAATAAACTAAAAAAAAAAGTAATTTTCAAATTAGTTTAAGTTGAAAAAAAAAAAAGAAAGGACTTATTAGATGGATTAAAAACACAATAATTATCTTCTTTGAATTCTAGGATTTTTAATTCTTTATCACTCTTGAAGATTTTTAAATTATGTATCAGAAAGACTTCCTGTTCCAATCCAGTTCAAATCTAGCGAAGACATTTGGAAAAAATGATGCATTTAAAACTAACAAACTATTGCATCAAAATATCGTAACTTAGCTTTGAATATAACGTGGAAAGACAAACAAGTAACTCAAGAAACCTGAAAGGAGAAGATTTTACTTATCCATTTCTAACTTAATCATCAAGATGTGATGAATAAGTTATGTTTTTATGCTTCATAACAAGAAAATTTATAAAAAAAACTACGACAGTATTAACTTCACGCTGAAATCTGGATATTCTTTGCTTGTGGTTTCAATCCATGGCTTCGTTCAACACATTCTCTTCCTCCGGGATCTTTTTTTTCCTTTTTCTTTATCTCTGCTGTGAATTGAGTTGAGAGTTAATAACAAAACAAAGCTGAGAAATCATCTTTTTTTCCGCTTCGGTGAAGGCAGTTGTTCTGAACGAGAACAAAATCGCGATCTGAACGAGAACAAAACGAGACTTGATCAATCTTGCCGTGTAAAGCGACTAGCGGCAACTGGCAATTGGCAAGTATTTGAGCTCGTTTGAGGCAAGTTTTCGGGAGCCTGTAAAGCAGCCATTAGCTAAATGATAACTGTAGGTAAAGACAAATGGAACACTAAGAAGCTACGGGTGGTTTGGCCGTATGGGGCAACGCAATTAATAGAAATTTGATCATTACCGCAATTATTATTCAAAATAAGCAAAGATTCCCGAAATTTACAAAGACAATCATCTGATTCGAAACCAAAAACGATTGGGTTGTCAATACTGAGCGTGTGTCCGGTATTGACTGTGTGTGAAGTCGTATTGTATGTTAGACTGCCATTCTTTGCTGCATTGCAATGCTCTTTTAGTCTAGTGGAGAGTGGCCTCTGTGTCTCGCCAACATAACAGCAATTAAGTCCTGCGCCTTTGATACCTTATACAATGTTGCATTTATCAATGGCAGATAGCTGTATCTTCAACAAAGTTTATTAGATCTGGATGTAACTTCGATATTATAAGGTTTCAATATATAAATAATATCATAATGTAATTTCGGAATGTACGGAGTAGAAATATATGATAATGGCTTATTTTCTTTGTGTAACTATTTGAATTATGTAATTTCATTAATGTACTGGCTATAATTCACTGGATAAATTTTGATGGATATCTATTTTTATTTAGTAAATCCGTAAGCTTAATGATTTCTTTTAAATAAATTCTCAGTGGAGCAAATATGGAACCCCTTAGGACAGCTTGTTTTCTCTATACAGTAGAGCCCCGATTATCCGCGGAATTGGATGGCAAGGGCTTCGCGGATAACGTAAATCGCGGATAACCCGAAAAAAAGACGAAAAATGAGGTGTAAACACGAAAAAAAAAATATTTCACCATTAAAAACTACGTTTTATTGTACAAAAAACATAATATGTAAAACTTTTAAAATATGTACAGTAAAGCAGAAACCCTTGCTCTACGTTTGCATCCACAAATTCCGAGAAGGCCTATAAGATTACGATGCCCAATAAACCTGTCAGTAATTTTCGACCTTCGCACTGTAGAGCCTATTGTATTTTCCCTGTTGTTGGCTTGGATTAAAATTGTTTTTTTTTTTGAGGTTCGTAATTAAAAAAATTTTTCGCGGCACTCGCAGATAATCGGGGCTCTACTGTATCTTGTTATTATTGATTGCTTTTATACTAATAATGCCTGTGACTGCTTGAATTACTTTTCCGGTCAATCACCTACCTAAGTGAATCAAATTCCTTGATTAATTATCCCTTCAATTAACTCTGCAGCCATCTTATAATAATACTAATAGATT
>JAFIDM010014012.1:54525221-54536489 GCA_023159025.1 Thereuonema tuberculata
TTGCCTTCCTCAGGAAGCCATTACGGAATGGCTTCAGAAAAGTACACGAACAAAGGTACAATGCTAAAAGTTTTTTTTTTTTTTTTTTTTTTTTTTTTTTAGCGGATTCTATGTTACAGTTTGCTTGTAAAACATAGGTGACCGCTCTTGGTTTCATGTCTGCTGAATGTCACACACTGTAGTGGCCAAACGGTTAGAGATATTAGAATGAAACTTCACCATTGTGTTCAGCATCAAAAAATAGGTGAAACGTCAAAAAAAATCAAACCTATAGGAAAAATCCCTCACCAAGTGGGGGGCAAAAGTGTTTTTATGCCTTCCGGATGTCACACTCTGTAATGGCCAAACGGTTAGAGATATTAGATAATGGGGCATATTATGAGATCTTCACCATTGTGTTCAGCATCAAAAACTAGGTGACCACGTAAAAAAAAAAAATCAGACCTGTAGGACCACTCTCTGACCCCCCCCCCCCCAAGGCATGTTTTAGCGGCCCCTGTTACAGCTTGCCTGTCACAATGAAACTATCATTGATATTGTTTTAATTTCCGTAGTATTATAAATGTGGTTGTTGCGCATGCAAAAGACACAATTGTTGAGATTGTTGTGATTGAAATAGAAAAAATGTCTCGACTTGCGTTAAAACGAGATGCTTATTCAAAGCGAGAAGCTTCACGCTTGCGTAAAGAACGGTCTCTAAACAAAAAAATTTGTTTATAAAATTGTGCATATTATGGGGCCGCTTTGCTTTTGACACTAAAAGCATAATTACCTTGTTTTGTTTGTTTTTTTAAACGGGAATTTTCATGACGTCCACGAACTCATTATTCGACAAGGACCCAAGTAGAAAAATTTCAAATGTCCCGTAAGTAAGCGTGCCAAATTTCAAAAGATCCATGGCTAGCGATTCCAATATTATTTGGAGAAAGGGTGGAACACATAGACAGACAGACAAAGATTGAGTGATTTCGTGAACCTTACTTTCGTTTGTAAAATAGTTTTTTTTTTTTTTTTCATTCGTTCTTCTGTTTTGTCTTCTAGTTCCTTCAGATTTCTACGCACCATTGCTTACAATAGCAAGATGTAGCCTTTCTCTCGCTTTTTTAATGACTAAATGCATTTTAACTTAACACTATTCGCTTTTGTAGCGACCCAATAGAAACAAAGTATCCGTTTCCATCATCGTTCCATCACAGTTCCATCAAGTCGGAAACGGACTATAGGTTATATTTTCAGCTTCAATTTCTTGTATTGAAAGCCGTGTTCATGTGATGAATGAATGTTACGTATAGCTATTACTGTAACACAGAAAAAAAATAATAATAAATAAAATCAAAATGTTAAATCGTCTCCTGTCCTTAAATGGGCATGTCAAGCTTCAAGAAGATTCATCCGGCTGTTATTAAAGATATACATGCAATAAAGAGATTGATTGATTGATTTCTTGAACCCTATTTCCCTAGGAATTTTAAGTTAAAAAAACGATTACAAACTTTCAAAGTACTATTTGTTCTTTATATATAAAACACATTTTATAGCTCACCTTAAAAGTAAGAAGTGCATGAAGAAACTTAAAACCTAATTTCCGAAGTATGCTTTTTCTTAATTTTATGATTATTATTATTTTGTAAAAGCAGGACATCGACACAAACGATGTCTAATTTGTACTTACAATATCTGCTGAATAAAAACATATTCCATTTCTGGAAAAAATTAAAAAAACTTGAGTTTTTTTGTTTTGTTTTTTTACTTGTTTGAAGTCGATTAATTTTAGACGAAATTATCACGCGTAAATTAACAGATTACCTAAAAGGATTAATATCCCTAATTAAACACACTGATCATTGGATATAACTCACAGGGATAAATTATATTTTTGAAATTTAAAAGCACTTTCAAGTTCAATATTGTCTAAATTTATTTCAATGTTGGTCCTATTGATTCCCTGTGGGATTCTTATGGTAATCGAGCCCTTGGTTTAACGGTTTGTCCTTTTGAATGTCGATCTTTGAAAGACAGTGGAATTCCTTTGTCCCCATACCTTTAGCCCTGCCTTGCTATCAAATCTCCCACAATGAATTCTTACCAAGGTTAACGCAGCAGCCAGTGAATATTCTTCGTCCCTCCATAGGTTTGTTTTCGAGGGAAAAAAAAATCAAGTAAAAGAAATAATTTCTTTCAATTCTATACCTTGTATCTTCTTAAGATAGGCCTATCAGTATTAACAATAATACAAACATAACAAATATGCATTGAAAAATTAAATGCATAAAGGTTCCATAACTGTTAAAAACGAAGACATATTTAAAATTATAAGAAAAAATAATACAGAAACAAGACTATCTTAAGGCTGTAAAGCCTGGAAAAAAATCCTAATTACTTATTAGGCGTTACTCGTCGATACATGGCCTCTTCTGCATAAACAAAATATCTCGCGAAGATCTAATTTTACATGATGTTATATAACGATTTTCTCTTCTACCGTACAACGAATTACATATTATATAAACTTACTCATTTTTTTTTTGTTATAAAAACATATACTGTTTCCTCATATCTTAAGTTCCTGACTCAAGCAATTCAGGCGACTGCAAACCTTTTATTTCTTTTAAATGTTTCTTTTTCCAATGCACCTAAAATTCTGAAAATTTAAATATAAACTTGTGAAGCATCTGGGATTTCTATTTTCTTGTTTTAATTGCCAAAATATTCTATAATGAATTAAATTAAAACTCAAAAACAGTCAATTTTTTGGGTGTTTTCGAGGTATTACTCGATATTTTCAACTCAAAAAAATTTGACGAAAACCTGAAAATGATTAAAAAGTTGTAAAATAATGTTTTATATTAAAAATATTTATTATTAACAGTTAATTTTTAAAAAAAAATTAATCTCACACAATTTAAAAAAAAAAAAAAAAACAAATTTTTATTTTTAAAAAAATTAACTGTTGCGCTAATAATAAAAATTTTAAATACAAAATATTGTCTTACGAAGTTATTATCATTTCAGGTTTTAGTCAAATTTTTTTGAGTTGAAAATACCAAGTAATATCTCGTAAACACCCAAAAAATTGACCCAAAAATTGAGTTTTAATTTAATTAATTACAGAATATTTTGAAAATTAAAAGCAACAAAATGTAAGTCCCAGATGCTTCACAAGTTTATATTTAAATTTTCAGAATTTTAGTTGCATTGGACAAAGAAATACATAAAAGAAATAAAGGGTTTGCAGTCGCCTTGTTTGAGTCAGGATCTTAAAGATTAAATGTACATACCTGTTCATTACGTGGCCAACATAAGAGGCGGACATGACGGCTGGAGTTCGATTCATTCTTAATTTTCCCGTAAAACCAAGTTTAATAAATAAAATAATAGTTATTTTATCTGACAATAATGAGATGATAGGCGAATATTGATAGGTAAAAACAATCAAGCAAGTTTTTATATTCAGTGTAGCACAAATATAGATCCAACATTAAGAAATAATGTAGTAAAGCTAAGAAATTGAAGGAAGTAAGATTTTGTAATGGAATAATTAAAAAGAATTCGAATAAAAATTTGATAAATACAAGCACTCAAGACGTTAGGCCTATTTTGTACATTTTTGTTTTTAATCGTATATTTAATGTGGGTTTCTCTGTCATCTTCTTCCGTTGACCCCACTTGAGTTAATTTCCCTTTCAATTAAATGATTCGTTGGCACCGAGGAAGGGCAGAGAAAGGAGCTCTTTTTTTTTCTCTCTTGCACTGGGTTTAGCCTACTGTTGCCTGGACGGTGAAGCAGGTAGTAAAAAGGAATCCCCAGGGAAGAACACCAATTTCCTTTCCTCCCTACTTCTTTTGTAGTTAAGGGATCGTCCAATGATACAGGTTTCATAATTTAACACCGTGTCAACCAGTCACTTTTTTTATTCCTTTTCTTCTCGCGTCTTTAAATACTTAAAAACCATATACTTCAGCAAGCGCGTTTTCTCCCCTCTTTTATTAAACATGGTGCAGTAGTAATTTCTTTTTCTTTTTTTTTACTGCGCATTTCATGAGCGGCAATTCAAGCTAGCCAAGATTTATACAGCAAAGGAATACAACAGCGCTCCTGAGATTTTTTTAACAAAAGAACAGATACGGTAGCGTCATAATAAAACTGACTTCCTTTATGTGTAGATATCTAGCTGACGCCAACCACTTATTCTCATGAGAAAAGCGAACCAAGAGAGAATGAACCACGGAAACCAACAAAACTTTTGTTGTTGTTGTTTTTGTGTAGTGTGTTTGTAAGTATCTTCATTGAACAGGAAGATGATCAATCTACTGATTGATGAAACTTGGTATGGAAAGTCTCACTAAAAGTTGAAATCATTTTATGATTGGGTTAGTGAGTGATTAAAAGTCTGTTGTTTTGACCTTTACTAAACAGAACTTGTGAATTTCAAGAAATATAAATATAAGAATGGACAGTTTAAGTGTGTCGTCAAAACCTACGTCACAGTTCAAAGAGCCTGTTGCTAGGCTCGGTTGCTAGGGTTTTAGCATTGAAATTAGTTACGACCAAATGGATGTTTATTTTGGTTTTTCTTTGAGAAACGACCCCAAAAAATAATATAAAATTATCAGAACACATTTTTAAGACTTCAAGAAAGTCCACCTTCGGGATTTTTTTTGCTTATTTTTGTGCATTTAGGAGAATTTTTTAGACAAACAAAGTTATATTTACGCAAATTTTTGAGGTTTGGACTGCCATAGCTCCGTTGCACCCGACGTCGAGAGCTGGTTGGTTAACTCAAAAGCCACTCTCCAATAGCAAAGGACCGATCTGATGTACATTTCAGAAGTAGAATTACAGAAGAATAAATAATTTTATACATATCAACAATTATAAAATTATTTATTCTTCTACAATCCTACTTCGGAAATGAGTTTCAGTATGTCACATCGGTCTTTAGCTGTTGGAGAGTGGCTTTGAGTTAACCAATCACAAGCTCTCGACATCGATTGCAAGGGGATCTATGGAAGTCCGAACCTCAATAATATGCTTCGTAAGGAAGAATATAATACCGAAGGATACAATTTACAATAAATACAGTTCTTATCTTGTTTTCTTAATGAACAACAAAAAATAACAAAATAAAATAAATTAAATAAAAAATGACTAACTAACTAACTAACTAAATAAATAAATAAACATCGCATGGTGGTAAATGAGCTTGTAGTATGGGCAGTCAATTTTGACTGTTGGAGAGATGACACCAAAATAATCTTGATCATACGTTAAGTTTGAAACAAAAATAATCATCTTAACAAATTTAAATTTTTATGGAAATCCATCCAACTGTTTTAGTGTGATGTGACTTCAAGGGACAAACAAAGAAGAAAGAATACTTAAGTGGAACAGTAGACTTCGTGTGCTCCGTCAATAAATATTTAAATATTTAATAATAATTTTCTTCAATTTTGATTCAGAAAAACGACAGCCATCTACCAATTTATTCCTCAAATTCTGCAAAATACAGAAATGAAAAGAGCAAAAATAATGGCCATTTTTGATCAGCAGTGTGTCTAGAGGGTGTAGGGATGCACGGGATTCTGGGAGTCTCTGATTTCTTTGCTTCAATCACAGGTTTAAAAGAAACTGAAAGGACTAAAAACTCAACTGTAATCAACTGAAATGGAATAATGCTTCCAGCTTGTTTCCTTCATTCCATTTAAATAAATCGTTGTTTTGACACAAAAAAGCTATTCTTTGCAAATTTAATTAAAATCTACAAAGTTAACTGGATGGTTTTATGGATATTAACTAAACTTGCAAAGAAAATCTTTTAACCAAATGATAATCAAGGAAGGCACAAAAGAAACTAAAAAGATTTCGCACCCCGAGCTGACACCAGTGAGAGTCAGGACGGCCGTTTCGTCCTCTTTAGGACTCGTCAGCCAGACAAACCTCCCTACGATAGGCTCAGAAGGTGCCGAAGGGTAAGGATTCCATTCTCGCTCCCGAAAGCGGGATTCCCATAAAAGAAAACACAACTAAAAATACACAATAACGCAAAAAGTGTCAAAGTGACCTTGGCCTGCGGACCGCTAGGCTTAAAAGGAATTTGAAAAAAAAGCATAAAAGAAAGCATTTTAAAATAACCAGTTATTTACAAAAACTTTTAAATTTGAAAAAAGAAAAAAATATAGCTTACTATTGTAATGAACTGTTAAAAGTTAATTACTGAGTAATTTAAAAATCCGCCGTTAGAGGTGACAAACACAATTACCCACAATTCATATTTAAGATGAATGAATATATAGATCAGATATATTTTTTTTGTAACTAGTTCAAAGTTATCACTGTTTGTACTGAGTTAGGCCTACATTGATTTGGAAAGAGAAAAATTGTAAACGAACGGAATAAGGGTTTAAAAACTGCTCATTCAAGCCAACTAATATAGAAGTTGAAAGTAACAACTGAACATCGGGAAGATTTACCAATGGTGACTAATTCGCTTTTTTTTAGAAGCAAGCTTTTCAACAAAATTTACTTTTCTTACTTTTGTAACACTGAATTGCGGATACATCAAATTAATTGGAAGTAGACGTACGTACGAAAATATTTCGTTTATTTTTGGTAATTGCTGCTCCATGAAATAATGTCTGGTTTCTGTTTTTCAGTTTGGGACACTATCTCCCTTTACAATTGAACAGTTAAATCTATTTTTGTGGTTTGCCTTCTAAAATAGATGCTTCGAAGCTACAGTTTGGCAGACCACAGAAGCAGAGATGACGTCATTGACGAGTAGCCCTGGCCGGCTGCCAAAGGCGCCTGTCCTTTTGTTTGAGCTGATCCGATCCTCTGTCATCCACCCACGTACACAACAACACACCGGAATATTATTACAGCTGCCTAGTACTGGCTGCAGCTAGTCTAAATGCCACACGTTCTCGCATATTATTCAGAAATAATTCCTAGGTGATATTCGTTCGTTTCTTTCCAGTAATGTCTTTCGGTTATGACGTCTTCCATAATATAATTGTTGTGTATTTCTTAAAACGAATTAGAATTCTCAAAAATATTTCAATAATAGCTGAGGTATCTACCACTGGAAAATTTAAATACCACTTGAAATGCAAGTGGTTTTATTTTGGCGACACCCACTGAAAGAATGTAGCTTGAAAAACAGATTTTATAGTACAGACAGTCCCTGATTTACGTGGTCCTAACCTACGTACATCCGGAGTTACGAAGCAAGTTCGTAGACAATAAGAATTTATTGTTAATTGCTGGTGGTAAGCGTGCATCTGACGGAAAAGCCAAAGGCGAGTAATTTAATGTTTATTTTTTAATAGACCTATGTCTTTGTGATACACTAGTACAGTGGTTCTCAACCTTTTCTGTTTCACGTACTCCCTGGAAATTTGTAGGTAAATGGCGTACCTCTTGTGTAGATAGATAAACCATAGTTGTAGTATAGCAATGGGAATAAAATAAAACATACATCTGTACATATTAAATTTTGTATTCATTAGCTATTTATACTGATAAACACAAAGGGTGATATAAATAATTTACCAAATCTTACAAAATTATAAATATTTCACTAATCAGTGAACTGGTTGCGCTTGTACAGTTCATCAATGGGTTTTGAGGTCTGACGGTTGTACCCCTAAAGTTTTACCGGGTACCCCTGCACTAGTGTAAGGTATATTTCGAACTAAGTACGATATGTGGAACGATCCATCTACCTAAGTCGAAAAGCATCTGTATACGAACTGTAAGAGAAGCACAATCCCGATCCCATGGTTAACATTTTATTCCAAATTGATGAAGAAAAAGATAGATTCAGGATTGAATCCTGTGTCATCAATACTTTCCCGTGTATAAATAAAGAAAAATTTCTAAAGGTTAGTAATTACACCTTGCACAAATTCAAAAAAAAGTTTTAAAAATGTTGAGAAATTCCTATAAAATCTTATTGGTTTTAACAATTGTATTGAAGTTATAATGATGATATTTAGTAATAATGATTTATTACCCTCCCTTTATTGTTTTTTATCAAAATTGTATTGAAGTAATAATAATGATGTATTACCTTCCCTTTGTTTTTTTATCAAAAATTTAATGTTCCCATTATATTGTAATTTGGTAGTAATGTGGCATTAATGATGCATTACCTCCACTTTGTTTTTGTTTGTTTTTTTAAATGTAATATATCACTGTAAAATTCTATCATTTGTCATGAATTCTGTGTATTAGGGAATGGGTTATTAAAGCTTATCCCTAACCGTCTGATGAAGCAATCTTGCTCAAAGAATGCGAAATATCACGGATATAAAAGGTTTTTTAAAGATAATGGGTTGATGTGAAGAATTTGAAATGTCAGAGAATTATTTTATTAATTTATTACTTTCGAATAAAAAAAATAAAATAATAAAGAAAAGGTATCTATGGGAAGAAAACTTGCCATTAATGTTTTTTTAAACAGTTTTTTGTTATCTCTTTCTCTAAGATTAACTAACTTACAAATTTTCAAAGAAAATGTATAAAATTGTATATTGCTGACCTGGAAAGATTCTACGATGTGGACGATTACTGCTTATTTCTTTCTTTCTCTGTCTTCTTCGTCTTAAGTCAAGGAAAACTGACGAGAAACAGGTTGTCGTGACTTCTGCTACAGTGTGTGTGTGCGTCTAAGGTTCTGCGCATGGTGAAGGAAACCCGCTGCACTTTCTTTCTTCGAATTTGTCATAATAAGGCAATAACCGAAGACCTTGCACTAAGGTAAGAATGGAAGCTACAGTCAGTCTAAGACTTTCCGTGAATCTTTGTTAAATGGATAACAATGTCAGTAACGGAAGCTTTATCTCTACAGGTAACCTCCGAACAACACGGTACTTGAAGAACACGAGTTTCGAAGAACACGGTTTCAAACTACGGTTTTCGAGTAATTCTTTTGAAAAAGAATAAGATACATATATTATTTGATATAAAATTACAGTAGTTAAAAATTTAGAGTAATATTCTCATCAATTATGTCAGCGATTAATGAAGTGTTAACCTTTTTAATAGTTTTAGTGTTTTAGAATTATATTTTTCCCAATTAATTTGACTGAATAATTTATATTTTATATAGTTTTCCAATCTTTAACCAAAATTATTCTTCAATTTATTAATTTGAAAGATTTTTATCCAATTGTATCAAGTTATTTTTCCATTATTTTTATTTTTTTTCCCTATTGACATTATAAATGTTATTCATAATTATTTTATAAATAATTTTTTCTTTAATAGTATTTTACATTTTTTAAAAATAAAATTTTTTAGTTTTATATTTAACAAAAAAAAAATGTTAAACTTTTTTTTTTTATTTTTACACTTGAAACGGAATCCCGTTTTTTTGTAGTCTCGAACAACACGGAACCAATTAATCGTGTTCTTCGGGGATTACCTGTATTAGGTTGCCGTAACAATAATATTAAATTAAGTTCACTTTTACGATGATCTGACATGTAGAAAGTCTGCATCAGTATCGCTATAAGTTCACAGCAATAGACGAAATATTTGTTATTATAATATAGAACACGAATAAATAAAAACTGGTTATTATCAAGCCATTACAAAAGGAGAATTTCATGTAGACAGGCTTGGCCAGGCGAGTTATAATATGAGACAAACGTATAACGATCTTTGTTGTTAAACAATATAAACAAAAAGTGAAACAATAAAAAATAATTTTTTATAATTAAACAAAAATTATTATTACGAAAACATGTATACACTAAAATGCTGACAAACTGAAACACTGAGTAATGTGACTTGCTTTCAAAACAATTTCCCCTCCCGTCCTACGTCTTGTTTTGTTCAATTCACCTTTTGTTTTTTATCTTTGTTCAGCTCTAAAATTCTAGAATTTTCAAGCGTTTAATACGTATTTAATGCGCAAATCCTAAGGTACTGGACTTTCTTTTCGTTGATGTGTTTCAAGGGAGTTTTATTCTGTAGTTTTATGCTACAAGACATTCACTGAAGTCTTTTTCACTTCCAGAAGGGGACGGGGTTGTTTCTCAACAGGCGAGACTTGGTCTCATCCACTTGAAGGTCAGCGCTTTTGTTCCTTCCGATGTCAACCATGACAAACAGCTGCTGCACCTACAACACTCAAGTTTCGTCACTCGGAATAAATGGAGGGATGCCACTAACAACAGAATATTCTGATTTTACAGGTGATTACGTTTACGAGGCTTTCAAATGTGTTTTTTTTTTAAATTTCAGCTTTATTTACAAGCTTAAGATAAACTTATAAATTGCTAAGATTTAATCTGAATTTAATTTTAATTTAATCTGAAGTTTTAAATAAAATATTTTTAAATGCTAAAGTTGAAATTTTTATTTCCGATTTCAAAAAGGCCACTTGTTTGTTATGACGAGAAAATGGCTTCAAAAATCACGCGATTGTCTTCCATATTACACCTAACTTACGATATGAAAATTGAATTCCAATTTTCATAATAAAAATAAATAAATACATTATTATGAAATATATATCCTACCTTTTCGATTCTTCTTGAATCATTTTGCGATTCTTATTTTCAATATCGAATTGTTTCCATTAAATTACAGAGGACGAATTGTAACTGACTATCTCCGTCGAATGTTTTTGGAACGCTAATACAATATGGCGATTAAACCAATTTACATTTTCAGCTCACTAAATTTGTTTTTGTAATTTAGTTGCTAAGGAAAACTATTGATGTATATTCTTCTACTAATTATTAATTCGACGAGAAATTAATCAAAAAGATTTGATTTAGAGGCGAAAAAAATTTCAGTTTGTTGTCACGTTGTACTAAAGATGGCCAGGCAAAACAATTACCGTATTATCTCCCGTATCAACAGCACGTGCTTTTCAAGCGAGCAATGCTTTTAAATAACTTTAATAGTGACAGGCTTTATAAGTAAATAGCGTTAGTATTGATTAAGTAGAATACTTAGAATATTTTTTAAAAACAAAATTTTAATTTTATATTCTTATTTAGCAATTTATTTGTTTTTTTTTCCACAAACATGTGGCTCAAGATTAGAGATGTTTTATTTCGACGAGGAACAAAAAAAGGTTGTTTAGGTGCGAAAATATAAAGAAAACCTGAAAAATCTTAAATAAAATGAAATTATTGATCTTGTTTATTTTCTTATATACAATTAACATACGAGTACAAGATACAATAGTATTTGTATTTGGGATAGGGAATCTCATCTTAATACTGGCAGGATCAACAAAAAATAAAAAA
>JAFIDM010014012.1:54552958-54563062 GCA_023159025.1 Thereuonema tuberculata
AAAAACAATATGGCGGGTCAAGGACCAAAGCACATACTGCCAAGTGTAAAGATGTGTGCAAGATTATTATTATTATTATTATTATTATTATTTAAATTTTTTATTAATAAATTTATTTATTTATTTATTTATTTATTTATTTATTTATTTATTTTTCATTCAGATTTTCTTTAGTAAAATAAAGAAAACAATGGCTTCAAATCTGTTATATTCCTGTGTGATTTATATTTGTATTTTTTATTAATTTATATAATTATATAATTTTGTGAAACGTAATCCAAGCACCTGTTGACAGGATCTCTTTGTGGGAGATCCTAACAGGACTTTAACAATATATCAAAGAAAAATAAATTATTATTATTATTATTATTATTATTATTTTGAAAATTAGCAATGATGTATTTCAATTAAGATTATATATATATATATATATATATATAGTCGGATCTCTATTTAACGAACCTCTATTTTGCGAATTTCTCTATTTTGCGAACTTTTCTTTGGAACCAAGAACATTTTGCTAATTTCTTCGTAAAATAACCTCCAAATAGCGAAGTGCATTTTCTATTTAACGAACTTTTTCGTGGTATCTATTTTTCTTTTTCTCCTTGAAATGTTTTTATTATCAACATTCCCTTAGAGGAAATGAAAGAAATGTGGAGACAGCTGAGGGAAAAAGAAGAAATTAACGTTGATGTGGTGATTGATGATTATCTTTCACTTGATTTTGAAGTTGAGACCTCGGAAAAACTAACTGAATCTGATATTTTGGACAGTGTGAAAAATAAAAACAATACAGCAATGAATTGCGATGAAGATGAAGATGATGAAATGGAAAAGATCATGATGAAGAAATCAAAAAACTTTCGTATGATGAAATGCTAAAAATCATTTGAAACAATCTGACGCGGATTACAATTTGAAGAAAATACTGAAAGGGTTTTTGGTGCATTGCAAAGATGCGAGACATACTATGAGCGAAAACACTTTTTCAAAAAAAAAAAAAAACCTCAGACAAAATTAACAGATTTTCTTAGTAAAATTTAAGTATACATGTGATAATATATGCTTTATGTCATTAAAATTATTACTTTTTTTAATAATATTTTATTGTTTATTTATTTTAAATCTGCTTTATGTAGTTTACAGTAATTTTAAAAGGTGAATCTCTATTTAACGAATTTTCCACATAACGAACTTTTTTTCGGGATTTAGCGACTTCGTTAAATAGAGGTCCGACTGTATACTACAATTAAAAAATTCAATCTGTAACTTTCAAAATAAGCTGCCCTTAGGGAAGACACATAAATTGATATTTTTTTATTCCAATTATTTTGTTTTAATCAAAGAATTGGGCTGTGTTTCAATCGACTCTTACCTGCCGTCTGAAGAATTGTCTGATACTCTCTCCCAGTATAATAATCTACGTCTATTTATTCCACGGCGCTTCTTTATCTGCAGTTCATTATAAAAGCACTACCGTAATTTCTTTTAAACATAGGTAAACAATTTAAATGTTTAAAGTAACTATTTTCTTTATTATAGTATAATAAGGATAAAATCCAGTACAAAACAAATCAGTAGAATTGTTGTTAATTTAGTTTATTAATACTTTATCTGTAAAACAACGTCAGAAGGTAGAGTTTGTAATTTGATTACTTCCTTCAATTTGAATAATCTACTAATGTAGATGTAAGGGCCCATTAGCCAAACAGTGAGGCACTTGAGAAGGCAATCTCAGACTTCGGTTTCTCATTCAAACCGTCCAGTTAACTGTAAAGGGCTAAACGCACTTCTCCGTCTTCCGTTATGTTTCCGTAACATAATTGCTTTATAGGCCGACAGATGGTTCTTGATGATCACGTTTGCACGAGAATAACGAAAAACGCGAGATCTGACCATTAGCCTCTTCAGCAGATCTCAAGGAATGTAGTATTTTGAATGTCTGTCACTAGGAAAATGCTAGAGAAAAAATGTTAAAGTTGGATTTTTACCTTCAGCGTAGAGACGATGGATGCAGCGGCGAATAAGGCATCGGTCAAAATCATCTACATCAGTAAAGGGGCTTGCTCGTGATCGCTTCTTTCCCGGAGTCGATAAGCCTTCTTTCTCGCCATTTTGTGAGAAGACATCGATAGAGGCTATTCTCGCGTCAATCACGTGAAATCGCGAAAATTCGGGATCATCAAGAACCGTCTGTCGGCCTATAGTGACGTAGTTCGTATTCAGGGTCACCAGAAATGAGTCTCGTAAGACATAACGGTGATCGTGAAATCGACGAACATAGGCGTTATATTTATATAACATATCTTGTCGATTTCAAGATCTCCGTTACGTCTTAGGAGGCTCAATTCTGGTGATCCTGAATACGTAACTACGTCACTAAAGCAATTATGTTACGGAAACATAACGGAAGACGGAGAAGTGCGTTTAGCCCTTAACTTTTACAAAATATATATACTGAATCGTTAAATAATCTTATCTAATAATTGCCGATGAAATAATATATTCCTCAAAAGAAATAAAACGAGATTTTTTTTTTTAATTATAGTGTTTAGATATCAGAATTAGGATTAAATTAATTTTGTTTATAAATACTTAAATTCTTCGGAAAGCTAATTTAGTGAAGAAAGAATGTTTTATTCGACAAAGAGAATTGTTTCTATGTTGTTTCCCTTTGTGGAGTGTCAGTGGTGTAATTTGTAATTCGTAGGTCAGAACCTAACGATGGCGTAAAGCTTCGCAACAAAGTGTAATGACTGGGACCCCAGACTTGCTACTTAACAGTGATCATCCGATCTTCAAAGGACTGTAAATTATTAATAGCGATTTCTTTTTTTTTTTTTTTTAGCTTCACATAAAGTACTTCAGCAAAAACTAATCCAGATAAATGAATACAGATAAGGGAAATATTTTAAAAATACTTAAAATAGTAAAACCTTGTTAAGTCGTCACTCAAGGGACCAAACATTTTTGACGACTTAAGCGGAGTGACGACTTAGGCGGAGTAGGAATTTAAAAAAAAAAAAAAAAATTGCTGTAGGATTCGGTGAGAAAAACAAGATTTTCAAAAATGAATACATGCAAATGAATGAAAATAATAATAAAAAAAAACACTTTTTATAGTTACCACATTTTAATCGTTTTAAAAGAAAGACAATGTCTGTCTTAGAAACGTTCCAGCCAACCATTGCTGCCGCCAAAATTTTCAATGTTCAACTCCTTAGCAATTTCCATGACTTTTTCTTTGAGAATAACGGCAGAAATCGGCACATTTTGCGATCTGGCATGTTTTAGTCATCGAACTAAAATCTCTTCGATCTCGTCAAACTTCGATTTCCTCATTCTCTTTCTTTTGTCTTTGCTTTCAGCTTCTTCAATTACTTGTTTCGATGAAAGAATATCGTTTAATATACGTAGTCCTGTGAATATGGCGTTCTTTGCCAAAAACTGTTTCGAAACATTTGATTTTTCAAAAAGTGCAAGTAAATCTTTTGTTTCTTTAAAAGATAACGAGGTTTCGTTTCCCTGGCATATTAAAAACGTAATCGAACCACGAAATTGCAAGAGAAAAAATAGTCCTTATGAAATGAAGTCACACTCAGGAGCGGTCAAGAAAAAGTCTACACTCGACAGAGTCGCAGCGAGAAGTGTGCTTTGAATGATTACCAGCGAAATTACAAGAACCTAAATCCCCCGAAGGGGTAGGAAAGGAATGAAGTGGCAGGCGTGGTCGAAAATTCCTAGTAAAGGCTTGGCTTTCTTAAAGTGAAGGGGCGGGGCTGAAAAGACAACACGATGGCATGCAAAATGGAGAAGAAAGATGCTTTTGGCCATTTTGAGGGTGACGAGTTATCCGGAGTAGAATTAAATTTGGTGACTGGTAAAGGAGGGTTATTTTATATTATTGTGTATGAGACCTTGTGGGGACCAAAGGAACACGACGACTTAAACGGAGTGACGACTTAACGAGGTTTTACTGTATTTTTTAAGGCGTCGACAATGTTAATACAGTGACAGAAAACGTTGCGGTTCGTTAGCCTTCGTCACTTCGTCAAATTCTGCCACTGTATTAATACTGTCGATGTATTAAAAAATATTAAGTACAGTAGAGCCCGATCATACGTGAAAAATTTTTTTTTAATTACGAACCTCAAAAAAAAACAATTTTAATCTTAGCCAACAACAGGGAAAGTACAATAGGCCCTACAGTGCAAAGGTAGAAAATTACTGACAGGTTTATTGTGCATCGTAAGCTTATAGGCCTTCTCGAAATTTGTGGATGAGTGGCAGGCTCTTGCTCTGCAGAAAGGTTTCTGCTGTACTGTACATATTTTAAAAGTTTTGCATTTATGTTTTTTGTATAATAAAACGTAGTTTTATATAGGTTAATATTTTGGATCTTTCAGGATCATTTTTTATTTTATTGTTGTTTATCCCGGCGGGCCATTCGCGGGATCGCGTTTGCTTTTGGGTAGAGCTTTCGCCCGGCGAGCCAAAACATCAACGAGTACATTCTGCTGATGAGTCCCCAATAAGGACGAAACAATTGTACAGAATTCTCGTTGATGTTGGCTCAATGGGCGAAGGCATATTTATTGTCCGGTTGGCGATTTCCCTCCATCTAAAACGTAGTTTTTATGCTGAAATATTTTTTTTCGTGTTTACACCTCATTGTTAGTATTTTTTTCAGGTTAACCGCCATTTTTACTATCCGTGGTACCCTTGCCACCCAATTCCGCAGATAATTGGGGCTCTACTGTATTTTTTAATTAGTTACCTTATCTGCGTTTATTTTTATTATTACTGAAATTTTCATAGAGTTTTTTTGAAAAAAAAAAGCAATCCCTTTTAATTTTATAACAAAATTCATCCGATCTGCAAGTTTCAATGATTTTATATATTTATTTATTTATTTTTTTGTTATCAATAACTTGAAACCACCTGTCTTTGGATGAGATAGTTTTTGTTTGTTTGTTTGTTTTTCAAATTGTAAGCATAAAAAGATTCCCCTACCGGAAATGGAATTGATAAGATTGTTGACATAAACATACATGTACCAATTCTACTTCCGCCAGTGGAATCTTTGGTAAATCTATGAAAATATTATGCAATGAAAAGCCGCATTATGAGACAAAAAAACTCAATCAAAGGGCTAAGTCCAAAAATAATTTGTACATTTTATTACTTCACTATAAAGAGCAGTAAAATTAGTTAAAACGTAAAGATCAACACATTTCAACATTCAGGGTTGGGCTCGTGAGAGGTATCGCGCCTTTGGAAACTTCGCGATAATATATGGAAATATATAAAGCACGTTCAAAAAACTTACGACTGGGTTATTTTCCGACCAGGCAGTCGATCGTTACATACACGACGTCAAATGTAACTTACAACATACAATAAAATACTGTCAGAAATATGTAATTAAACATTTATACATATGTAACATACAAAATAATTCAATTACAACTCGATTGATAATAAATTATCATACAGTGTCTTCTTCTTCTTTTTTTCGAATTTGGCCGACTATGGACCACGTGAAATAACTCATGATTATTTTTTTACTTTCTTTCTTCTCTTCCAGTATTCTTTCATTCTTTCTCCATGTTGTTTCCTTCTTTCTTCTGTCCATTTTGCTCCCGTCTTCTTCTTTGCCTTTTCTTGAAAACCCTTGAATTCCCTGATCTTACAGTGTATTTTTTATTTTTTTTTGCGGTTCAACAGGCTCTATGGGACCTCGGTCGTCGGCACCATAAACATCGGCGGAAAATTCACAAATAAATACCTTATCATTTTAATCGCGAAAAAAAAGAAAAATAAAAACTCCGAAAATGCCAAAGATTACGGACGGATTTCCCTGCAAAACGACAAACCTAAAGCCTTCTCAATTATATTTGCCCGGGGCCTCGCAAATGGTAGGGAAGGTCCTGATTCAGACATGATAATTTTTTAACATATCGTTGTAGTTTAAAAATACATGAAAACTACATTTCAAATTTAAGACTCTATTGAAGATGGGATCGTCTATCAATTTATCCCAGCTCTTTCAGTCCCTAGTCCAGCGTCAACACCACTGGGCTACCGGACCCACATTCAACTACTATCTGAATTAATTATTAATTAGTTATTTCTAATAAGTTCTGTAATTTATAGATAGATATTTTTGGTGTTAAAACCAGATGATTTTGGTTTTAGGTGTTCTTTTGCAACAAGAACATTTTTAGTGATTATATGAATTAAATTTCATTTTTCTAAATACAGGATTAAACAACATAAAATGGCGTTTCTAATTAATAAAAAAAAAAGTTCATAATTTCAAATGTTTTTGTCTTATCTCTATTCTCTTACAGTGATGTTGAATACTTAGTCTGTTATTTTTCTGAAGTCAATTCCAACAATGCACTCTATGCCGTAATCTGAGAGCCATTATTTTTGAAAGAGTCCCCACATCCAATTTAATGCTTGTGTTTAGTCTAGTTCATAAGTCATTATTCATAATAGACATATTTGCACTTCCAGAATATTCCACCTCTTAACCTAATGGAATTCTCGTGGGTCTGACTCCCACTGCACTATAAAACCACAATTAAACGAACGAAGCACTTAAAAACCACCTGAACTAGATCACCAAAGGAGACCCCGATAAGAGATGAAATAGATAAAGACTCACCTCCAACGATTAAAACCACCTCCTCCATTAATCAAGTCCACGTATTGAGGATTAAGTCAGATTAACGAGTTCTGTTGTCGTTTATCGGATTCCTCATCACTAGGATAAGTTCTATCTGAGATTAGAGGCAAATCCACAGAAATTACTAAAACAAAACTATTACCGGTAATGTTACAAATAAATAGAAACAAACAGTTGCTGAAACAACTCAAAGCATACTTTCCTCCTAAATGCTGTCCTTAATTTCTTTTTCTTTTTAAATCGAGCAACGATACAAACGTAAAGCCTGTTTACTTCTAAGCCCATTGCACATGGATCCGAAAATCGGTCGATCGGATCCATGTGCAATGGGCTTAAGGGGAGCGGGTGAGACCAAAACCATGACACTGAAATGAAAAAAGGTAAGGTGAATGAGGGTGTTTTGGAACACAATTTAAAAATAGGGTGATTCAGTCCAAATTTACATATTCAAAAACCTTCATTCGCCTTACCTTTTTTCATTTCAATATGATGATTTTAGTCTCCAACGCTCCCCTTGAGCCCATTGCACATGGATCCGACCGAGCGATTTTCGGATCCATGTGCAATGGGCTTAAATTATAATACACTAAAAACTCGTTTATTGGAATCGAGTTTATCCGAAACAATATTTTAGCTTATTTTAAAAATACACAAAAGTATTTTTCCGTCGCTATAAACAATATTTAATAGCATAAACAAGCGATTATGTACTGTCAGTTTTTGTTTCCAAGAACCTTAAGCGCTTTTGCGCATGCGTCAGGTCTCCTTCGATTTCATTAAAATAGGGGTGAGGAGAAATAAAGAGGGGACGTTTACTTTTTAACAGTGTCAGTTTACTACTAGCTGCGTTCTATTTGCGCCTTTCGGGAAAGAATTACGGAAAGAATAAATACTATTGCAAAAATAACAGGTACTAAAAAAAAACACATGTCTTAGGAAAGTGCCCATCTCAGCGTATCACCCCTTTGCGGAGTAGAATCATCCGCGAGTGTGGTTCTCGCTTTCGAAAACGAACAGTAACTGTAGATATTACTAGTATTTTTAGTAGAGTGTAATATTGAAAAGGGTTAAAAAATTATTAAATCTTTACAACAGCAACTACTGCATATCTTGTACTATTTCAAAAGGAATGTTCCAGTATTGTAGAACCTACAACTTATAGTGAGGTGCCTTATTATTTTTTATTGTGTCTTATTCACTATAATTTTTTAATGTAAATACATGTTTAATATAATATATTCCGTCGGAAGAAATGTGGCACCCGCAAAAGCTAAAACAAACAATAAAAACTCGCCGAAAGTGCAAATGGCGAGATTGTATTATTAATAATATATTCCGGTTTATCCCGAAACGGGCGCGGTCCCATCAAATTCGGTTAAACGAGTTTTTAGTATATTTGCTAAATATAAACTGTAGATTTTTTCCATCTTCTGAAGAAAAAAAAAAATGGCCTCTTGTTCTTAAATATGTATATCAAGTTGCAAGAAGATTCATCCAGAAAGTTATTAGAAGGGCAAACATACATACATATAAGGATACGCGTGGATGGAATGATTTAATAATCCTGCCTTTCCTACAATATACTAGCCTAAAGCACTTTTAGAAAATGCAAATAGGCCTACATTAAAAATAACGTAATTTCTAGTTGTTTCCTTAAATATTCGTCGTCAATATTGTTGAAATGAAAGTTATCCTCTACAGAATTCCTTCTTAATACATTTATACTTTTTAAGTGCAGATCTATCATAAGCCTTAAAATACTTTGAAAAAAATCAATACATGAATTAAATACAGAAAGGTTATGTTATGTTATGTGGGGAGTGTGGGTGGCAGGGAAGCCGAGCACCATGACCGTTAATTTATTGTGGTATCCCACGGAAATAAGTACAGACGGAGAGAAAGACTGAGAAAGATGGTGGGAGAAGTGCAGGGGAAACGGGAGAACCCCGAGAAAACCTGCCTAGCTCGGGCCATCCACCATCACGAAATCCATACGAGAACCAGTACTCTAAGAGGTGAGAGGCCAATGTATTAGTGACAACGCCAACCGCGCGACCTTAGAGAAAAGTTAAGAAATACGTATGAAAAAATTTAACTCATTTCAAATTGTAGATCTGTGATACATGATTCTGTCTGTCCCAATTAGTAACAAAAAAAAAACTATCGGTGGTCCGCAATTTCTTAGTTGATAAGTTAGCTTTTTACCAACCGTTAAACATCTCAGCATTCTCAAGTTGTGAATTAATTTTCTAAACTGTATATACAGTATATTACTAATTTTTATTACAATTAATTATAAAGTAAAAATATAGATGTATCATCTAAAAAAAAAGGTATCGAAATAGCCTCAATGCTTTGCATTTAAACGGCATTAATACTTAATAATGGTTAGCAGTGGCGGATTTCCGCATAGGCGCAGGAGGCGCGCGCCACGGGCCTCATAAATCAAGGGGGCCTCAAACTTTAGCTCTCAAAATAGATTTCTTTTTTTTTTTTTGGTTGTAAAAGCAAGATTTCCTTTTTTTTTTTGGTTGTAAAAGCAAGCCTAGGGGGCCCCACCAGTCAGCCTAGGGGCCCCATCCACCCAAGAAGTATTTCCTTTTTTTTTTTTTTGGTTGTGGAACTCCCGCCCCAGGCCCCCAAAGGCGTTGGTACGCCACTGTGTAGGGGTAATGAAAATATTTAGAGGGGGCCTCAAAATTGAATTGCGCCTAGGGCCTCTCAAGTGCTAAATCCGCCACTGATGGTTAGTTAAGAATATATTTAAATTCTTTCGATGCCTAGCTGTACTTTGGTTAGGAATTGCATGTTAGATTCGACACAGAGAATTATTTCTAAATTGTTTCCTTTCTTCGGCTGTACTGAACAATAGGCGGGCATATCATATCCTATACAGCGAGCCGTGATAAATTCAGTTAGCAGAGCTTACATGAGCTCCTAATGAAAGCATAACGAGAAGTATACCTCATTAATTTTTTTTTTTCATTTATGAAAATTTTTAACAGAAACGACAGTGATTGTGAATTCTTAAAAAACAAATTTGGTTACTATTGTTTGGTTAAATGACCTACAATTTTATCAGCAAAAAATCAGATTTTTTTTTTATATCTTTGTACGACTTTCAGAATGACTTCTTGCTTCGACTGTCGTTACTGAAAGGAATTCATTCAGAATTATTATTAGTAAGTACCAGATTAATAAATACTTTATTCTCTTTAGAATCTCGTATCCTAGAGGTCGTAAAAGATAATGAAAACTTACTAAAAGACGATTACTGTGAACTTGGTACCAAATTTTTGTGACAAGATGTGCATGTGCATTCTTTCAATAATAATATTAGGCTTAAGTTATGGTAGTTCTAAGAGTAATAATGTAGCCTGTACACCTGTATACTTAGATAAAGATTT
>JAFIDM010014012.1:54578903-54589346 GCA_023159025.1 Thereuonema tuberculata
TGAGGAAAAATCAAGTTAACTGCAAAATAAATAAAGAACAATGGGTTGGACTGCAAAATATTTATAATATTTTACGAAAATTCCATGCAACACAGGAAAAGTTTCAACTCTTCCACGTGCCACCACAACGAAATCAATAGACAGGGCGGAATGAACGATATTCAACAAAAGCAACTATTGAATCACAAATCTCGCCATAAGTTTCGAAGCTTGAGGTTACGTGATCGTGGTCATAAAGTCACAGCGGAAGTTCATTCAGTTTTCGTCAAATCGATCAGTTCGACCGATCAATAATATTATTATTACTGTTGATGCACTGTCAGTGTCCTTTAGCGATCAAACACCTTTACGTCCGCTAATGGAATGCGTAGGAAGAAATGGAACAACAGACATGTTTGGAAATCCACCACATCCCTCGATTCTCGGGCCTCAACGCCCAGTGCAGCTGCCCACGCAGTCATCCCTTCTAACCCATTCGTTTGCATCAATTCGCTTCCTCAAGTCAAATGGAAAATTAGAAAAATAAAGTCGATAATAAAATGGTCGATTTAATTTTTTTTTTTTTAAATTTAAAAAATATATATATATATAAAAAATCTTAACAGGATTACATGTTAATCTAAAATTTTATAATTCTAATCTTAAGTACATATATACAGTAGAGTCGCGGTAATCCGAGATTCCGTGTAATCCGAGGTGCCTGCCCAAGCGATACCCTACTATTATATTTAGACGATGGCATGACAACGCTACTAAAATATGGCCACCAAGAGTTGAGCCTTAGCCACGCCTATGTCACGTGGTAGGCGAAGAGTCGAAGAAGTCATTTGAGGGGTCAGTGTGATAATTTCCATTTTCAGGGGAAATGCACAGATTTTGTTTCTTGGTTATAACAGAGGAATTGATGATATAAAATACGACATTATATATCTATTTTTCTTACATATAATAATAACTATGTTATATTTTAACTGTAACGATGTATAAAACTGATTTGCTGTTTAAGAACTGTTATATTTATACTGTTTCTTATTTATTTAAATTATGAAAAATCGTAATTATATATAAATTATATTAATTAATGTAAGTAACAAATATATACACTTCATGGTAATAATGTTTTATTTAACAATTAAAATAAAGAATACCTGTAATGTAAGTGCCGATAGATTAATATATAATTATTAACTATAAATTAATAGTTAATTATCTAATACAAAAGAAAAGAAACTTAACAAAAGTTAAAAATTTATAGTAATATTCTCGTCAATTCCATCAGCGATTAATAAAGTTTTAACATTTTAGTGCTTCAGAATTACATTTTTCCGAATTAATTCGACTGAATAATTTATATTCTATATAGTTTTCCAATCTTAGACCAAATTATTATTAATTTTATTGATTTGAAAGATTTTTAACCAATTGTATCTAGTTATTTTTTCATTATTTTGATTTTTCTTCCCTATATATTTTCTTGACAATATAAATGTTATTCATAATTATTTTATAAATAATTTTTTTCTTTAATAGTAAATATTTTTTAAAAAAATTCCTAATCTTGTTTTTTCCCCCTCCCCCCAAATTTTTCTTCTTTACAACCCTCACCCCTATTGTGAAATGTGTTCTTCGTTTGAAGAGGCGTGGCTAAGGCTCAACTCTTGGTGGCCACACTTAAAAGCGTTGCTCTACTGTGAAGCAGAAGTCCTTGGACAGTTTTTTAAAGTTGTAAATGCTTATAAAGAGTCTTTTCATGTAACCAGCTAACATTGTTAATGTATCTGTAAAGTTCCCATATTTCTTTTGTAGATCCCTCCTTCTACAGCCTCTACCATTAAATATTTCCAACATCACAAATTTAAATGTAAAAAAACTACATTTAATACTAAAAAGCAAATTTTCAAAAAGATTACGTCTTTTCTTTTTCAAGCCTAAAAAATAATAATAACAATAAGTTGAAGAACAATTAAATTATTCGAGAAAATATTAACAATATCATTTACTTACAATCTTTGACATGATATAGCTTAACAATGTCCACAAAATGTAATAATAAGGTTACAATCAAGGAACTAAATTGTTAAGCTATATCATGTCAAAGATTGTAAGTAAATGATATTGTTAATATTTTCTCGAGGAATTTAATTGTTCTTCAACTTATTATTGTTATTTTAGGCTTGAAAAAGAAAAGACGTAATCTTTTTGAAAATTTGCTTTTTAGTATTAAATGTAGTTTTTTTACATTTAAATTTGTGATGTTGGAAATGTATCTGTAACTTTAATATCTATTATAAATTAAATTTGATTCGTTTTAGTTGAAAATTCCAGTTTTTTTTTTCTTCTTTTTTCCGTGTAATCCGAGTTTTTTGTAATCCGAGGTATCATCAGCCCCAATTACCTCGGATTACCGCGACTCTACTGTATTTCATTTCTCGAACGACTACTTCGATTTTAGTATTATATGTAGTGCCGCAAATAAAAGTAATCCTAATTATCCGTGAACTTACAGCATCTTCAATGTTTTATTTCCATTTTTATTAATTAATGAATCTCAGTTTATTTGTTTTTGCATTACGGAATTTTGAATTTGTTTTCCACCAATCACAGGAGAGCGAACAATTTAGGACGTGGAATGACGCGTGACGTCATTTAAGTAACTCGTAATAAAGTCATCTTTCATAAATTTATAAGTAATTTATTCTCGAGATCCTATAAACAACATTCTTTAATGTCCACTATATTTCGTTTTTCTTTTCGAAAAACTTCATCAGGTGTATAAGAGGACAAAATTTTTCTTAAAAATATGACATTCTATCATTATACAACAATAACTTTCAATATAATGAGAGAATGTTATATTGTTTATGAAGCATCGTTATTGTTAATGTTTAATTATTATCATTATTTATGTTTTTGTATTACCGTTATTAATAACTATGCTAATGAATGATAAACTTTCAACTATTATCATATATAATGAAATGCTTTTAGTTCTTTTAGTTGTTTTGTAACACTTATATTATGTAGAGGCAAAATAATATTTTTGTGTGGACATTAAAGAATGTTTACACGATAGAGACAGTGACCCCTCAAAAACTAAAAGCAAGAAAATAAAAAACAAGAACAAAATGTGGAATCCAAATCCTTGGGCAGCACTCAGGCTGCCACACAAGGAATTTGACCACAAAAAGAGGAAAAAAAAAAACGTGTATAAATAAATAAATAACAAACCCTCTGATGGGTAAAACAAAAGCAATTAATTCAAATAAAACGCCTTTTGAGTCTTGCACTGGCTGATTAGCTCTGGCTGATCAGAGCCTAACAAGCTAGAAACGGCCGTTCCAGAGTATCAGCTCGACTCAAAAAGGCATTTTTATTTGAATTAAAGATTGTTGTTTTTAGGATTTAGAGAGTAAATTCAGTTATGTTCCTAGCGATATATTCATTTTAATTTTCTATCCATCATAATATACGACGGGCAAATACTCTAGCTATAAATAAACAGAATTATGAGACATTCCAAATTTAAAATAATACAATAGACACTCGCTAATCCGGCACGTTCGGGACTTCGGCAGTGCCGGATTACCGAAAATGCCGGATTACTGAGCGCCGTCTAAAACTAGCCATTATTGCGAGGATAGCGAAAATACCGCTAAAATAGAGAGTCAAAAGGGCTATTAATAGGTATCAGGCCATTTTTCCGTGTTCTATTGTGATTTCTCTGATTTCGGTAGTGATGGAAAATATATTTTTATGTAGTATTATATTTTAATACAGTATATACAGTACAGTATAGTTACTTTATTAGATGTGTCATCACTGCCGAGTACGCCCGACCTCAGCCGATTGCCCGCGAACTCTGCCGAACGCGCCCGGAAGGCTTATTCAGTGTAAAAAAAAAAAACCTTAGACCGATGCCGGATTATTGAATGTGCCGGATTATCGGATGCCGGATTAGCGGGGTTTTACTGTAACAAGAATTACACATTAAAAATAAAATAAAGAAAATTTTGGGTCTAAAAATATATTATAAGCACATTAAAGGTTGAGACCAAGTGTTTATTTGGTAAATCCCAAAACAGCTGTTTCTCGCTTAATTGACGATCATCATAATAATGCCTGTATAATATATTATTATAATATTGATATTACAATATATTACAATTTTTAGGCGCTTTTATTTAATTGCGCATAGAAAATTCATTGAGCATTTGTGGCGCAGGTCAGCACTTGGATTTTCTTTATTTTATTTTATGTGTAATTCTTGTTATTATTTTGAATTCTATTGACCTCCGTATTGAGACCTCGTTGTTTACTAGTGACTACTCCCATCTGATGAGCGCCAATTAACTTTCTTTGAAAACTTGAAATATTCCAATTGAAAAAAGATACGAACAAATGCAGAAATGGGTGTCAAAGATATGGCTAGCAAGGTTTGTCTAATCCGGCTATGCAGGTCTTCCTATCATGTCTTACGAGCACAGGGCGTGCGAAGACGAAAGGATGAAAAAATATATAAAACAAAAAAAGCTTATTCCATCTCTAAAAACGCAGCAATTAGCAAATAAGGAAATCTGGGGCAATTCGAAGTTAGGTGGGTTTTGTTAATAGATTAATGAGCAATTACTATAAGCTTACATGAAAGAAAGATTTAAATCCTGTAAAATAAAAATCTTGTAATTCTCAAAATAAATGGAGGATTTTTAGTCTTCTGATCCAAATCAGAAGACTTATAATCCCACTTTGTCTGTCCTATGGACAAGTATCATTAAAATCTCATTAAATTATCATTAAGCACAACAATCACAGCAATCGCAATAATTGTGTCTTTTGCATTCACAACAATTGCGTTTATAGAGCTGCATTATAAATATGATTGTCAAAAGGAGCAATTGTTGCGTTAATTGGAAATAAACACAAGGAAATTAAAGCAATATGAATGATAGAAGACGTTGCGAAGCACTGTGATTGATTTACTAGTCGCTTTCTCTACCTTGTTTTTTGTTTTTTTTGTTTTCAAAAACCATATTTCAAAATGTAACTGAACAAACCTTCGTAAGTTCAGGAATTGGCAATCTTTGTACATCGCTGAAGCACAATATTTTAGTTTACTAATAACTTTTTGGAATATTTCTTTTCAAAACCAAAATATGACAACAGAATTTAAAAAAAAAAAAATCACTGAAATTTTTATTGTATCCATTTCAAAGGTCTTAAGATAATCTAATAGTTTTTTTCTTCTATTAGCTTGTAGTAATAGCGAATTATAACATCTATATATTATAATAATACGAAGATCTATTAGAAATAAAATTTAAAATTTCTTAACACTTTAATAGTTTTCTTAATTTTTATTTTTTTTAAGGCAAAAATTTGATAACAATCACTTCAGATTGATCCAACTTTCATCCTATTCCAGCTTTTCAAGTTTTGCGAGGTAAAGGGGCAAGAAATAGGCCTACTTTCACATTGAGATCATCGCGTTTCCAATGATTGCACTTCATTTTATTGTATTTTTTTTGCGATATTGCTGAATATTGAAGCAGTTCCTTTCTTTACGTTATCGAGGTTCTATCAGTTCGTCTTTAGAAAGTCTTAAGCAGGATGTTTCTACTTGTTTTGAAAGAGGAGTGGACAGAAGTACCTGGTTCTTAAGGAGGAACCACCTCAGACGGAGGAATCCTGTCTGAATAATCGTGTTCAACGGGGACGAACCGTCCTAATTCTACACTTGTAGGAGGTGGTGTGAGATGGAGATGACTCGGAGAGAACTATTAATAGGATACGGTGTCGTATATGAGAACAGCACAGTTGTACGCTGAGAAACATTATATTAAACTATTGTTTGTACTGTAGTTATCTTATAGTTAATAAGTATTAATGAATAACAGTAGACAAGATAATATATATAATATGTAATTTATATATTAATTAAAATATATAATCATTGGTATTGAATGGAATGCAGAGAATATATACAGGGTGGGCAAAATAAAAGAGGCCCCGGAAAAAAAAGGACAGAGTCCACTATCGCAAGGGAGATTGGGTTGGTTGAACCTATTCTTCTCACAAGGGAGACAGAAAATGCTGGAAACCATAATTGCGATGCACCAATCGGTTGCTGTCACATGTCGGCGCGTGCACATCTCCCACATACTCTGTCGAGAGTACGTCAATGTGTCATTTCGTGTTAATGATTGAGAGGAGCAGACGTGTTTAGTGACCAGTTGAAAGCAACACAGAATGGTACTCACGATAAAACAGCGCATATTCATTATCGAGTGTTATGCGAAGCATGGATCGTGGAAAACCTGTGCGGAACTGTTTGCGCAAGAGTTTGCGACTGGACATGTTTTGGCTAAACCTCCAGCAAAGTCTGCAATGCAAAAAATATTGGCAAAATGGCGGGAAACGGGCTCGGTAGCAAATTATCACCGTAGCTATCCGAAAAGAGTTCGGACACCAGAAAACATAGCACGAGTGCAGGAAAGCCTGGAACGAAGTCCGACGAAATCTCAACGACGTTTATCTGTGCAAGTGGGAATTAAGAGATCATCGTGTCGAAACATTATCAAAAAGGACCTTCATCTGTATCCTTACAAATTTTCTGTGGTGCATGAGTTAAAGCGGCCAGACGTAAATTCGCGTGTTGAATTCTGCCGGTGGTTTCTGAGTGAAGTGGAGTCAGGACTTTTGGATCCCCAGTTTTTCATTTCCTCAGATGAGGCCTGGTTCAGCCTGTCAGGGTATGTGAACTCCCAGAACACGCGCCATTATGCATCAGAAAATCCCCATCACTACGTCGAAAGGGCGTTGCATAATCTCAAGATTGGTGTGTGGTGCGCAATGTCTGGTGTCCGCATCGTAACACGATTCTTTCACCAAACTGTAAATGCTAACTGGTATGTCCAGACACTGTTTAATCCATATGTGGATCAACTCACAGAAGATGAACGACTGTATGGATATTTTCAGCAAGACGGAGCTACAGCACCGCCTTAATAACCTTGTCACGAGTGCATGAGGTATTCGGTGAGGAGAGGACAATTAGCAGAGGCAGTGCAATCAACTGGCCATTTCGATCGCCCGATCTCTCTCCCTGTGATTTTTACCTGTTGGGCAAATTGAAGGGTCAGGTGTACTCCAATAATCCTCACACACTGGAAGCGCTACAGCAGAACATTGAAAACGCTATTGCTGCTATCCCTCAGGCAGAGCTGCTAAGCGTGTCTCACAGTTTGATAAATCGAGCACAGCGCTGCATTGACGTCAACGGTGGCCATTTTCAACATCTTCTGTGATGTGAATGTGACAGCAACCGATTGCTGCATCGCAATTATGGTTTCCCGCATTTTCTGTTCATTAACAAGGCAGTTCATTAACAAGGGTCAGTCCTATTGTCAATAATTGATACATTGTTACCTGTGGAACTGTTCAATTTCCCCCCTATCTTTTTCTGTTGATCCGACCGACGCTGTCTCCCTTGTGAGAAGAATAGGTTCAACCAACCCAATCTCCCTTGCGATAGTGGACTCTGTCCTTTTTTTTTCCGGGGCCTCTTTTATTTTGCCCACCCTGTATATATAAGGTTTGATATCACTACTTTAAAGTTCTATTACTTCTATAGTTCAATAAACGTTGAAAACATCGCCGGAACCATTTATTCGCTGACAGATAATATACAAGTCTTTCACTGTTTAATCTGTTAGTTGTAAATGTATTTATGTTGACAATATGTTCTACTTAATGATGAACTGTTCTGTTTAGGTATATCTCTGTAAAATACGCCTCTAATGTTCAAAAGTTCTTTACTTACTTGGTATCTTCAATTGAGTGAAACTTTCTCGTGTACATACTTTCTTTATGCACCAGATAAAACCAATTCCATTGATTTTATTGACTTCGGCGTTGAGTATGTTCCCCTTATACAATAGATTTCACAGCACATTGGAAATCATTACGCTTGAAGAGACATCGGGACTTTGTAGAGAATATGATGCGTATTAAACTTCCTTTAGCTCTCTTTGGGATATTCCAATCGATCCCTTTTATTTATTTTAAGCCTACTTGTTAAGAGCCATTTACTTACAGAAGCAGCCATCTTTTTTTTTGCTTCTAACGGACTGGACAAACACAATTCACGCGACAACGTGATGACAATGATCGGTGCACATCTCGCGATTGTCTTTCATTAAAACGTTGTTCAATGTTCCTTACTTAAATTAATTATTCAACGTTCAATCACAAATGATAAATATTCCAACAATATACAAGTGAATATAATTTTGTGGTAAATTGATGGGCGAACCATAATGATAAAAAAAATAATAATAATAATAAAAGGAGTACATTACGTAAGAAAAAATTTTAAAAAAAGTTAGGAAAATAAGAAAAACAAACAAAAAAACCCCTTGAAGACATTGAGGAAAAAAAAATGAATTCGGATTCGAACCGATAACCTCCAGCACATGAATCCGAAACCTTACCCAACAAGCTATAGCCGACAACTGAAATGAGATGGTGGTATTTCTAATATTTAAGCTAATAGCGGAAATCCAATGAAAACAATGCTAAATATCTCGAACAATGGGGAGGAGGGGTGAATGAATGAAATAACTCATTCCTACGGTGTTTTGGCCTCTGAACACGATGGTGAAGTCCGTTTGCCGATTCGACCTTCCGTTCGGGAGTTGTTAGGGATGGACAGACACGGACAGTCGGACGGACGGACAGGACAAACACAGTAGCTACCGATTTTGGTCGTTGTCACCAAAATGGGTCGCTAATTAAGGAACTTGAATTAATAATCCATTCTTTTTATCAATAATGCATTATATTTCATACGTTATAAAATAAAATTTAACATTTATTCTGCTGTATTGAAAATTCTTCTTCTTCTTATTATTATTATTATTATAAATTCATTCTGTATCAGCATTTCTTAAACTGTGGGCCTGCTAACACCTGAAGGTTGGTGACTGCACTTCAGATTAACAGAAAATAATAAAGAGGTATGGATATTAACAAAATTTTGAATATAATTTTGAGATTCAAATCGCAGAAATGAATCCCTGTGTTTTTCGTGTCAGTTGAGTGGGCGTTAGCAGACGTCAAAAGGTTAAGAACTACTAATTCTATCCTTACAAAGTAATTCGCTTCAGTCAATTCGTTTCATCAACGGAATGCACGAACATGAGTCAACCACCCTGATTGGACAGACTGCAGTCACAATTGAATTGATCGCTTTTCAATTTAAATCGCAGTTGGCAAGGGGCAATTCGATGTCAGAAAACTTTGATCTCCTGGAGATAACTGATTAACAATCCTAGAATAGTACTTATTTGTCGGATTCGAATTGCGCATGAAGTATGGATATTCATTGTCAGTTCTGTTTCGAGAGATGATACAATGGCGGATTTTTTCTTCTATCTCCATTCTTTATCGTCTACCAATCATCTTTTATTCTGGTAACAGAGTACATTTGTGTATTTGATAGTAGTGAGTAATTCAATACAACCTTGAATGACTCTGACATCATAAAAATTAACAATTAAAAAAATAAAAATCAATACATTATCTTTACTTTTTGATCAAAGACTTGCAGTGTTCAAGACAGAGAGTTGTTATTTGTTTTCACAATGATTTGTGGAATTGAACCTGAAGAAGTTTCTCGCTTAGTAGAAACGAATTATTATAGATAAAGAAGATTTTTTTTTCGAATATTAAAGAGTTTGTGTAGTACAGTCATCCCTCGAGTTATGTCCGTGATCCCAATAGGGAATAAATAATATTTTCGACCATATTTTCGAACAAGATGCAAGTGATCGTAAAGTAAAAAGATTTCTATTTAGCAATAATACATCATGCGCAGTGGCAACTTCCTTCGGCAAACGGCACCTGTCTTCAACAGTTACTCTGTTGATTTTGTGTTTGACTGTTGACTTTGTTTACTTGTGTATTTATTGTTTAATATTTTGCGATATTTGTGCAACATGGCCCCTACACGCCTAATCAAAAAACCTAGTGATGAATCCGAGCAATTTATCTTGAAACGAAGTTGCAAGTTATAAAGCAACATGAATCTGGTAAGCCCGTCAATGTGATCGCACATGACTTCGGAGGGTCTCATTCTACAGTGACGACCATTTTGAAAAATAAGGATAAAGTCGTAGAGGCTGTGAAAGGATCTGCTTCCATTAAATCTATGATAGTGATGAAGCAACGACAAGGTCCTTTTCTAATCTAAAGCTACAAAGTTCAGCTACAGTCGTAGTGAATATGGCCTCTTCTTCTCTCTTTCATCATTAATAATGTTCTTGTTTTTATCAATAATAATTGTTAATAATCCAGTATCAGTGAAATATACAGTGTTTGGGACAGTATACTAATTACGATTAAGTCCCTAACCCCTATAACTGATGATTTAATGTATCGACTTACGTC
>JAFIDM010014012.1:54593444-54607943 GCA_023159025.1 Thereuonema tuberculata
AATTCGCTTTCCACTTTTTTTCTTGAGTTTATCTTTTTCTTTTCTTAAGCATTACGTCGTTCTTTTCCATTATATTCGTGTGGTACTTCAATGATATTTACAAGTTGTAACAAACATTTTGAAAAAATACGTATATTAAAAAAAAAAAAAAAAAAAAAATGCCCTACAGGTTACCGGATCTACGTTCGGACGCCTGAGTTGTCACCTGACGAAGAGGTCCAAACGTGAATCCCGTAACACGTAGTTACAATTTCTTTTTTTAAATTTATGTATTTTTTTTTTTTTAAGTGTTTCCAATTAGAAACATTTCATCAATCTTTGGCTAAAACGGAGAATAGGGTACAAGCCAATCAGCATCTTCGGAAGGATACATCGGTGACGGGTGGTTTACCGCTTTGGTGACTGATAGTTACAGTGGCCTAAGTTACTGACTTGTGTTGGTGCTTGGAATTATCCTAAAAGGTTTATTCTTTGTTTATTTTTCTGGTTTAATGGTTTATATATGCCTATTTCACTGTGGTTGCCCCTTTTAGCAAGAGGCGGAAGCGGCCATCAAAACAAGTTCGCCGAAGGCTTGTATCCTGATCTCCGGTTTTACCCAATCTTTTTTCCATCCACAACAATAAAAACTTACTTCGAACTGATAAATTTTCTAACAATTCCTTAAGACAGCATATCACGTTCTGATATTGTTGCTTATCTATAATTACAAATTTAAGGAAAAGTAAAAAGAAAAAGAAAATTATTCTTCAGTCACAGTTATGAAAAGGGTGGCGAAGATAGTTGCAGATTTTATATATTGTCAAAATTAAATGTGATCTTTAAGAGATCAATTACTATTTATAAAATTTAAAAAAATTGTAAAACCTTGCAATACCTTAATATCAATGACCGCCTCCAGGCCCTCCACGTACAGCACAAGGAGACTTCTCTATATAAAATTTTTCCATTTCAAAATAATTTCTTTCTCTCAAGAAAGAAATAAGAGATAAAAAAAAAAAGGCAAATTTATTTAAATTTATTTTATTGCAATTATTTACTTAAGATACGGTAACTTTATTAATTTGCTAATTTGCTCGCCCTCCACTCCCAATAGAAACATTTTTATTAATATCAGAAATTTGATTAAATCCAAGATAATTGTACTGCTCGCTTCATAATTGATTTTCAATTTATTTTTATATTGTTACAATACATAATTGTTTTTGATCAAGATAATTAATAGATGAAAATTAAAAATTTGCCATCATTTACTTAACAATGTAACTATCAAGCCGGGAATCACGTGATATAATTTTCTCACAACCCGCGAGCGCGTCTCCGAGACTTCATGTTTGATTAAAATCACGTGACATGTTGATTTTTCGATGAAAATGTGAGCATCTCGGAGACCGTCTCGGAGACCCGGGATGTCTCGGAACGTCCGGTTGATCCACGCAGAAAAAACCGAAAATATGAGCATCCTCAATATTTTATCTAACATTTGACACCTTATTTGTAATTCTGTGTCTTATAGTTTAGGAGGAGATAGGGCCAGATAATTTACATGAAATGAAACAAATAAATAAATAAAATTTGTATGAAGTAATGTTTTGAGATAATTTAACAATAGTTGCATTGCTAATATTAATATTATTATTTTAACTTATCGCTTGATATTAAATTGTGTTATCTATATTTAAATACTTTAATAACGAAATTGAATCTGAATCGGTGACCTTATTGAGATTGTTTTTTGTTTTTTGAGAAGTTAAAAGCAAACAACACAAAAAAAGAAAAAAATATAACACCCCTATCACCTTCCGTTAAATAAATAATAATAAAAAAAAAGTCCTATATAATAACAATAATAATATAAAATGAAAAAGGCGAAGTTGAAGGTGGTTGTACGGATTCCTCCTTTGAGGCTTCTCCATTTCACGAAGGGACCGTTGGCGGCAAAACAATTGGGTTGACTCACTTCAGTGGCATTTGTGGGTTGACAGGGTTCAAGAGGTAAGGACTCCCTCGCTCTATGCTAATGAGCTTCATCTGCTGGGGAATTAAAGTCGGCCTCAATCGAAAGAACCTCGTAAGGAAATGAAGACCTTCCAATTTCTGCTTCTAGCTTTGAGAGACTGAACGACTTCTTTTTTTTTTTTAATACATTTCACTAACACAGGAAATAAACAAAGCCTTAATGTTATTCTTAAGATTCTTTATTATTTTTCTTTCTTTTTCTTATTTTTAATTCGCAAAAGCACAACTAAAAGCTTACATTTACATTACAATTATAACTAGGGTAAGGGATTTGATGATTTTGCATCTTTTTTCTATGAAGGTTGAAACATGTTGGCTCCCTTATATGAAAATGTGTAACATTAAATGATTAGTTAAATAAAGGGCATTTTTTTTCGTTAGGGCATTTTTTTTTGCACTTTTCGGCATTTTTTAGGGATAAGTCATTTTTTTGGCAATTATTTGGTCATTTTGAGCATTTTTAGTGGTTTTTTGAAATGGTAATGTCATTTTTTTATACTTTGAGATTTTATGTATTATTCAGTATCTTTGCTTGTCCTCATTCAAGCCAACAACGACCTTTTTTTTTTTTGGTTGGCAAAGTTAAAAAAGGTAAAAAAAAAGGTTAAATGTAATAAACTCAAATGTTTTATTGGTCATTTTTTTTTTATTTTTCTGTCATTTTTTTTACTATTTTTAGGTCATAAATGCATTTTTTATTTGTCATTTATTAACAAATTATAGGTCATTAAATGCCTTGCCCTAATTACAATATATTATAATTCTAATATAAAATCAATATAATATCTACTGAGAATAACAATACAGACTTGCCGTTTTCTGAAAATTTATTATTTAAATTAGCATTAATTACCAAAATTGATCAACTTCGAATTAATTTTAATCGTTTCACCACAAATTAATGGTTTATCTAAAAGGATTAATTTTCATTATTGAAGACATACACAAATCCATTGTTCAGCTTCTAATGTTTTTTCTGTGGAATTTTTTTGTCAACTTTTCGACGATCCACTCGGAAAATACTTAAAAGTATTAAATTTGGATCGTCTTTAGTTCGGAAATGTGCACGCTAAGTTTCATGAAGTGTTCTTCAGTGGTTCAGAAGTTATTAATTCACTCCTCCCTTTAATGAGTGGATTCACATAAGACAGACAGACTGACAAAGTGGACGAGCCTCCATTTCCTAGGAACTCCATTTGAGAAACTGATGTTTTAATTAGTTTTTTTTTTTAGTTTTTTTTACTTTGCACTAACTGCAAATGAAATTGCTTCATTTGGGAGCTATTGCGTTTGTCCTGTCCGTCCGTCCACCCCCAACAACTCCCTAACGAAATGTCGGATCGACAAACGGACTTCACCATCGTTTTCAGAGGCCCAAACAACGAAGGAATAGAATATTTTCAGGAGCCAACGACCCCCATGTTTGAGATATTTGGCATTGTTTTTATTGGATTTCCTCTATTAGCTTAAATGTCAGAAATGCAACCATTTCATTTCAGTTCTCAGTTACAGTATGATCTCAGACTCATATACTGAAGGTTTTGGTTCGAATCCGTAAATCTACTTTTTTTGTCTCCTAATCTTTTTTTTCTCAATGTCCGCGTGGGTTTTGTTTTGTTTTTCTTATTTTCCTAATATTTTTTTTTTTCCTAACTATTTTTTTTTAAGAAAAATAAATAGTACAACTGTTAAAAGCACATAGGTTTATATATAAAGTTAAAAAATTATAAAAAATATATAATTACATGATTTTACGGTTTTTGGAATGTTTTAACTTTATACATAAACCTATGTGCCTTTAACAGTTGTACTATTTATTTTTCTTATGATTTATAATTAAGCACGTTAAAGTTCTTACTTATTCTAATTAACTTTTTTTTTTATTATTATTATTTTAAAATATTTTTATTATTATGGGTCGCCCTTAAATTTCTATTTCAGCATAAAACTACATTCACTTCCCTATACGAATCTCTCTTCTTTAAATACAGTTGCTGTGACGCTATTTAAAATAGGCTTCAGTGATGTCATAGGAGAACTTGATATCTTTCTCCTTGTAACGACTTCCTCATTAACGAGCCCCCACCCACCCTTTCTTCTTCTTCTTCTGTTCGGCCAATGATGTACTTTGTATGTTTGACATTCGAAGACAAAAAAGAAGAAAGGAAATTCAAAGCAAAATAAAAAAAACCAGAAAGAAGAATGGTAACGTCTTTGGATGATTTGAATTTAACACACCCTTGGAGCTAAAATTGTCAGTGAATGTCGGAGGAAATTGGAATCAGATTCCCTTCAAGTGTCTCAAAGTGACGAGAAAAAGACTCTTCCATCGCCTTTTCAATGTGTTTATTTCTCATCAAATCATTTCCAGAACACACAGTAAAATTTAACTCGGGTTTGAATCAGAAAATGAAATTGTCAGAAATGGGTTTCATCAAATTTGAAATCTTCTGTGAAATTCAATGTTCAATGAAGCATTCAATTTTTTCTTGACTCCTTCTATCCTGTTTTTGATTTGTTTCCCATATCTTATAATAGTGTTTTCTTATAATAATACCACCTTATCTTTTCCACAATAATTCCTAAACAATGTCATTCTTATAGCTATTTTTGTATAAATTTCTAGCTTTGCTAATTTTATATCATTAATTGTATATATATTGATAAATTCTCTGTAAATAATATTAGATTGAAAATGGGCCGGCTGTGTAAGGGCTCGGAAGCTTCCTTAAGACATAATTGTCGTATGTATAATTTCAAAATTTATAAAGAAATTTTTTGCTAATCTAATGTATGTTTAAATTATTTATTTAATGATTTAATATTAATACAGTAAATATGTTGTAAAACTTACCAATTTTGAAGTCATTAATATCTCCTCTTAATCTATTACACCTACTTTTTTTTAATGCATTTATAAAGTAATAATTTACATAACTAACTTCTTCATTTTATTCTTTCAGTTTAATATTTAATAGATAAAAAAAGCCTTAAGATGTTATTCCAATATAGGCCTTGAATGTTCTTGGGTTCGCGGGAGATATAGGCTTCCTGCGATTCTCGACCAGTGGGACTACTATTTAAAATAAAAGAGAATTAAATACTGCTATATTTCTTTGAATCAATATTTTACGTGTACTGTGTATCGTTGAAATCATTACTAAAGCCGTACTTCTGATTATAGCAAAAACTTTATACATGAAAGATATATACACTAAAACCCGACTAGTTTCGCTGACGAGAGGCAGCTTTATCAAGTCAGCGAAACTAGTCGGTTTTTAGTGTATATATCTTTCTTGTATAAAGTTTTTGCTATAATCAGATGTACGGCTTTAGTACTAATTTCAATAAATACTGCTATATTTTCACAACGTTTTCAATTAATTCATTCCCAGAATTCTGTTTTAAGGATTCTTTCTTTCGTACATTCCAGAAGCTTCTAGAATTCTAAATAACAAAGAAAACATTGTTTATTTACGACAGAATAAGACTTATTTTGTTGTTGTTTTCCTCGTAATGTTGAAACGTCTTAAATATCGTAACTAATGATTTAGGATTTGGGGAAACCAAGAATTCTGATGTTGATTTACGAGAAGGAAAATATAAATTATATTTACTAGTATTTGTGGTTGAAAATGTAGTACTTTCGCTTTGAAATTACAAGAATACAGAGATTTATTCCCCTACTAATCTCCCCCCAGTTTGTTTGGCATTCCCCTAAATTGTTTTAATGCTCTCCCGCCGAGCAGGGGAAGGGAATTGAAAAAAATATTCACACCCTCATATGATATCTTCCCAACCCCTCGCCTAAATTATAAACACTCCCCAACTGAAAACATAGAAGGCTATGATTTAGGGTCAATATTCCGAGGTGGATTCGTCGTTAGATCAAGTCAAGTTTATTTGAAAAGTTTATTTGACTTTTATGGTTAGTTCTAGTATATATGGACCGATTACAATAAAATGATTGAAAATTATTACCCTTTTCATAGACATTATAGCTCAGGTCACAAAAGAATACGAAGAGGGAGTGGCAACTAGTAATGCATTAATCAGTCCAAGTATCTTAGCGCCATTGTTGTAATGGCGCAGATTGTGCATGAATTAATGCAAAAATAATGCAGTTTTATATATTACTGTCATTCCTTATACCTTGGACGATTCGACATTATTATTATTATTGTTATTGTAAGTTTTACTATATTTTAAATTATTAAACTAAAAACTTTGCCATGATTTACTTAAATCTCTTTAGTTAATTACTAGATGGCTGCCCGTCCCTTCGCTCCGGAAGCTTCGAATGGGTATCGAAAAACAACCTTTTATTTATTCAAAAAAAAAAAAAAAAAAAAAAAAACCCAACCCCAATTACATTAAGTAAACTAGAAATAAAATTAAAGTTTAAATTCTAAAGGAAACATGCAATACAATATGGAAATCTATTCGTAACAGTCGGAACTTCGCGCAGTTGAATTGACCATGCCACAATAGTCGTTGTCTGATAACGCTCGTGCGACATTACATTGTTGTCGACAGAGTTAACCATGCAACAATACTCCTGCTGCCTGGCAACGCTCATGCAAACTTCAATTCACATTCATACACTGTTTTGTTTTAATAAATAAAATAGATTTTTAGTTGATTTCTTTTATTCTTAATTTGAATAAATTCTGTTCTGTGAACTGGATCATTTTCTTACATCCATAACTTTCACATCAAAATTTGAAAAAAAACTATATAATCAAAAGTTAAGTTAATGAAATTCAGTCAACACCTTTTAACCGTTCTAAGATTAACTAGAAAAATATATTGTTCATCAAAAATTAAGAGCAATCAGATTCATCAAAATGTAATACAAAAATAATTAACTTGGATTGGAGAAACATTTATGCATTCATGAATTCAAAATTATAACTATTCCGTTACTGCGTTCTGAAGCCTTTTTGTGACTTAGCAGCTTAGGAAGGTCTACATATCTTCTATAAAATGCATAATTACTTAAACATAATTCATAAACTTTCTATAATTACAAATACAAAAGAAATAGCATTTAACACTTGATATTCAAGAAAATATAAACAAGGCTATTCACTGATAAGAATGTGTAGGTTTGCGATGCGACATCTAGAGGAAAGATAATGAATTTCAGAATCATTCATTCTGGGAGTGAAAACTAGAACTAAGATAATCATGGTACGATCTTCAGGCCCGGTCTACACTAGCGGTGAAACGCCACGTTACTTTAGACCCCAGACTTTCTGATACAGATAAAGTTAAGGAAAATGCACCCTCATACCCTGGTTTCACGGAACTACTAAAAACTGGATTCTTCGCATTTTCTCAGTTTCTGAGAACCACGTGACCAGTCATGGCGGGAGTCGATAGCACTGTCCGAGTTGTGACAAGTAGGTATACCGAATAAAGTCGTTTCCAACATGGCAGCTGTCGTTCCCACCACGCCTCAATGACAACAACATACAGAATGGAGTGACGGTGAAACTGTAATTTTACTGAAAATGTGGCAAGAAAATATTGATGATCTGAGGCGAATGAAGCGAAATCGTCGAATTTATGAAAAAATGAAGACAGAATTAAATGAATCGTACAAGATAGAGAAAACCTGCGAGGAAATCAAGAACAAAATTGACAATTTAAAATGGAATTAAAAATTGATATTTTCGAGAATGTGGAGCTGCAACATCCTAAACATAAACATAAAAACAAACTTTTGTTTTGCCCTTGCTGCGAAACAATAACTTTGCTGTTTGGCGCCATTTTGGTTTAGCACAGTCCCAGGATGCATTGCAAAAAACTGTTTTTTCTTCTTCTCCCGTGAAATCACTCACGGTACGATAATTCGTTTAGGAATACGTCACAAACATACGTCACAGGGCTGAACTAGTTTTATACATCGACTTCTTCTCCCGTGAAACCAGGGTATCACGGATCTACCTATTCGTGTGGACTGCATCTTCCATTGAAATGTATGGAATTTAGCTCGATTCTTTAGCTCGATGACGCTGGTGTAGACGAGGCCTAACACAATAACGCCGGTATCTTTATTTTTACGATAATGTATATTACATATATTGTTTTATGTAGATATAATGCTTTCTAGTTTTCTTAATATACATCCACATACCCTATTAAAATATTGAGAATATGTTGAGTGAAATGAATTGCTTGGGGGGAAAAAAAATCGAATCGTCTGTGATCCATAGTAAATTTTAAAATAATTTTAATTGAAAAATAAGTACACTAGACATACGATACCATTCTGGACGTTCCACTTTAATATGGAATGTTAGTACTGGTATAAATTAAGATATAATAGGAAAAAAATAAAATAACAAATAATAAGAATTCTTTGCCATCCACCATTTCTTTAATCTCAAATGTAAACATTCAAACAATGAATCAAAGGGCGCTGCTGGGTTTTAATATCCATAGTCGATGTTAAAATCTTGAAGATGGCGGAGAAATGGGACACTTAGCCAGAAGAAACAAAAGAACAACTTTCAAGATTTCATGCATCGTCGTACAGAAGGTTTTCCAAAAAGATTACCAACTCCGTAATCTTACCAAAATAGAATAGACTGGTTCGAAATAAAATTTGTGTTATGGTTGTATAAAACAGAAGGCGTAATAAGGTTTGTGGATGAGGCGAGGATTCTATGCAGTATGCTATCATTAGGATACTGTATACATCTGGATTTAGTCGGGGATCCACTACAGATCATACAAAATAGAATACGATAACTGAATTTTATTGGCAGCGCAGATTGATCATTGTAGTTGAAAGACATTCTGTTAATGTTGGGATGTTTTCTTATATCCCTAACACTACTGAAGTGACGTTGACACTTGGCGTCTACTAAACCTCGAAGAATAAGTCACCCGGAAATACAGTTTTTGAACTGTAGGCCTAGAACATTGTCTTAATCGTCAGATAATTCGTTACTTTCCCGCTAGATGTCGTATTGCAAACAAACAAACGCATTCTTGTGGCTTTCTCTGAATAAGGGATTTTGAATTATTTCCTCTCGGATCTTCTTGCAGTGTACTAGTATTTATTGTGCCGTAGTTTAAATCTTATCTTAAATAGAATATCAGTAAACAGAATGCAATTCGTGTTGCTGTAACTAATATCCTAGTAGTTTGTAGCTGGTATATCACAATTATAAGGGCCAGAGTCTCTGTGTTCTTTGTATCTCAGTCATTTTCAGTGCTAGTAGTTCTGTTATATAAAAAGCAATTCATATATTTTGAACGTTACTATCTGGCATTGCTTCTTTAATATCAGCTGTTATTGAACGTTAATAACATAATTCAAAGATATTTATAGTTTGTCTAGTATTATTAACGATTTTATCCTCAAATTACTAGGTCTGATACTGAAATAGCAATTTTCGAGTGGTTGTTATCTGACCGAGAGAGTGCTTCTTTGATACGAGGACGCGTGGCAGTTGGTTATTGATATTAATGAATATCTCTGTTCAATGATAACCTCTCGAAGGGCGCTTGCTTCCCATTGGATCGCCTGCTGTGATCAGTCCTTTGCCGTCCCTGACTGAACACTGGTTGATGAATAAATCTCTGAACCAAATAAATCGTTTCTCAATAGCCACACCTTGTCCCTTGCTGAGATAAAAAGGACTTCGACCTCTGCTACGAATTAGATAACATTCGACCATTGATTTCGCCCTTTTCATTGCGTTCGCTCTGTGCGTCTGTCTATCTGGTTCAAGGCCCGACATATTCCATTTAAAGCCTCTGTTATTCAGTTTGTGAATATTAATACGTAACGTTATCGTAACAATAAATAACAATCTTCATTTTTTACCACTGTTTGCGAGATTACGTTTTGTGTGTAGTGTAATTAGACATTGCTTGTAAAAATTAATCCCCATTACATAATTACCGTTACTTGAAACATTACAATTGAGTTCATAAAAGAAGAGCTTCTGATGACGTAATTTCCTTATGGATTGAAGTGTCCAGGACGTTACAGCGCCATCTACTGCTAAAATGCGTAACTAACTCTTTTAAACATTACGAAAACATTCTGGTTGTTACAGGTCTTGAAATAATTAAAACCGTTCCACACTATTCCTCTTGCTTGGCTATGCAAAGTTTGTCCTTTCGTTGTCACGCTTATGCGATCACAAAACGACGCCATCTTGGACTGACTGCACGGAGTTCAATTAATGACGTCATGACTTATGACGTTTGTTCCAGGCAAAATCGATCGCTACGTAATGACCACATAAGGCAAATTCTTCTTTTATTGAAAACCTATAGTTTCAGCTTTCATCCCAGTGAGTTATGAGTACTGGGCGAATCAAACTGATGAGATCTTGGAAGATCGAAACAGTCTGTTTTTGATTCCCATTACGAAAATTCCAAATGTAGCTCAATGGATCTTTAATTGTTGTGCGTTTTTATCTTTTATTATTGCTTACCAACATTCTGTATGCACGTTAAATTTTGCAATTATTAGCTTTCATAGTAAACTTTTAAACAATACAAAAGAACTTAACGTCGTCGTATAACTCTTCTAGCATATATGCTGCGTCTCAGGTTATTAGGTGACTAACAACGATACGCAGAACTTAGAGATGGATTGTAGATGGATTTCAAATTTTTGACCGTTATTCGTGAACGACTATTGTTTAGGTCGCTGTAAAAATTAATTATTTGGATGATTTCAATACAAGGATTTTCCAATGTTTATTTTTTATCGTGTTCTTCTTCCTTTCTCTCTCCAGCCATCAACAAAACAAAACAAATACATACACACACAAACAGAAGAGTAAATAACTAAAGTCCTCCCAGCGAAAGAACGACCGTGGACACCAGATGGCGCAATAGTAGAATTTGAAGCGATTGTATATGTCAGTGTTTATGGCGGGAAAGTGTTTGGCTTCTGATAGGTTTGCCTCGCTTGAGAGTCGCCATTGTGAATAGTTTCTCTATACAAACTTCAGTCCTGGAATGATTAAGAGATCATGGGTGTAGTTCAAGGTCAGAGTCATTCTTTCGCTGGGAATAGTTTACATCACTACAATTTCGAAAATTTATTAGTTAAAAGCAGTTTGTTTTAAAGTAATTTGAGGAAGATATCACGATTTTTTTCTTTGCTAATTGTGGGTTCATCATTAATTGATGAGCTTCGCTAGAAAAAAGTTAGTTACTAATTCTTAATGAACTCTTTAAATTGATTTTTTTTAGCCACCCATTTGTGAGCTATTGTGAAAGCGACCAAAATCGGTAGCTATTGCGTTTGTCCTGTTCGTCCGTCCCTGTCTAACAACTTCCGAACAGAAGGTCTGACCGACAAACGGATTTCACTATTATATTTAGAGGCCCAAACAATACAGGAATTGGGTATTTTTAGGAGTCAACCCCCCCCCCCCCCAACATTCGAGATATGTGACATTGTTGTCGAAGTACCCTCCTAAAAACTCCCGAACAAAAGGTCGGATCGACCAACGGACATCATCATCGTTTTCAGAGGCCCAAACAACGTAGGAATTAGGTATTTTTAAGATTCAACGCTACCCCGCCCCACATGTTCGAGGTATTTGGCATTGTTTTCATTGGATTTCCTCTATTACCTTAAACGTTAGAAATGCAACCATCTCATTTCAATTGTCAGATATGGCTGAATCGGACTCGGACTCGTATACCGAAGGTTGTCCGGGGTTCGTACACATTTCCTTAAAAGAAAATTAAGGACTTTTAAGGACTAAAAAAACCAAAAAGTAAGGGCCTCTAAACGCCTTTGGGGGCCCGAAGCGGGAGTTCAACAACCAAAAAAAAAAAATTTATTATTAAGTTTTTTTTATTTTTTTCCTAACTTTTTTTATATTTTTCCCTTAGACATTATTGTACTTCCTTTTTTTTATCTATTATTTTTAAATTGTTTTATTACTATGGATCGCCTTTAAATATATATTATAGCACAAAATTACATTCACTTGTTTTTTTACTCATTGCGATACTAAAAAAAAAACGAAAAAAAACAAAAAAAAAACAAAAATCCATAATCTCTAAGACTAATAATAAAAACAATAAAACACAATTCTAAGCACCATATAAATCTTACGACCATTTATCAAGGTTTAATGTTTTGACTGTCTACGTAATTCAGTTTTTGTCCAATAAAATTTTCATTAGCATTAGCATTATAATTTAAAAAATTATAGCATAATTTTAAATTTTCAGAAAAAAATATTCCGGAACTTAGCATTTCCGCTGGTGCTTCAGCTTGATACTAAACGAACTCTCTTTCACCTCCCTATGACAATTTGGCGATGGTCCACTGCGACAAAAGCACGAATTATTCCACCAACTGCGGCAACGAAACACAACGACCCTAAAATGGCGATGAAATATCATTTCAGATCTAATTGTTGAAAACATATTTTTATGCAGGAATTTTATTGTTGAAATCATGACATGACTTTAATTAACCTAATCACTCCTTAATTAATAGATTTTTTTTTCGTTTGTTGTAGTTATTTATTCTTCACGAAAACAAGAAATTCCTCAAAGTTACTTTGTTTTCTTTATTTTTTAAAAAAAAATCTATTAAAAGAAAATTCGCTTTTTTGTTGTTGACGCTGAACACAAGAAATCTACTTTTAAATTTTCCATTCACTGAAAATGGATTAAATATGCAAATTAAAAATCTTAATTCCTCTAAATCTAACTAAAACCTCTCAAATCCGGCCTAATGTGGCGCCCCGGATTACAGAAAAGCCGGACTACCAAGAATGTTCTTAAAATAACTCAATAGCTCAATTTTTGTGAAGACCTAATGCCAGGTTTAATTAATTTAACCACATTTTCATAATTTTGCACTCAAATGTTTATTAAAAACAATACAAATGTGCTTTTTCCGACACCAAACTCTAGTGATATTTGTTTTGCAGATTCCCCTGCATCCAATCTCCTTAACGTATTAAGCTTCTGTTCCATATTGACAAAGTTCTTCTTTCTTTTTGCACTCATAATGAATACGCGCGGATAGGGAAACAAACTAGGGAAACGAATTTAGCTATTAAAAAAAAAAAAATTACGCAGAATTACCGAGGGCCGGATTTGAGAGGTTTTACTGTAGTTATAATTGAATGACGGTTAGGCGAATTTAAATAGATTATAAATGGATTGGCGTAGCCTAGTGGTCTAGGCGACGGCCTGCTCTGAAGCAGAAGTGTCGGAACCTGGGTTCGAATCCCGGCGTCGGCATGGATGTAACTTTCTTCGTCTATGTGTAGTCCGTTTCTGAGGATATAACGTGAGCTGCCTCCTATGGCGTACCCTGGACAACGATTATTCGGCAAAAAGCTCACAACTCTTGTCACTTGTCAGGCCAATGGCAAAAAAATACCAAGAGTCCGGCTTTAGGAATTAATTGGATTGGAAGCATTGTTAGATGTTCTTGGAAATTCAGTATATGCTATAAGTAACACCTTTGAATTCGAACAAACCATATGCACCTCAATTCAGAGAATGAACATTTTCTGACCTCTGATCTCCCTGGTGACAATCGTTTTTTTGTAAATCTCTGCAGTTGGTCGCTAGAGGTCTCTGAGCACGCTGAACCTTGAAGAATCGGATCTGCATGACAATCTGTATATAGGACAGCTCTGACTTCAATACTGATGGTCGGTTTTCTTTAGACCCCGGAAGTTGTGCAAATGTCCTAAAGATATAATGCATATGAGGACATTCAATAAAATGATCAAAGGAGACATATGAATGTCTCTTCTTCCAGACCAACACCATCTTCATGACGCATTTTTCGTCGTAGCATGACCTCAACCAATCTCAACACCTGGGTCCAATTTTCAATCCTTTTAGGCTTCTGATAGGTTTAATCCCGGTTTAACCGTGTGTCTGTGGACAAGTATCATTAAAATCTCATTAAATTATCATTAAGCACAACAATCACAACAATCGCAACCAGGGCTGTCTCGTGGGCGGGGCGCCCCGCAACTGCAAAAATAAGACAACAAAATTTGAAAAAATTAAGCTAGATGTACATAACGTATTTTTTAAATTTTTTAAATAATTTAATTCCCGACACTGGTATTTTTGTAAGGTAATCCGATTAGGTGTCTCTTTTTTGGGCACAAAAACGCAGACAGCGACGCAACTTTGCTAACGAGTGACTGGACGCGATGCGGCTTAGATCTTGTCCAGTCCACGTCGCCCCAAGTCGCATTGCTCATTGTGTGTTTAACCCCATTATGTTTACATGTATTTGATAGTGTCGCGTCACGTCGCTCGCTGTGTGTTTGTGTTTGAATCCTTACAGATACGTGTAATGTCGGGTGGGTGCACGTGGGATTGAGTTGGGGGGGGGGGCGCCTGACGAAATCTTGTCTCGGGCGCCAACAAGCCATGCGATGGCCCTGATTGCGCTTTTGCATTCACGAGAATCACATCTACAATACAGCTCAGCAACAATCA
>JAFIDM010014012.1:54608382-54623115 GCA_023159025.1 Thereuonema tuberculata
TATGATTCTAACTTTTCTTGGCCGTACCGGCCTGGTCGTGCGGTCTAAGGCGGCGGTCTGCCGTGTGGCTGTTGTGCCGGTACCCGGGTTCAAATCCCGGTCGAGAGAATGGATGTTTCAAATTTCCTTTCCTGTATTTATCAGCCTCTTCTTCACTTTCTCTTCGGTCTGACGTCATTCCTTAATGGCGTCCTAAGGAAGGCAACGGGAAACCACTTCATTATCTTTCCCTAGAAATTCTCGGGAGTCTGTTAGGGGTTCGCCATATTGGAACACTAGCGCTCCTGGGAACACGGATGCTTCGCTACGAAGCTCGCATTTCGATGCGTACCGTACCAATTAATTAATTAATTAACTTTTCTTGGAAAGAAAAATGCGTAAAAAATCTCGTAAAGTTTTATTTTGTGAAGTATGTTCAAATCTAATGTTTCGTATTTAGATTCTTATCTCCATTTAATTCTACTAAGTTCGGATTGAAGTAGAAGCAAAGTTTTCAGACAAATCCTCTGTTAAAAAATTACTTTTGCTGAAAGATGATCACGATTTGAGATTTAAGTTCAAAAGAGGATTTCAGAGATTTATCAGTGGAGACTAAGGATTTGGAGACAGAGAAAATCCTATCTGCATGACTTCGGCCTTGACTTTGTCTTGAAGTCTAAGTACAAATAAATCCAAATCAATAAGAATAAAAAGATAAAAAATAAAATAAAAAAAAAATAAAACGGGGGTGGTTTTTATCTAAACAAGGTAGGGATAGCGATTAGTAAACCAATCACAATGCTTCGCAACGGCTTCTGAGTCACCTTTACTTTAGAATAGATTGCGCCGGGATGGTCTAGAAAATACGCGCGCGAGGCTGTTTGCGAGCCCATGCTATCTTACCCATCCCTCCCTATTTATATGGAATAATCGTTCATTCTTAACTCAAACCTTGTTAATACACTGAATTCCAAATAATGATTTAAAAAAATACTTAAGTTGAGAAATTGTGAAAAGATTTAAAATGGGGAGAAAAAATTGAAGAATAAGAATTGCCCATGAGGGGATCGAACCCACGACCTTCGCGTTATTAGCATGACGCTCTAACCAACTGAGATAACAGAAGCCGTTGCGAAGCATTGTGGGATATGTGTCCACAGACAAACAGACAAACCGGGGATATAAGGCGTCAGAAGCCTAAAAATTCGTCTTCCTTACGACTGCGACAGGTTCGATTCCTGAAATGGGCTGCTGAATGTTTGTATTGGAAGCTTATTTTGAAAAAGTAAATACACATTTACACATTTGTAATAAACATAAAATCGAGCGATCTTGTGTAATTTCTAATATAATAGCGAAATACCCGTTCTTCGTGAGGGTTACCAAAAAAAAAAAAAAACAGATTTCCTGATATGCAGGAGAAAGAAATTGAAATTGTGAGATCACTTCGAAACTTTCCGAGTTCGTACAAAATCACGTGATAGTTATAAAGTAATGTTACATTTACATCGAGATCAGAGAATATAAGACTTCCCATCCCTTTCTGTCCTTCTCGACATCCCTATCACTTCGAACCTTTCCAGTTCATTACAAATTAACATTATATTCTTATTATGCAACCCCGAATACCCCGTAGAAGTATCCTTCAACAAAGTTTGTGCATCCTCCCTCCCTCCCCGCCCCCTGTTTACATCTTTAGGGTTCGATATCGAAAATTAGACCAATTAGCATCTTTTTTGATTTCGACAAAGAACTCATGTCAAGTTTCGTGTTTCCACCTCATGCGGTTTCGGAGATACGCATACCCTTCATTAAAGTTTGCCCCCCTTCCCCCCCCTGTTTACACCTGTTTAGGGCTCGATATCAAAAGGGTAGAGAGTACCTAAGCAAAATTTGGTTCAGATCCGTCAAAAGGTGTAAAGCTCTATAGAGAACATACAAATGTACAAACTTTGACTTTTATTTATGTAGATTGTACATATGTAGAGATTAAGCGCTATTGTTAAAAATGACATTACTACTGATCAACGCTGATTTATTCAAGCCGTTTTGTAATTCAAAACAATCTTAAGCGTTGCTTCCATTGAGTTTGTTACTAAGTCTAGGCTCCCATTTTGCAATCATTTAGGTGACTGAGTAAATGGCAACTTGAGGTTGAGGATATGATGTATTCTCAGGATTGTTGATTCAGTGTAGATAAGACGCCAGTGTTGTCCATTTATTACTATTTTCCTGACACGATCAATGGCCATCTGAAACCGGAAAATCATCTAGAACGAAAGCCGGATTTCCTCCCCAAACCTACAGGCCAAGGGGAGTCCAACGGAATTATGATTCCCGGGGCTCCGACTCCCGGTTTGGGCTGTGAAAGGCTTACACATACATAAGCAGAGAACACTACTAGTACTCCTTCCGGGTCTCTAAAGTTACAAAGCAAGATATTAGCAAATTTGTTTTCAATTTTGAAGGTTTTGATATTAACAGCTTTGTTTTATGTCCAGTTTCCAATAAGAGGCCAAAGTACTTTTAAATAATTGAGGTGACATTTCATATTTATGAATTAGTGTTATTTATTACATCTTTATTATTCTGTATCTTTTCAGTTAAAATTAAATTCTAACCTCAAATAGTTTTTCTTTATTCTTAGAAATTTAATATATCATTATTATATCAGCAACCTATCAGTAGCACTTGGCCAATATGGCCAATACTTATATTGTGGTGAATGTTACCGAACATCTGGTTCGGTAAAATTAGACTGAAATCAACTAATAATAAGATCCTGCAAGAACTCCGTTACTTAGATGATTTAAATAGACTTACGTATAAAGGCTGTGATTGGTTGTCGTGCTTTGATTGGGGATTTAAATTATACAGGGGATTTCACTGATTTTTAACTCTTTTTAAATCAGGACGAATTAGGGATAAGAGGCAAGGCCAACGGAAAATTTAAATAAAGTAATGGAATTAAATAACAAATAGTAACAATACTGAATCGATAATAAAATAAATGCTGATAAAGATTATTACAATTATAAACATTAAGATAACTAAGAATATACAGTGAATAAATAAGAATACAGTCAAACTCGGCTATATCGCGAACTTTCGGATCCAAGATCTCGAAGATCGCGATCTGCCCGAGCTTTTTTTACTTCGCGATGTCAAATATCGTATACTCGAACCCTATTATCGCCCACACGATTCCAAATCGATTTAAAATGGTCATTTCGCGATTACCTATATCATTCAGAGCGATGTGAGAGAATTTTATATTTATAAATATTTATAAATCATTACCTTTTTAACACTTTGATGGGTTGTAATAGCCAAAATCTTCACATTTCTGTTTTCTTGCGGTTTGGCGCCGCCATCTTGGCCGCGAGCAGTTCTCTAAATTCAATCGATTTTCGTACTTTTTGGGTGAAAATGTGGTAAATTTAGCAATTTTACAATATTCACCTTTTCCAAAATAGAAGGGATCCAAGACCAAATCGCGTTATATCCGAATTAGCGATATAAACAACCGTGTTACAGCCGAGTTTGACTGTAAAATAAATAGCAAAATAAGAATACAGTATATATATAGTGAATAAAAATCATTACAATATTAAATTCCAACATTGAAGCCAATACAATTTCTTATCAGAGGCAGAGCTATATATATTTTCTTTTCAAACTTCTGCCTATCACGTTGTTGATGCAGGGGCATTTAAAAAATTTTATTTTGGGTGAGAGGCCAAGTTAAGAAATTGACCAACAACAAAATAAATAGATAGATATACTTTTTTTTTTAATGCGGGAGGGGAGGGGGATGTGCAAGATCATTTCAAGTTGTCCAACCCAAAAAAAAAAAGACGAAATGAAATCGGGCTAATTTCTTCCAATTTGAGATTTCGGAGGTTCCAGGACTCCCTCAGCCCTCTCCCCTCTATTTTCGCTCATTATTTTTCTATTGCTGTATAAGCAAGCTTTGTTTCACTTCTGATACCGATATATTCGCACTTACGACATGTTAGGATCACTGTCATAACTCGAAAATTGTTGTGACTTGTCCTCATTTGACGAAATCTTAAAAGCCATGATAAGAGAGGTCATCAAATACACTGTATCTTATCTTATTCCTTAAAATAGACTTCGAGTCATGCTATTTTTTTTTTCAGAAGTTTTTTTTTTTTAATTTTAAAACAAAAAAGTCTGTGACTTTCTGATGAAATGAGAATCTAGCCAAATTTATCAAATGCTCAAATAAAAACCCTTCTAATAATATAATACAGTCGAACCTCCATATATCGAAGTAGCAAATTGCCGGAAAAAAATTCGATATATAGAAATTTCGATATATAGAATTTTATCATAATTACTCCTAAAACATTAAAATTAAAGCTCATTTTCGTATACGAAACTCAATTTCTAATTTATATGTTAATCACATTGAATGAAATTTAATATAGGTAATTAAAAAATGAATTAATATATAAGATTTATTTGAGTACTACATACCTTTTAAAAAAACAATAACCCAGACTGGTTACAATGATCACAGTTACATTTTTTTCTTTAAAAACTTCGAATATCTTACTGAACAGCCAGTTTTACGGAAAGTTTATCAAAGAAATGTTCGCTTTTATTCAGTCCACTAAAAACTTCATTGGAACATTTTCCGCGAATTGAAGTCCACTACATATTGTTTCAAACGCTTCTCGCATTTCTTTTTTTCAATGGCTTGGAAATGTTTTCAGATTCCTTTACTTCCTCTGGGTCTTCGATTTCTTAATTTCAGTTTAATGAAACGAACTCAGTATGTCTTCAGGTGTAGGATAATCAGCAACGGCATTCTGATTTTTTTTTTTTTTCATAGTCGACACTGTGTTTGCGGGAATAACAAATTTAGCTTTTTTGAGCATTTCGCTATCTACATTCTTCAGCAATTCAACTTTATCCACACTTTTATCCCAATATGTCTTGAAATTTTTTTTCGATATATAGAGATTTTTTCGATATATAGAAACAGTTTTTCTACGTAATGAACATGGAGATTTGCTAAAACTTCGATATATAGAAAATTTCGATATGGGGAAGTTCGATATATGGAGGTTCGACTGTATTTGATAAATAACTCATTGGGTTTAAATCCCTCAATATTTAACTTTGACTGACATTAATTATGCAAAGAAAGAAGATTGAAAAGGTCGGTTTGGGAAGAGGCGCCAAAGTGTCTTCGCTTGCAATATAATTAGCGGCAGGGGTCTATTTAGTGCTGGGGTCGATAACCTCTTTTCTCTAAAGAACCCTTTTTTTTTAAGAATTGAACTGAATCACTATATCAAGAAAACCCATCGACAAAATATGATGAATTCGTAAATGCTAAATTTTTTTTACTTTATTTTTTTTTTTTTCCAGAATCTTGGGTTTCGAAATACATTTGATTGAAATAAACAAGACTAACAAATTTGAAAACATGTTTTTAATTTGGGATTTAAATTTGTTCTGGTGAAATAAAAAAAAAAATACCTATAAAACGATAAATGTCCTTAGCGAGTAATAAATCACGCACTGGGAATACGTTCAGGTGTCCATTACGTAGCTGCAAGTGAGAGTTCAGCATATGGGGGAGGAGGGGAGGGTTTCACTTCGAAAATAAGCGCACTCATATTTTCAATGGGACCATACTGTGCGTTTATGAAAGGCAGACCTACCACTGGCGGACGATTTTACTCTGCAGAGGGATGATACGTTGAGATGGGCACTTTCCTAAGAAATTCTTTTGGACATTTTCGTTTATAAGAAAAAAATAACGGAGGAGCATTTTTGCAATAGTATTTATTCTTTCCATAATTCTTTCTCGAAAAGCGCAAATAGAACGCAACTACTAACACTGATAAAAAGTAAACATCCCCTCTTTATTTCTCCTCACCCCTATTTTGATGAAATCGAAGGAGACCTGACGCAAGCGCAAAAGCGTTGAAGGCTCTCATAAACAAAACCGAGCAGTACACAGGAGCGTACATTGTATTTTATATCGGAGGGGGAGCAAGGAACTGACCATCAAATGTCGTTTTCAAAATTTAGTGGGGCAGAGGTGGGTGGGGGCACGATCTGTTCAACTAGCTATCGAAACATTAAAAAAGACAATAGACTAATCTATAATTTTGAGATTTCGGTGAAGGGGAGAGTACTTAACCCTGTCTCATATGTCCATGACCACAAATATGCAAATTTTAAAGAAAGCAATCGGCCATTTTTGCGATTGATTTCGGGGTTGTTTCAGAGGAGGAAGAAGAGACCAAAACGAATGGTTCTGAGTTGGATCACTTGTCAATTTTAGGGAATTCCTTCCAACCGTTTTAATGTGATCCCATAGAAAGAAACAAACAGACAAAACGACAAATGTGTAGCTGGAATGGTAAGACTCAGTCAATAGTAGATTAGTAAATAATTATCTTTCATTTTATGGTGGTAGGTTAGCGCGCATTTATTGTAGGTTTCTTCTAACATTGGTAAAGTCTCCCAATTTATATCGGAGGAATAAAAAAAGGGTTGGAACTTTTTAAGAACTTTTTAAAATTGTAATTTTTAGTCGACATAGGCTAGGCGCCAGCCGTGGCGTCCAATGCGCCAGTACCTGGGTTCGAATCCCGGTCGTGGCATGGTTGTTTCTTTCGTCTTCTTCTGTGTGTTGTGTCCGCTGGGGACCCGAAATCTGCTCTGTAGGTAGTGGTCCCCATTTGTCTTCTATATGTTACAGGCTAGAGTCCGTATCCATTTGTGATCACGATTACTCGAAAGCTATATATCACAGTTAGCTGAAATTTTAGAGGTAGCTGTCAACGAATCTCTTTTGACTTTGGCAAAAATCGTTAATATGGGCAAATGAACTTTTTTTTTTTTTTTTAAATGTTTTATGTACTGTTTACTTTGCAAGTATTCGAAACTTAACACGCCAACTATGTATAGCGAGATCAGTTTTGAAAGATGGAGGCGGGTCTATGTTTTATTATATTAAGCTACGTATCAAATTTCATGAAAATCTGTCCAGTCGTTATTACGTTAAAACGTTAATATCATGTTAAGATACAAACAGACAATGGACAGAAAGTTTAATTGGAATTGTGAAACTTCGCTTATACTCAAAAAAAAACTTTTATGTAAGGTATATAAAAGAATAAAAACGCAAATAAAGATCTGGTCTGTTTTAGTTTTTTTTTTTTTTTTAATTTTTGATACCGGGAATACAAGACAGCCTGTTACTGGATTAGTGTCTTCCTCATTTGGATTTACCCAGTAGCTCAGTGAGAACAAAGAAACAAACAAAAGACAAGTAAACAATACTGGGTACTTTAAAAATTAAAAAGGACAACGTGTTAAATCCACGCTAGTAATCAGTTACTTAAAAAGGACTTAACTATAAATTAGTATCTATGTTACGTATAAAAATTTATATAATTTATATAAAATTTACCATATATACACATACATTTATATATCTATAGGATGATTCACGAAGATATGCAGAAACTTCGAGAGCTCATTCTACATGTAAAAGTAAAGGAAAAAAAGTTATATAAACATAGGTCCGGGAATGCTTCGGTATCGAGTTACGGCTAGCGAAAGATTTCGCCCATAATGTAGTACCCTGAGTGAAATGAAGACTTGCTGGAAGTCTGGGAAGGTAAATTAAGGGGCGAAATCAGTGGTTTCTTATGGTTGTTGACCTGAAAAATCGAATGAAACATGTCGCAGAACTGTATCTCCTAGTGGTTTGAAGCTTATTCCACGTGGAACCTACAAAAAAGTTGGCAACACAATAACAGCAATAATGTGAATTGCATTGTTTTGATTTATTGTGAGAGCTAACAACTGAGGTGTAGTCCATGTGCGTATTGTTGTACTACATTATGGGCGAAATCTTTCGCTAGCCGTAACTCGATACCGAAGCATTTCCGGACCTATGTTTATTTATATAACTTTTTTTCTTTACTTTTACATGTAGAATGAGCTCCCGAAGTTTCTGCATATCTTCGTGAATCACCCTATATATAAATTTTAATATTAATATGAGTGAGTAAAATTATTACGTAGGAATTATGTTATTAGTTTATTTTCCATTCATCATCTTACGGTTATTCCTTGATTCGCTAAATAAGGCTTCATTTAAAAAAATTTCTGTTTGCGAAGTTTTTCATTTTCTGTTTGTCTTTCGAAGCCAGCGAATAACTTGTTTGATTTGTGACGACTGGTCTTTAATTTTCGACTGCTCCATGTGAAGGGAGAGGGTGGTGTCGTCGTCCTCCGTAAAGAGAAACTCAAGAATTCCAACTTTCTTCTTTGAACAAGAGATAATCTTGGAAACGACCTCGACTTCGATCCCCGCCCTGACAAGGACGTCAACCAGCCGAGATGCTTATCGCACGACTCCAGATGGAAATGGATAAAAAAAAAAAAAAAAGCCTGCCCCCCCCCTCCCCCTTTTTCCTTTTTACGATTGGATTGTGTTTCAGGAAAAAAAAAAAAAAAGCCGACTTCCCAAAGACCCCACTGATCTGACCTCATCCCCAAGGGTTAAGTGCGCGTCTACAGGACTTTCTGTATCCCATCCCTGCTTTCCCACAATTCGCGGAATTCTGAGAAAATTGAAGTAAAAGTTAACATTTTTCAAATACGTTTTACCATAGAAGGTCCTGTAAGAACTTAATTCCTCTTTCAAGTTCTTTTAGTTTTCTTTGTTTTGTTTTGTTTTTTTTTTTTTGTTTTTTTAAATTGAAAACTTATGTAAACAAAAGTTTTTGTAAATTACCATGTTCAACGAATACAAAACAAGCTATATTTAATTTTCATTTCCTAAAAACTGATTAAAATCCTCAAATTTTAGATGCCAGAGATTTGTAATTACATCACAGCGCGTGCAAAGAGTCCATTGTTATTTATTGAAGACTGAGAGCGAATTAACTCTCAATTAATAGACTGTTTCGTCAATTAAGGCGATAGTTTCTTCACGGAAAAAATGTCATTTAAAAGATAAATTACCTCTGTTCTATTACTTCGCATTTCCATTTAAGAAATTCTCACCACCGGTTTAAAAGTTTGTAACAACACTTTAAAAAAAAGGAACAAAAAAGTTTTAAAAGGGCAATCTTAAGTAAATAATCATGTCCGTCCGTCCGTCTTTGTTAACGATAACTCAGAAACTGTACACCTACAGAAAAAAAACTGAAATTTTTCAAGTAGCATTATTTTGGTAAAACTTAGGACCTTTAGAGCAGGAGGTAAAATAGTTCCGTCAACTTAAGTAAATGAACAATTATTGTTATTATCATTATTATTTATTTATTTATTTTGGCAACTTTTTAATTGTGATATATTCGAAAATTTGACACTATATTTTCTTTTGTTTTGTTTTTTAATTGATGTCACAGAATTTTTTTTAAACTTGTTTCTAAAATTTAAGTTTATAAACTTTTATGAAGTACGTATATATAGGATAAACATCTGCATAATCTAAAGAAACAAATAACAAAGTTAAGCGAACGTTTTCTTTGTTTGGCAGGTTTTCAGCTGAGGATGACCTTGAGGTTTCCCGCTGGTCGAAACGTTCTGTTTTACGGTAATATGTTCTTTGTTATTTCTTAAATGTGTGAGATATTTTTTACGTAATAGTAAGGTTTTGATTCCCACACGTTAAAGTTAAATTTATAAAGTTAAAGAGAGAAGTAAAAGAAAGGGGTACCTAAATTATTAGATTCAAATGATAAATAAACATTTAAAGGGTGAACTTACAAAATTTTGTCCTAAGAAGAATGTAAGAATAATTAATAAATATTTTGTTTTAACTGTTTTAACGTGCAAATAAAAACTAATTAAACATAGGGACCATAGGCACCTTTGACACTTATATTAACAACTAAAAATTAAAACAAGGCGACGTTTCAAAGTGACAGTTAATCGATCTTTTTCGTCAGGCAAAGAGAACAAAAATGAACTTTAAAAATGTTGGAGACGGTCTCTACGTTTAATTAATATAAGAATATATTAATGAAATTCAAAATTCTGTGGTCATTAAGATTTGTCTCTTCGCACTCGAAATTTTCTGAATATTAACTATACAGTTTTCCTTAACGATTTAGAAGAAAAGCTTCGTAATAAGAAATTATTAATTTGAATTTGAAATGAAAACTTTTAAATCTTGAATCGCCGGCCTTTTTTTCGCAAGCTATTATTGAAAATAGTGACGGGAAGAAAAGTGTTTATAGAACTTTATAGTTGGGAAGGGGATAAAGGATCGGGACACAGGGGAGCGAAGGGCGTTGCTCCGGGCACGATGAGTCACAGCAGCCCTTGACAGCGTCGTTACAGAGCGGGAAAAGCCCTTAACGAGCGGAAACTAAAAACAGTCTCACAAGAGGAGTTAAAAAAAAATAGGAAGAAATACGACTCGAGATACAAGGCTGTCCAAGGAAAGATCTTTTAATTCACGTCTTGGTTGTTTTTAAATTGATTCTCTTCAAAAATAGAAAACAGAATAAGGAATCGAATGAATCAAAAAGAAATGGTTTCCATGGAAGCATTCGGAGCTTCGTTTCCTAAGTATTTTTGAAGTTGGTAGGATAGTACAGCTCGACAACGATATAGGTAAAGAATACGATCTTGGAAGAATTCGACTTACTAGGATGCACGATAGCAGGTCGGCGTCCGAGAGAACCATAAATGTAAAGACGAGGCTAAAAACTAATGATTGTTACTTTGTAACAATGTCCAGGATATATAGTATGGCAGGGTAATTGGCACCTGTAAATTATTTATATTATGTAAAACTTGACAAAGGAAAGAACTCTTTCCAAAAATTCGAAAATAAATGTAATTTTTTTTATGTATATTTGTGCTGAAGATATTTTGGATCTTATAAAAAGAAACGATATAATTTAAGGAAGGGGTATGAACTAAAGTAAGATGAAGAAGGAAGTTATCCTATCAAGGCCTACATCGAAATCTACACAGGGATATCAGATAAGTGTGAACCAATAGAATCAAAGTTAACATTGATTAAAAGAACGTTATGTAAACGAATCATCAAAAATAAATATTTGTATAATAACAAGGTAAAACAGCTTAAACTTGAAAAACTCTTTATCTGGGCGGAAATCCTAAATTTATCGAAGTAGAAATAATGTAGAAATAGAATGAACTTACATTGAACTGAAATATTTACTGATATAAATGACTAATATTTTCATTCTATAAGTGACCTATACGAGGCCCTTTCATCTAAAAGAAAGCATTTCTAAAGGAGGAATTTTTCGCCATCCTATATCTCTAAATGAAATCCCACAAAGAATCTTATGTTTATTTAAAAACCAACCATAAAAGCACATATACAAGGATAAAAAAACGACGTACGTTTCGAACCCCCGTCTATTGTGGGGTTCCTTATCAAGTTTTCCCCCCCTTGTTAAAAGAGATCCTCCTTGAATGGATTCGTGATTGCAAGCACACGGGGGTTCGAAACGTACGTCGTTTTTTTATCCTTGTATAAGTGCTTTTATGGTTGGTTTTTAATTAATTTTAAACTGCACGTATTGTTTGTAATCTTATGTTTATATTATAAATATATTATATAATTTGTAAGAATTACTTTATCTCCTGATCTTTAATAATACTATACTACTACTAATAATAATATATTAAAAAAGATGTAAAAGTTATATGAAATATATTTATATTGAAATACATTGTTGCCTATATATAATCTACCTATATACTGAAATATATTTGATCTATTATTATTTGAACTTATATAATTTTTGTAATTTATACGTTTTCATATCCATCCCTTTGGAGAAATCTGCACGTGAAACTCCCAAAGGAAATCATTAAAAGTTAATTAAAAGTAATAAATTTTTGTCAATGTATTTTATTTATTAATTCAATGGCCTTTTCACGTGATTTGTTCTTATTAAATTAATTGAATTTAGCAACTTTAGTATTTGAGAAGCTTAATAAATGTTCAGAAAAGGGAAAATTTGAAGTTACTATTTGTTTTCGGAAATAATTTAAAAAATTTAATTTTTTTTTTTTACTTTTTAAAACTCGAGTTTATTTATTTTTACATTATAATATCTGATAAATATAAAATAGCAAAAATTTTCATGTTCTGCAAAAAATAAATAACTAATCATACTATTTGTAAATTTATAAGCACAGTCGGAGAAATAACCAATCACAGTGCAGCGTTGGAACACGTGACGTCCCATTTGTAAACATGGCGTTCTACTATTCGCCCGACTTCAGAGGCGTATTTACACGAGGGCTAAAAGGGCTACAGCCCAGAGCGGCAACTTTAGGAAGCGGCAAAAAAATAAGAAAAAAACAAAAATCCTGAACTATTCAAAAAATATTAAGCATCATATTACAAGCAGAAAATGAAGGAAACATAAAAAGAAACAGACATTTCCTGGCTTTTTGATGTGTCTGTAAAGTATATGCGAACAGAGCACAATTTTTTATTTGAATCAGAATGATTCATTGGTTATACCTGTATTTACTTTGTAATACATATCTTCTGCGACTGTTATGTACGAAATATACTCCAATTATTTAAATTAACTTTGATGCTTAATTTTCTGTACAACAACTTTTTACAACATATTTTTAGAATGTGTACTTAAGGAAAGGAATACATCATAATGGGCCCCTATATTTATATATTTTTGTTTTCATACTCTGAGTAAGTAAATTCTAACGAATAGACGAGTTGTAAATTATCAATAACTTAGCTCAAAACTAAACATAAACATCAACATAGTTTACTAGTGATATATTCAGACAGGTAGGTCAGGAGGAAGGGCGGCAATTCTGGCATAGCCCATAGGCGGCAAAGTGTAAATCCGCCTCTGCACCAGATGTGATTTCTTCAGAGGTTTTCCTTGGAGGTAGGTGAAAGATAGTGTTCGTTCCTCATTTCCTGCTGACCTCACCGAACGGCGACATCATATCACCAATAAATTGCAAACATCGCCAGAGATACGCTGCACAGCGTATGGTCAGAACTGGATTACTGCTTGGATGTCTGACTCGTCAGGGAAGGCCGACACAGAACATTTATGGAAAAAAAAAAAAAAAAAAACTTAGTGAGTTTGGCTTTTATTTGATCTCTCGAAGGCAAACATCCCATTTTCCGCCGCCGAGCCTCTGAAATATGTCAAGGAATTGTGAATAAGCCTATATATAATTTCTATAGGGATCAGCGCAGAAAATGTAGCTATCAGACTGATTCATTTACCTAACCAGCAGTTTTTAATGACCAATACATTACTAATATAAAGGTAAAAAATAACAAAGATTTTTAATTACAGTAAAACCCCGTTATTACGCTCGTCAAGGGACCGTGACCTACAAGCGTAATAAGCGGGATAGCGCTTTAAACGGGGAATGATTTATATGATGGGGAAACATTTAGACACCATTTTACAGGAAAGATACTTGATTCTGAAATAGATATAGTGCAAATGTGAGCTTATTTCCTATTTAAAAAATCTTTGATTGTGGTTTGCCGTGTGTATATGCTACTGTTATAAATTATGACATTTTCAATGCGGTTCAAGAAACTATTAACATCAATTGATACTCCCCTAGGAGCAATACAAATATATTTTCGGAGCAGTTTTAGTGCACTGCCCGCTATTTCACGCGCCTTTTCTTGAATGATTGGGTCACTTAATGGCACTGATGCATCACGGGACTGATGAATCCATTCAATTAGAATTTCCTCGGCATCTTCACATTTTCCACACTTTACTTTTTTACGTTTGCAACCATCCTTCGCTGAATTGATAATTCCATTCTTATTTTTTATTATTGTTCTCAGACTGGATCAGGGAATTCTTAGATTCTGCGAAAACCTTCTGATTTAGTGTAGAATTCTCGTCGTACTTACGAAGAATTTGCAATTTTTCACTTATAGAAAGGGATTTCCGCTTCGACATTTTGCACTAACTTACTGTATCACAGACCCGCACTGCAAAGAGTTCGAAGATTCCCTCCTACCAGGGAAAGAAAAGAATCGTTACAGTGTTACATTTCTTTTCGATACAAAATTTCCGATATAAAAAAGCGCTACAAGCGGGATTTGAAGCGTTATAAGAGGGTAAAAGTATACAGAGTTATATAGAAAATTCCAGGGACCGCATGAAAGGAGCGTAAAGAACGGGATAGTGCTATAAGCGGGAGCGTAATAACGGGGTTTTACTGTATATAAATATAAGATCTATCAGTAAATGACATAGTCGTCACGACTATGTAAAAAAAAAAAAGTTAAGTACTGTATAAAGTAAGTTATTAATTAATTTAGAAGCAGATATTTATTTATGTTAATTGTACTGCATGCAAACATTTTTACATATCCACCGCACTGCAGGTCTAATCATCAGCTTCATTGTAAGGTGCTGACCTAAACGCAGGATATAGGTTTGAATCCCACGTAAGGTACGGATGTTTCTCCTCTCATATCTGTCCGAAGGCTGGGGAATCGCCAGGATGGTTGTTCTTCCCGTTATTTCTTCTGTTACCCATGTCAAAGTTAAGTCAGACCACCAGAAAGGATTCTCGATAGCCCAACCAAAGGAATAAACAGAAACCATCACTCTTACGTATCCAGTTCTCAAGAATTTTATTTTTGCGACTTTTCTAAGAATTCAAACTTAATTATTAATTATACATTTTTAATCTTTTTTGCGATATAAAGCTAATATAATGTTTAAA
>JAFIDM010014012.1:54636231-54661959 GCA_023159025.1 Thereuonema tuberculata
TTTTCAGTGAAGTGTTCCCCGTCCTTTATTTCCACCGTATCGACGAAATATGATGAAACAGTGCATATGATTGGCAGAGCGCTAGCCAATCAGAGTTGAGCTCGAAGGTTCTGGAGAAATTTTCCTAGTTACGAAAAGACAGTGTTTAATCTTTTTTTAGAGGTTAAAATCGTGTTTCGGCAACGCAATTTCGGTAGAATTTGAAATGACTTTTAGCAAGCTCTCAATCTGTTCGAAACTAATTGTATATTGTATTCCAGCATCTCTACTATTTCAGCGAAAGCGAAATGAACAGCGGCAGCAATCTCAAACCTCTGCGACCGTAACGCAGCTCAAAAAGAAATGAAATCTCTCTTTAATAAGTTGACATCTGCACATTCTGACGCATAGAATTAATTTATTTCAGTAAAAATATTGTTTATTTCCGAAAGATAATCTCCTCACTGTGATACTTGATTTATTCAATCGAAACGGTGGCCAAAATGGCGCTGGTCGGCTTCTTCGCTCTCGAAGCTCGTCGGTTCTGATTGGAGCTTTCACTAATTACCATCATTGAAAATAACGATGCGATAGAGCAATTCCTAAATTTTTTCAACATTGAAATCAATGATGAAAATGGTCAACAGAGGCAAATCACACGATCATAGACGGTCAATGATAGGGTTAATGATGTAAACGATGATGAAAAATATGCTGGTGTGATTTGGGCATTACGAATTCAACTACGGAGGATCTTTTTAAATTAGGGGATAAGACACTTGAAAAAGAACCCTAAAAAAAGCTGAGGGTTTGAAATGATGTGAAGTTTTAATTATTTTTTTTAATTGTTGGAAATGTGTTTTTAATAGTGAGCAATTTTTCAAAGTAAATAAAATATTTAAATTAAATGTGATTTTCACAGACGTGATTTAGAAGATAGACCTTGACTGAATGAAATTAAAAATTCACGATATGGTAATGAAAGAGAGAGTTTAGCACAAATGAGTTTAATTTGGAATCGAAATCTCTTTGCTCTGATGTTAATTAACGAATGTTAATTATGTATTTAATCCCGTAAGCGATAAATGCTTAATTTCTCAACTAAATTGGACGGATGCAATTAGATAAAGGCATTCGAGGTTCATTCCACTTAACCTCCTTCAAAATGGTTTATTAGCATCAATGTCAGAATAAAAATCCAAGTTAGTATCTTTGCGATTGTAGAAGTTGAGATTTATTAGATTGACGCTGTGCTGAATTAATAATAATTCTACTGAAGTTATTTTCAGAGAAAATATTTTCGCTTTTCACGAACAAAAACCTTTTTTTTTTTTTTTTTGCTAAAGCCCGGGTTCTTAGTAACGACACTATTGGCCTCAACAAGGGGCGAGATATGCGAGCATTTAGCCCAGGGTAAACGTACCGTTTCCCATGTACGCCATCGGAGGCAGCTCACGCGATACCCGCAGAAACGCAGAAACATAAACCCGCAGAAACATAAGGACCAATGCAATGTATAGCGAAAAAAGTGCATATGAACATTAGTGGGGAAATCATTCGGATGTTTACAGAATGATTAACACCTATATAGACTAAGGTCTAGTCATTGTTAGATAATGTATTCGAAGCATTTCCCCGAAACCGACTTATTGCTGGAGGATGTTCCATTACACATCTGTCGTCACCTGTGATTTACGCATGACCGGCTTCCAGATCATTTAAGCCTCAGTTGCTCGACAAATCTGAACCGCGTCTACCCTAGCCGTTGGATTGGCCTGCACTCTCCCCTGATCTGAATCCTGTGGACTCTTTTCTCAGGGGTTATAGGAAAACGCTAGTGTACACTATACCAGTTCCCAATGTACAAACAGTGATTGACCGCATTGTGGATCGGAGTATAACTCTTCAGGATACACCTCAGCATACTTGAACGAATATTTGGACAAACAAAGCGTATGAAAGATGGAACATTTTTATAGTAGTTGAATGGATGATAACAATGATAACGACGAACAAAGAAAGAAAGAATGGAAAGAACAAGTAATCTGAAATGCTTGAGAGTGAAAAAAATAAGAACATGCATGAAACATAGAATGAATATTGATAAGCGAGTGTGGGGTTTTTTTTTTTTTTTTTTACCAAAAATACAAAACAAAACTGATGTACGTTTTAATTACAGTATATCAAGCATCTAACGAATGCTGAAATGTAGGATTAAGGAATTATTGTAAACTGATTTCTGATTAATATTTTTCCTAATTTTAATTAATAGAATTTTAGATTCTATTTTCAAAGATTTTTAGCTTAAATTTAGCATCTGTAAAATATCTAGTTATTTAAAAAAAAATTAAGGGCAATACAAATTGTGATAGTCTAAAAAACATTTGATACATTAAAAAGTTTTACAACGAACAGGTTTCGGCTAGGCAAACTAGCCGTTTACAAGTAACTGCTTACTTGTAAACGACTAGTTTGCCTAGCTGAAACCTATTCATTGTTCACTTTCTATTGTGTCAAATTTTTTTTAGAGTATCATAATTTGTGTGTTGACCTTAATTTGTTTTTTTAAATAATGATTTTTAGCTTTGATAATTTCTACAATTTAATTTTTTTTTTTTTTTTTTAGCATTTTGTTTCTTTTTTTTTCAGAATTCTGATCTTTTATCATTTGTTTTTTACCATATTGCTTGTCTGTCTAATGTAAGACTTATGAGAATTTAAAAGTTTACGCAAAAAATAGAAACTACATATAAAAAGAATATTTTGAAAAAGCGGACAAAACGACATTTCAAATAGACAAACGGCTCCTTTCAAAGCCAGGGCTCACCTCTAAGGGATGAGTGCTTCTGATAGCCATCAGGTCATCCATTGTCAATAAACCTCAATCCCTCTTCTATGTGATATCCCCAGTCATTCTTCAATACAAATTTCTTATTTAGTGATTTTCTTTTAGCATTATTATGATCCCTTAGTAAAAATCTTTTTTTTTTTTTAAATAAAGCCTTTATCACCCGAAATTAGCTTAAATAAGTAAACAAAAAAAAAATAGACGGCAGTATATGAGCTAATTGAAATTATTTCATCTCAGCTTATTAAGACTGTTTCTTCAGCTCTGTAAGTTTTAAAGGTTTTTCTTCACCTTTTTTTTTTTTCCTTATTTTTTTTAATGTTTAAAAGTTTATCCTCCTTCACCCATTACCAAATTTATTTATTTTTAAATAGAAGTCATTGAAATCAATAAAGATTTCTATACACAGGATCTCTTTCTTTAATTAATTTTTTTTTTATTTCTTCTTCAATATAAGGACAATAATGAATTATTTTAGATTGTGTAACAATTATCGGTTTTATTTCAGTTACTCTCTTCGCAGTATATTTTCATATTGGGCCGCGCGGTTGGCGTTGTCACTAAGACACTGGCCTCTCACCTCTGAGTATTGGGGTTCGGTTCTCATGTGGTTTTCGTGATGGTGGACGATCCGCGCTGGGCAGGTTTTCTCGGGGTTCTCCCATTTCCCCCTGCACTTCTCCCACCATTCTTTCTCAGTCTTTCTTATTTCCGTGGGATAGCACAATAGACCTCCGGTCGCAGTGCTTGGCTTCTCACATTCACTACATAACATAACATAACATAACATATTTTCATATTTGTGTGACCCACTGTTGTATGACTAACAATGAAACTGAAATACACTTTATTTCTCTGTGGGAACAGTAACCTCTGGTTATCAACTGCACAGAACAAGAAGACGACAAAAAAGGTAAAAATTAATAATTTCAATATATCATTAAGAATTACAAACCAAACTTTTAAATTATCGTTAATTTAAAACACACACACACACTTTATTTCTCAGATTTCTTATTGTTCATTTTGATTTTACCTCAAAATTTAGAAAAAAAATAAAAAAATATTTTTAATATAGATTTTGGTAAAAGTATTTTGAATAAAATAATTATGTAATTTAGTTTCAATAAATTATTAATTTTTATTAAGTAACAATAATTTTTAATAAATCATTTAATTTATTAAATAAAATAATTAAAGTAAATTTTCGGTAAAGAAGAAAATAAAGCTAATAAATTAAAGAAACTAAAATACGAGGAATTATTTTTTATAATTATATCAAACGATCAGTGGGGCGCTGCCCCTCAAAGAAAGAAGGAGCTTCACTGTAAGACCTCCAGAATTTCGAGGCACTATCATCGCCTGTTCCAATTGATGCTATGGAAGTTTCACTTCTTATTTTATACGTTCTTTAGCGAAGCTTGGACTCTTGGGAAAACTGGAGGAGAGAAGAATTGCAGTGAAAGAAATGAAATTCCTATAATACACATTACTGGATCATAAATATTTGGGAGATTACTGATGAATTAAAGATTAAACCAATCAGATCCAACAATACAGAAACAGAGCACTCGTACAACGCAGATCAAACCAGGAATTACCAAGTGATAGGGAAGAAATGTGTGGGAAGTCAGTTCAAACATTGGAAGGACCATAACAGATCACGAGGTCTAACACGCAAAGGAAAGAAGACGATTAAATTCACTGTTCCGGTGATCTAAATAAATAAACAAGCTTGTATGTCCTTGTTAGCCACCTAACAATGGTGTCAATAAATCTGTAGATTGACTGTAGTGATTGGTTCATGAAATACGAAAAGCGTTTGGAATCTTCTAGAATCAAAGAATTATCCTTTAGAGTAACGATAGGGAGAAGTCGACCAAAATCCTATAGAATGTAGAATCTAAACAATGGATTTCTATCCTATTTCTGTTAATATCTCATTGTCTTAAACAATGGCAATTAAGTCCTTAATCTATTCCGCGTATTTTGAGACGATGAAAATGAATCCGAATCAGATAATTTAAGTAAATACTGTGAGTTTTAATCATATTTTTTTTCAGAAAAATAGAAAATTTGTGTTGTTTACATTCATTATTCTCTCCTTCAACAGAGAAAGGTGCTCCTTATATGGCGATATCTGATCACTTACTTTCGCCTGGAAATCAGGATGTCAAACATGGAAATGGCCTCCTTGCAGCAACAAGTTACTGTCAAGTATGCGAGGGAAGACATTACACAGCCAAGGCAAGTTGTAAAAAATTATAATTAATAATATCAATAATACAAAAATATATTCGTAACTGTACAATAACCATAATAAAAAAACCCAGAAGTTTTTCGTTATGTTTTTAAGATTTAAGTTAAGAATTTTATTGCTAAATTTATTTTAGCAAAAGATGTCGCTGTTACGTTCTGGAAACATCAATCCATAAGCGGATTATGACAGCTAAGGGTCTTTCAATGGCGAAACGAAAAATAGATATTATAAGAATATAATTATAATTTTTTTTAATCGTTTTTAACAAAAAAAATCAAGAAATAGGAAAGTAGTCATTTAGTTCTGTCGAACTTCATGGATTTGGCAGCAAAGTTTGATCTAAAAATACAATATTTTTTTTGTCTAAATTTGAATGAAATCCTTAAAAACAGTTCTTGTATTTCGAGTGCAAATAAATCAAAGAAATTCGAAGCACGACCAAAGTACAAAATCAATTATCAGTAGAAGTTTAGGGAGCACTGGTTTACGCTCTGAATCGTGACCATTTCGTGAGTTTAATGTGAACTGGCTGAACACGATTGAAATTAATCGAGGGACCTGTTCCAATTTACACGAGTTGGAGACAGCAAAAAGATATTGATTCAGTAAAACGTAATTAATATAATTATTCGCTTGTTAAATATTATCAAGAGGAACATTCCAGAAGGAGAAAGAGGAAAACAGTCACGTAGCCCAGTAAACCATCGTCCCAATGATGATTGAGAACCAATTATGCAATTGGTGGGGGAGGAAGAGAAACGGGGCAGACTTAAAGTAGACAAAACACAACAGTATTCACATTCAAAATAGAAAACAAAAATGAATAGACAAGTCATGTCTGCTAATTACAACGAAGTGATCTATGATCCAATGAAGAATGAGTTGTTAAAATAAATAAATAAATAAATAAATAAATAATTCTATTTACGATTTTAATTCGTTTCTTTTTACCAGCAAAGTAAAAGAAGTAAGCCTATGTGTATTAAGCTACTTTTTACTGTTTGATAAACTTTAATGTTTATTATTATGTACCATAAATAATATATAATGTCCGAATATGAAATAAGGAACTAAGACAGTTAGAAATGACGTATATAATTAATTAAGAAATTGCAAGATGTTATCGGGAATCCAAGAACAATTCCCTTAGTCAGGCGATTTAAAATGACAAGTAAAAACAAGATAAAAGGACACAAAAGTTAAGTTCTTATAGCCTCAGGAATATAGAGTCATTTATATTAATATAAATATAGTTTGTAATATTGTGCATAACTATGTAGCAAAGAATTTTTAACGTTGCTTGTTAATGAATTGTGAGACAATTCGAAACTAGATCGCTTTGTATTAATTTAGTTTAATTATATTTTTAATTTTAATCAGGAGTGTCGGCTATTTTTGGATTAATTGATATGTGCAACACACGTAAAAGTAACATTGTGTTTATATTAATATACTTGGCATCATTATTTTTATCACATTTTCGTATGTACTTTTAATATATTTGTTTTTACATTTGTAAATAATCTTATTTATTTATTTATTTATTCACGTTAGATTTGTTGTTTTATTTATTTATTTATTCAAAATATATAGAAATAACTGTATTACGCTTATAGTATAAATTTTAATACAGATATGGCTTGAAACAATGTTAAAAGGGGATTCACAAATAAAAAAAAATTAGAATCATTTATTTATAAATTCACATTTTCAAAGTTTCTTTAACAGTCTATTGAAACTTCAACATGAGATTCCGGTCTCCAAGATGAGGTTTAAAAGTTTAAGAAATTTGTCTTCTTTGTAATTTAAAATAAATTGAATTAATGTTAATTGTCAAAAAAAAATTTCAAGATTCTGAAGATAGATACCGTTGTAAAGGGTATCTGAAACATGTCAATACTTTTTTGATCTTTTAGAAATATTTTCATATGTAAAGAATGCGTTATTGGTCATTATTTGTATGTACTTTTTTTTTTTTTTTTTTTTAATTTTGCTTTAAGTTAACTAAACTACGTTGAATTTCAGAGTAAGAAGCTATAAATTACATGTAGACTATAGTTTAGAAAATATATTGGTGTTGCATTTTTTGTATTTCATTAAATGAAAATCCCAGATGTTTCGCGAGAATTCCTTCTTCCTCACTTCGATAGTAGGAATTCTTAACGGGTTTGACATTATTGAAAAATCCTGTGATGGATTCCCATTTACATTCCACTGTATCTGACGCCAGCTACAGTTTAAACATCCCTTCAGCTGTTTTTCGTTGGTTTTCTTCTTTGCTATTTTGTCAACAAAAGACAATCGATATCGAAATTCGAGTTCATATGTGAAATGAACCTTTGCAGAGAAAAATATTTGTCCATTAACGTAATGAAACAGAGATGAAAATGTATCTCCGGAGAAAGCCAGAAGAATAGACCGTATAAAGAAGGTAGGAAATTAGAAAGAAATGGTACGAATGTAATCGACGAAAAAAAAAAAAACTCAAAAAAACAAACGGCCGAGGAAATTAATGACGCTACAGACACCGCCCAACCGAATAGCGCCATCTGGTGACGAGTTCAAACAGAGGGTTACGAAGAGATGAAAATATTCCCAATTGTGAGGATCCACCCATATGACCTGGATGTTCACCCCACAGTGATATCATCTACCGTCGTCTTTTCCCTCCGCTTTTAACCCCACCCTCTTTTTGACGACTCGCAGACACACGAGGACTTCGCTCCAAGCCGTGAATTCATCGTTTGCATGAAATAAGCCTTTGGCTAAAACAACGCAAGTCTCAATGATACACTTTCCTTAGCAATAAAATCAAAGTGTCTTCTTCCTTATTATACGATGAATCACTCCATTGATATGCCGAAATTTATTCGTTTTTTTTTTGGTCGAGTTATGTAATGATTCCAGACGAAAACACGATCGTCTTTTGTCATCGTGAAGGAAAACCTTATGTAATACATGTAGATGTCAGAGGAGCGAAGAAAACAGCGCTCGTGAATTAAAATTCAGAATTAAAAAAATTCAAAATTAGATTACAAACAAAAAAACAAGTGAATATAATTTTGTGCTAATGCATAAATTTAAGGGCGACCCATAATAATAATAAAAAATTAAAAATAATAATAAAAAACGGAAGTAGACGCGGACATTGAGAAAAAAAAAGAAAAAGTAAGATACAGTAATACCTTGAGATACGAGCATAATCCGTTCCAGGACCGAGCTCGTAACTCGAGGTGCTCGTATCTCAAATCATTTTTTCCTATAAGAAATAACAGAAAAAAAAAAAAATAATCCGTTCCAGCCCTCTAAAAAAAATCCCTTATTGGTGCTAATAATAATGAAAAAAAACATGTTTTTAATTGCTATGGAGACATACACAAAAACAAAAAACATTATAGTATATAAGGATTCCTGCGATATAAAAATAAAATGTGGTTTTAATTATGAGTTCTTACTGACAGACGATACAGTAGCGGCTAATAGCGGAGGAGAAGGAGGGAGGGAAGAGAGTTGGTCCGTACGTAGATTCCGTACCGTACCTTACACATAAACTACATAAATTTAGAATTAACTTAGCTTATGTATTTTTTTTTTTTTACTTTTCTATTTTTTATTTTTTTGCTTTTTTTCGATTTGTATTCTTTACTTTTCTTAACTTTTTTCTCCTGACTACCCTCACTTTCACTTGGCACAGGCCTTTTAACGATATTATGAAGAATAATGCAGAGAGAAAATCATGTAGATAAAGCAAACACAATACGGAAGACTAGGAGGAGATGCGTACGGAAGTTGACGAACACGTGAAGTGAACGAGTGAGGCGGCGTGGGCTGCTCCGAGTGCTCGGCCACCTAGCGTCGGCGTCTGTAAGCGTGCTCGAATCTCAAGTCTTTACTCGTATCTCGGAATACTCGTATGTAGGGACGCTCGTATCACAAGGTATTACTGTATACGGATTTGAACCGACCACCTTCAGTATATGAGACCGAGACCTTAAGCATCCAGTTGTAGCTGACAACTGAAATAAGATGGTTGCATTTCTAACATTTAAGCTAATACCAACGAAAACAATGCCAAATATCTCGAAGGTGGGGGGGGGGGGGGTTGAAATAAGCTTATTATTGCACATTTTCTAAACCTTTGAATATATCATAATTTATTCTTAATCGTAAAGTTGTTAAATTCAGACAAACTATCCAGTTATTGTAAGTCATGTGATTACTGAACAGCCAATCATGGTCTGTGAGAATAATTTATTTTTATTTTGAGGTTGATTCATTTTTCAATGGATGAGGTTTTCGTTTGCTTTGGTGATTTTTTGTTTTTACTTGTTGACATCGGTGGAATCTTATTCAATTTAATCTGTGAGATTATTAGATCTTCAAACGACTGTGCTTTATCCAGAATATTCTTTGTTGTCTTTTGTTTTTTTTTTTACTTTACATCAGGCCTCCTACTTTCTACTTCCCCTTGAAGACAGCAACGGAAATCATGAAAAAAAAAAAAAAACAACCGAAAGCTTACTTATATGAAATAAGAGTCAAGAAACAGGACATTTGTCATATTCACAGAAAACTTGCAAGAATGCAATTGTCATTAAATAGCTTTGAAAGAGAAGCCCCCATTATCTTTGAAAGGTAGACAAAAAAATCCGTCCTAATAATTCATTGTACTTTTATTTTAAAACTGCCCCAAAATAAGTAAAGATTTCTTTTAATCTTTGCTTTAAAGTTGCAGTAATGTGCCTCATATTTTTTTTTTTTTTTTTTGGCCCGCAAAATAATTAATAAAGCGAGTTGATTTCACTGAATTAAAAGTCTTTAAAAGTATTCTGATTTTAAGCACTAATTTTTAAGACTGAATTAATTGTGTAAATAAGAAATAAATATGTAAGAAGGTTTAACGTGCATTAAATGTAACCTGAAAAGCGGAAATACGTTTGAGCTTGATCATCGAGGGTAAATCTACCCTCGTAAATCTTGGGACGAGGGTAAATTTTCGTCCCAATGTAGACGAAACAGCTGTCCCAGATTCGACGATGGCTAAAGGCGTGAAAGCAAACGATTGTGCATTTTTCCGTTCTTCATAGAGAAATACAGAAAGCAAAAATACTAAGAGACAGTGAGAGTCAAGAACGATCAGCTTTCGCTTCTTAGGTAAATATAAAAGTTAAAGTGTGCTACTACAGGCCTATGTGGAATAGCGGAAGATAGCGTTTCGAGATCAAAGGGACTAAGTTGAGGTCAGGTGGTCAGCCCGACGCACCCCCCCCCCTCAGCCACCCGCGCCTTTAACCCGCAGGTATGTAAATATTATTAAACGTAATTATTATCAAGGTAATTTTAGTGTAATTAAGTTACTTAAAAAAAAAAAATCTACCATAATACGCGGTGGGCCTTTGGGTGCGCAAGAGATTTAGGCTCCCAGTCATTCTCGACCAACGGGACTAGTTGAGGTCGGTGGTCAGGCCGACACTCGTCCGCGTTTAAACCCATTTGACAGAGGGCTGGGTGAACCCTAAGGTCTCTCTGGTGGAGAAATAACCGTGGAAAATATATCCGACTATGACCTGTACCACTGGACTACAGAACACAGAATTAGTTACTTTACTGTTAGAAAATTTCACTGTTGCAATTTAAATGTTCAAAATTTAAATGTTTTCTGCAGATTACACTAAAATAGTTTCGAGAGAAAGAGATTTTTATGGGTCTTAATATTGAACTGGATTTCCTTTGTTGTTTTCTGTTATTATTTTTCTTTGTTTTTTTTTTTTTTTCATAGCAGTTAAAAGTCTACTAACCCACGACTGGCAACAGAGAAGGAACAATGCAGGCAGTTGAGAGACACTGTGTGTGTTTTATTGCAACTGCTGCAGTGGTATTGAAAGAATAATTTCAGTTGAGCTGTTTCTTTCTCATCACTCTTGTAAATCTCCTTCAAGAGCTTCCAATGGGTTATTTCTGTGAGGGTTTTTGGCACCGACTTGTTCCGGATGTGTCCTGCTGCTGCTCCGATGATATCGGAGGAATTTTTCAAAAAAACAAATGCTTAAAAAAAAAAAAAAAAAAAAGAAATCCAACAGCGCACGCACACCTTACCACCACCACTCCCTTTGGCCTCAAATGGCATTCGCCATCAACCTATAATCCGACCGCTGTTAAATGCGGATAAAGGAGGGATTGCTAAAGACCCTCGGCAATAAAATTCACATTCAGTTGTTTTTTTTTTCCTTTTGGATCGTGAAAACGAAGAACCAGTCATTTGTGACTGATATTTTGCTGTATCTTATGGGTTATTTTTAATTGAATTTTTTTTAGATAAAAAAAAATGATATCTCTAAATATAAATTTATAAGTTCAAACCGTCCATTTTAATTTGAATTGGGTTTTGAAATAAAAACACCTCCCTCCCAGATGTATCTATAACTAATGGTAGAGCTACTTTTTTTTTTGGCAGACTGGGCAGGGGATCATAAACTCCAATGTCCTACGTTGCCATCGAAGTGAAAAGAAAAAAAAAAACTCCTATATATTAACCTTCATTACAGGACCTATTTTGCCACCACTCCACTTATCGCTTCCACCTATCGAATCTACCTTATCTGTCGATATAGAATGGCAATCCAATAAAGTTGACTTCAAAGTAAATCTTTACGTTTCCCTTTTTATGTATTCCTACGCCGTTGTCTTGACATCACAGTATATTTTTAACATTTTGGTTTTATTGTTGACTAGTTGTACCCGGCATGCGTTGCAATGCTACTCAAAGAAAGAAAGTGTTTGTGTTTTAATTCTGTTTATTGAAGTGCTTTTGGATACACAATATTTTTTGTTTTTCCGTCTGGTGCATACACGAATAAAATCAGAAGGTTTACCGACGCGTGAGCAGGCCACATACAGCTGTCCATGTGGGAAGCATGGATTTTCCAAATTTAGTCCACACACTTGTAGCGATTGTCCCTGTGCGCACGCGCGCCAGATATTGTAAAATGGTTCTATTAATTCAGAAACATTCGCGGGCGTGTGCACAACAACTCACCAATGTTTCATCGCAATCTAATGAATGGTATAGGAACTCATACGGGACAAACAAACAAAGAAACATTCATTTTTATACATTAAGATTTCTTGTAAGAAAATACATAAGATATAAACTTAACAGAACTGAATTTATTAATTTGAATTTCTTTTAAACAAAACAAAAAAATTAAGTGAAATAAGAAATAAATATTGTAGGAAATACTATCGAGGGGTCACTGTAACACTAAGGGTTTTTGTACTGGAGCATTATCTTTTAAAAACAGAAATTATTTATTAAAACAGATAGAAGTATTTCTTTGTATATTATTTCTTTGGATAATATTAATGTTATTCATTAAAAATAAGTATTTGAAAAATAAACTATTAAATACTGTGAGTGAAGGCATAACGTTTCTTTTTTTTTTTTAACTGTTTAGTATTTTCTTTATTTACTAGCTGAATGACCTGTTCTTCGTACGGGTTAGAAAAAAAAAAAAAAAAAAAAAAAGCAGATCTCTGGATGTGGATCAGAAAGAAATTGAGATTGTGAGATCATTTCGAACTTTCCCAGTTCGTGCAAAAATCACATGTTGCATACAAAGTAATGTTATATTAATATCGAGATCAGAGAATATAAGATTTCCCACCACTTTCTCCCCTTCTCCACAACCTTATCACATCAAACCTTCCTCAGTTAGTACACAATGATCTTTACACACATGATCTTTACAAATTAATGTTATATTCTTATAGTGCAACCTGAAAACCCCGCAGAAGTATCGTTCAACAATATTTGCCATAAACATATTTTAGTTCTAGTTTTTGTCACCAGGTTACTATGTGGCGCTATTTTGCACAACAATAGTTTAGTTCCAATTGTCGCCACCAGGCGCATAAGGGGCGCTATTTCACCCCTTTTCAGGGTGAGGGCGTCGTGTGTCGAGGTTCCAAGATAACCTATATTTTCCGCAGGGTAGTAAAGAGTAAAAATGCAAAATTTGGTTCAGATCAGTGAAAAAGTATAAAATTGTGTAGAGAACATACATACAACATACAAACTTTGACTTTTATATATGTTATTAAGATGGAAACAATCTGAGTGTTTTTGCGCAAGCGCAATAGATTTGTCTTACAGGAAGTTGAAGCGAAATCAGTTACATATTGATTATAAATGTTGATGAATTCGTAGGTCTAATAAATTTTGACTGACTTTGAATACAACTATTGATTTAAGTCTTAAAAAAAAAAAAAAAAAAACAAGAAGAAAGTTTTCTTGTATTTAATAACTTTCCAACAATCTAATTGAAAATCTGTAATTTTTTGTCTCAAAAAACCTGAAGTTTTTTAATAAAGCAGAAATTGAAACAAAAGAAATAAGAGAAAAACAACAAAGAAATAAGATATTTTTTCTGTTAAGAAATGTAGTACGACTGATGTATGGATCAATTTCTCAGGAAAATGCTTTTGTTTTCAAAAAACAAAGAAAGAGTCAAAACTTAGTGTTCTTGTTGTAATTCAGTTTCTCCTTTTTCTTTTGTAAATATTTTGGAAACAATGATTTCATTACGATTAAAAAAACAAAACAAAACAAAAACGTAATTAAACTTAGGTAATGTTTTGAATTTGTTAAAGACATTAATTGCTTTTTGTGTGTCATTTCTTAGCATTGTAGAAGGTAAAGTCTCCACTTCAGCTAATAATAATCTATCAGTAAAAGATACCAATTATTCCTTAATTGACGTCCTACGAATGTTTCGGTGTTTTTGGAGATCTTCAGCTAAGGGCACTCTTTAATAAGGAACATCAAAATAAATAGGGTTTTTCTTGAAACAAAGAAAAAACAAAAAAATTAAAAATTAATAGTCTCGGTCTATTGAAAAGAGAAATTTATTTATTTATTTATTTATTTATTTATTTATTTATTTATTTATTATTATTATTATTATTATTAGTTTTGCTCAAATTTCGATTTAATTAAGCACATCTTAATTTGAGTAATAATACAGAGAAAGGAAAAACATTGCATATTAACTAGAAGAATTGTTCAATAATTTTCTTTCTTTCCATAAGATAGTTATACAAATATAAATAAGCACTTCATTAAGAAAATTTTGGAGAATTGTGTTAGTAAAAACACTAAAAGTAAAAATTTTGGCAAAACTCCGAAGGACGGTCCCAAATTATTAACGACGGTCCAAAATTATAAAAACCTATTTAAACATTTATTTATCCATTTATCTAACGATGAACATCTTTTTAATGACAGATAAGAATGACAACAGTGTATGAAACATTGTGTCAAGTGTAATGACGTCGTTATTGTTTTTATTAATGCTGCCAAGCTTATTCTTAATTCTGTTATACCTATATTATTGACTTGAAAAAAGGAATATGTACAGTTCCTGAAAATTTGTCTCCCTTATTAGTATTTTAATAAATATTTTAATACTAATGCAATGTATGGAAGAGTGTGTTTCTATCTAATATTTTTGATATGGAAAGAAAGAAGATTGTGGAAGAATTTGGTTTATTGTGTATTTTTGTTTAAAAATCACTTTAAACGTGCCATGGCTGGAAGACCGCAAGCTCCGAGAGTAATAACTGATGCAGTTTTACAGCGGAATGCGTTACAAGTCTTGGACTGCTCACCCCGAGATATTTACGGAATAATTCCAACATATTCGGACAATACTTGAGTATGTTGAGCCAAAACTATTTGATTTGATGTCTAATAACTCTGGGTAAGTGTTATACTTCATAGTTATACTGTTATTTGCCATTAAGTATGTTTTTATAATTTGGGACCGCCGTTCGGAGGCGTTCATAATTTGGGACCGTCCTTCGGAGTTTTGCCAAAATTTTAATAGATACGAAGGACCCTTCATAGATCCTAATATTATTATGTTAATAAAAGATTTTATTAGTATTGATGTAAAATAAAAAATGGCAGCTTTTGATGTTTATTAACAATGTAATTTGATTGATTAATTAGTAATGAATGTTTATTTTGTTATCACAATTGATTTTGTTGCAATATTGTTATAATCAAATTGTTGTAATAATAATATGTTAACTCAAACAAACAATTTGTACGTATTGACATTTCATGCCTTTAAACTTTATGTTGTTTGTTTAACGTGTTGTTACACGTTTTTGTTTGTTTGATTTTTTTTTTTTTTTTTTTTTTGTATTCTGGCTTGATAAAGGGAATATGTACGATTCCTGAAAATTTGTCTTCAGTTTTTAAATAAACCTCTTAAGTAAGGGAAAGTTGGACAAAACGGGGTGGTAGGACAAAACGGGGCAGTGGTCCCCTTGGGCCCCCCTTATAGTGACATCTGCCGGATGGCATGGAACTAGTTGCCAAAAGCGCTGCAAAGAATAATCCGTTAGTTCGTGTCATTGTTCCGAGCTTACTGGGCCGTGGACGAATTTTTGTTTGGAATTTGTGTGATTTTGTGTTTACTTGTTTGAGATTTCAGTCATCTTTGAAGCTACGGTCTCGTCAAACAACTACAGAAGTTCAAAATTTTAGTACCTCTTCTTATTGTATCACTATTTAGCTGTAATGTCACATTATTAGATTTGACTTTGTGTAAGCTGCGACCTAGCACCATCTTGAATTCCAGAAAAGTGTAGTGGTCGGACAAAACGGGGTAGACGCTAGGTGGATAAAATGGGGTACCGGTACCATTTTATCATAATTATTTAGATTTCATCAGATGTTTTACTGTTGTAGATATACTATATAGGTCCTGTTTTGAGGAATTTCCTCACTCCGGGATGAGATATTATCTCGATATTTCGGCCCGGTGCCTCGGGCCTTCTTCGGGAGATGTATAAATATTAATCACATCAAGGTGAGCGCACAACTAACAACTTCCGTCGTTAGTTTCGGAAACTAACGACGGAAGTTGTTAGTTTTGTGCGCACCTTGATGTGATTAATATTTATGCATCTCCCAAAGAAGGCCCGAGGCACCGGGCCGAAATATCGCGATAATATGTCATCCCGGAGTGAGAAAATCCCTTAAAAAAGAACCTATATAGTATCATGTCTCACTCCTCCTTAAGAACCAAACCATGTTGTAAATATTTTACATTTTCAAAAAATTAATAAATATAAATATTTGATGCGATTTCCTTATTGAGACCTTATCTTATTACATTAATGTCCCTGTTCCCATAGTTCCTGCACTGACAAACACATATTGTGAGTTACAATTAGCGTTTATAGCCATACAAGTCAATTTATTATTGATTTCAATAGCTACCCCATTTTATCAAACCGGTTGGACAAAACGGGGCAAAGTGACTTTTTTCGGAAAATGCAATTTTTCTGAAAAAAAAAAAGGAGTTATCGAATTTTTAACTTCCCGACCTTGTGTTAGAATGATATAAGATTGAATATAGCATAAAAACATATGTCTCACTTCTTTTATTTACCAACTGGAATGCGTCAAACGCTAGGTACCCCATTTTATCCAACTTTCCCTTACTTTTGCGAGGAGTTGAAGTGCTTATTTATAGAATAATTATTACTTGTACTCCTTGTAGGTCTGCTAACCCAGTGTTTTAGACGCTGGACTGCGGGCTGAAGGAGCCTGGTTAAATTCCCGCGATAGTCGAGGTTTTTTCCTCCACGGATGTTAATCCTCCAGACTGCCTAAGGTTCACTCAGCCCTATTTGAAATGGGTATCGCTATTCTTACTCAGAGTTCAAGGCGGGCGGGAGTCCGATCTCAACTTGTCCCATTGGTCGAGGATCGCTGAGTGCCTGAACTTCCCGCGCACCCAAGGACCAGCATGGCCTTTTTTTTTTTTTTTACTTATTTACAAAATTTACAGTTTAGTGGAATCTTTAGGTTTCGTTGAAGTGTCTTTGGGATGCGTACTGTTGCTGAAACTATGATAAGCAAACTTTTAACGTTCTGCAGTCACTAAATCTCTTGAATTTCTAAATTCAACAACCTTTAAGTTTTTGAATTATTCTGCATTTTTTGTTTTTTTGTTTTTGGTTTTTTGAATTTTGGAACTGACAAGAATGGATATTGGTTTCTTATTGTTGATTGCTTTATCTGTGATTATCTCTATCCCAATATGATTTTATTTTCCACTACTTATTACGTTTTTATAGTAAGATAATTTTCTTTCAATGGCGAATAATGAAGAAAGCATAGTAGAAATTACTGAATTGTACTTGGGTTTGCTATCTCGCTTGTAAAGGAAAGTTTCGTGGATAAGCTGCACTTCAATGTTTCAATGATTGCAGATGGCAGATGTGAACTCGACCTGCGTTTGTCATTTCTTTCCGGTGTCTTCCATCCATTTCCGGTGTCTCGCTATCAGAAGACGTATCGTTCTCACTCAACAATGTTTCATCTTCTAACATCGTGACGTCACGGATTTCTATGGCCAATCGCTGGCTTCGTTACATGGCTACACGGAATAGAAAGTCTTCTCCGCAATCACCTTAGAGACTTACAACGACATACGGAATACACACTTTCTATTCTAGGCCTCACATTCACTATGCTTAGAGTCAATGTTTATTTGTCTTGTATTACTTAATTATACTATTTAATAGGCAGAAATGAGAATAAGTGACCATTGACTTCTGGAGACAATGCTTGATAGTTGTTGACGAAGCTGCTTGCATCCAAATTTTCGGCTTTGGGATGGATTGCAATCTCTTCACATCCCATTTGCGAAACTTTGTCAATTTTTTTTTTTTTGAAGACTTCTCGTTGTAAGTGATTTTTGCTTTAAAATATTTAATATTACAAATGAATTTCCCAAAAGTATAACAAAAACTGGCTTAACCCGGAGAATACGGTACTGTCAATCAGTCTTCGTAAGGATACATCCGCGCAGGGATACATGATGGTGCATACTGTTATCTCAAGATCGCAGTTAGCCAGATGAAGTTTAGTTTTTCTAGTATAAGATCGTGCAAAACCATTTTTAAATAAGCTTACCTACCAACCTCATTCTACTTTTCACTAGTTAATTGAAAAACTAAAAACTACTTATAATGAGAAGTCTTCAAAAAAAAAAAAATAAAAAATGACAAAATTCATATCTTAAAAGTAGTGCTAAGGCGGCCATCTTGTCAAACCTCGACCGTAGGTCCAAAACAGCCTGGTAACGTAATCTCCGGTTTCATCCAAAAACTTCTAAGTAGGCTATAAAATTTTGTCAGTGGGGACCAACAACTTCAGGGATAAAAGCACCTTTCTTCCGCCACAAGAGCCAGGAGTTTTTCCTTGGAAAGTATCTGTGGTTGTTAACCCACCAAATAACCCATCCAGTTCTCTGTCAAATGGTTACGGGATTAGAGTAACGACGGGCGACTGTCGGATTGACCTTACGATCTTCAGTTGTGCCCTTCGATCAGGAAGGCCTACATTTCAGCACCCTCTACAGGCAAGGATTGTATAAAGATTTCGTTTTTATAAAGTTTGGATATTAACATTTCTTACACATTCATATATATGGACTGATTTAAAAAGCTAACACACTTATTTAAATTTATTTTTTTCAAAAATTTACAAAACTAAAAAAAAATTAAAAAAAAACAACAACATGTAATTGAGAAACCAAACCAGGTTTCATCCTCAGTGAGGAAGATTCACCGAAGAAGGCCTGTTAACAGGTGTTGAAACCTGGTTTGTTTTCTCAATTACATGTTGTTTTTTTAAAGATTTTTTAGTTTTTTTAGTTTTTTAAATTAAAAAAATAAATTTAAACAAATGTGTTAGCTTTTTAAATTCGTCTTCACATACGTAAAATGTTATCCGCAATCAGAGACGTCGGAACTTCTTCATGAGTGGGGGGGCGAAAAATATTTGCAATAATTAATTAATTAATTTTAATTATTAGTAATTAATAAATTAATCTTAACTTTAATTGAATGTTAATTTATTAATAATATAATTATTAAATATTATATTAATTATAATATGGCCTTATACAATAATTAGGGGACTTCTGAACACAGAAGAAGCGAAAACATCAAATTTATATTTTAAATAATTTTATCTAAGTTTTAATAAGCGGATGAAACTTATCATCTGCTTTCTCATGTTTTTTCTCCCTCTTCTGATTTTCTTATAGCCTTTGAATTAAAATAATCATCAGTTTTATTTGTTATAGGCCTATTTGATTTCAATAATAACAGGAATAACATTACATTTAATTGTATATAATAAATATTTATATATAATAATATGGAGAAAAGAAATTAAGCAAAATATAGTTAATGTGTAAATCAACTTTCGAATATCCTCAGGGTAAAATTGCAAAATCAATTGGTCAGAAATATAAAAAAAAAGAAAAAAACAAAAATATAAGCAGGGCACTGATTTTAGCTAAAGCTGCGATAAAATGAAGTTGGTGTTGATGTTTTTAAGCAAATTAGATTTGAGAAAATTCTATACACATTCACTTTTTTATACGACGAAGCGGAACTCTCATTTATTTAAATCATCTATTATACTGATAGTTTAGTGGGGGGGCGAAAGATAGTTTTTGCCCCCCCATTCAGAAAAGTGGAGGGGCAACTCGCCCCCCTGCCCCCCCAGCTCCGACGTCCCTGTCCGCAATCCTACACATTCTTCTTTATCCAAGTGTCTAATAGATCAAATACTACGAATGTAGCTTTGTAGCAGTGAACTTTGTAGCAGTAGTTCCATACAATGGAAGGTTATTGTATGAACTAGCGCACACAGGGAGGGCAAAGGTCACTCCAAGGGGACGGCCAATGATTGGCCTTAGAGCGGCATTTTGATCATTGCCCAAAATATTAAAAAAATATCATTGCTCTAAGTACCCCACTGCTTTTATGCGATTGTTCTTCTGAATGCAGGTTAAATTTCTTAGACCGACTTTTGATAATGTGTGCGTTCATAAAGACCAATATTCAGCAATGTGTCACGTTCAAGAACTCTGTTCATCCTGTAATTCCGGGCAGCAAGACGTGGTCGGATATTGGCACCATCTTTGCTTCCCAAGGGGAAAAAAAAAACTACGACAGTAAATTCTGGGTTAATTTTTTTTTATGATTATTTTTATTTTAGAGACAAGTTTCGCCTTTCGCTGGAAGACATTGGCCAATTTCCAAGTGTGTTTTTCCTTCTTATTGTGTCACTTGCCGGTGAAATACTGCATTGGTCACTACCTTTTAACCCACTTACTCAGAATAGCATCGAAGACGTCATTCAACTCCTCCTCAGGAACCATTGTTCCAAGGGCGGAAACCAGGAACTGGACCGTTTCCATAAAACTGGAAAAACTGCAAAAGATTCCGTTTTAAATATGTCCTACAATTCAATTTCACACACGATGTAAAACAAGGAGGATTCAGGTATTTTGAAACAGCAATTCGTTTAGACCACGAATTACTTTGTGTGATTTTGTCCCCTCCGTTATACCGTAGGGGAGAAATGGCATAACAGTACAACGGTTGTAACGGAAATCCGAACCCTCTACCCTCAGTGCCTCCAAAAACGTGACACGGCGAACAGCACGGCGAACAGCTTTAGAATAAGAGGTGCTAATTTTTTTAATATATATATTTTGCTGTAATACATTTACATTTTATGAGGATGAAATACATGTAAATTTAGAACTATTTAAGATGGAATTTTTACATGTGCAAAAAAGTGATTGCTACTTTAATCTAATTCAGCCTTTTTAATCAGTGAATTAGGGCCGTATATCGGGGGAGGGGAAGGCAATTTAGGGAATTGACAGCAACAACCAAATTAAAAAAAAAAAATGAGTTTTTCAAAATTTTGTGGGGGGGGGGGGGGGCAAAAATCTCTTTAACTTGGAACCAAAGAAAAAGGGGGTAATCTATCTATTTCGAGATTTCGCGGGAGGAGACTTCCTAGACTTTCAGTTATATATTCTCGTGGAGTAAATACTTCAAAAAACGAAACAAAGATATAAAAACGCACACAAATAAAGATCATTGAACTGTTTTGGGGATATTTGATATCGGGAATACAAGACAGACAGTTTCAGTTTCGTTAACCTTCATGCATTTTAGTTCTTTTAAATTTCTAAAAGAAGCCACCAGCTGTATCGATGAATGGATGTTAAGTTATCTAAACTATTCATCAAATAAAATATCTTTATTGGTTAACCCAACTTACAGCAGCGAATAAAACCCAACACAACGTATTAGAAGTCAACCAGTATATTTTTTTAAACTCAAAATCATGAAAAAAAAAAAAAAAAAGTTACAAATTCACATAAAGTGGGTTTTATATAGATATTAATAAAGTTGTTGTATCTGAACTCTCTTTCCTTGAAATGTAACACTTTTTTTTTAAGTTAAAATTTACTTTCTTTGGTAACTCTCTGCTGAATTTAAACTGTATAAATTTAGTTCAGAAAATCAAAACATTATGAGTTACCTAAATCCAATCAGTTTTAGCCATTATCGACGCGCGCAAATTACCGGATTACTAAAAGGATTAATACGCTTTGATAGACATCTATTGTTTCATTGTTAACGCTTTCTTGTGAAGTTAGTGTGAAATTATTAACGTTAAATTAGTATTGTCATTAGTGATGAATGATGTAATTTCACGTTACAAATGTTAAAGTACAAATAAATATAAGCTTATATGGTGAAAGTCAGGAAAGAGAGCGTCCTTCTAAACTGATGAACAACCGCTTCAGATGAATAACTGACTGGACGATATGGTTGCGACGAGCATGAACTGTTTTGTTAATGATAAATGATGATTATGATGATGAAGTTGGATTCGACAGAACGCATAGGATTTATACGAAGAAGTTGGATCGAGATATTTCCCAAGGAGAAATATTCTTAAGTGAATTTCACCTGTACTCCTAAATGTCAAGCTTGAGATTAATTACGAAACCAATCTCATGTTTGAAGCGCAGATACTAACATATCCTTAGTATTTTCAGGATCAAATCATGGGTTAGGGGTATAATGTTAGGACTATGCTTGTTTGGAACTGGTTGTAGTCATAGCGTGCGATTTATAATGTGTGTATCCAGCTATTAAGTGCAAAGGGAAATGTAGATATAGTGCAAGAAAGGAAGTAAGTGTTGCATTTGAACATTTATAATCACAGTTCGAGAGATAAGATTTTAAGAAAAATCCATTGATAACGAAAAGAATACGTTGATGAGGAAATAGATGACGATCATTCATGATAGTGAAAATTATTTAGTGAATAATTCAAGAATAATAATCGTTAAGGCCATAATCATTATTATAGACTTTAAAAGGAACTGAATAACTCTAAACAGTGAACTTTGTACTAAATCATAATTCAAAAGTTGAAGAATATAAAGAGTGTAAAATAGCAGCAATGCTTGTTCAATGTGTAAAAGCATTTACGCTCATATAAATGCATTAAAGTTAATGTCTTGTCTAAACTTCTTATTTAAGCTTATTAAATTATAATAAATTCTAACAGTTAGCGCGTGAAAGTTATTAAAATTCCCAAAAATAAATTTGTTACCCTCACGTGATCTAATTTCTCAAACCGGAATCGATTATGGAGACATGTTCAAATACAAAGTTAGACCGTCTCTTATTCGTAAATGAGCACGCTAAGTTTCAACAAGATCCATCTAGAAGTTCAGAAGTCACTGTTAGGGGTAACAGCGTGATTCGATTAGCCTCACTTGCAAAGTAAGCTATATAAAAAGAGAAGATTACAAAAGTTTGTCGTTGGTAACTAGAAATACAAAATTTTGTCATTTTTCGGAGTCGAAATACATTAGATTTTCAACGTAGAAGTAACTTCTTTAAGTTTGTGTATAAAAGTTTCTACCTAGCCATATTATAAGGTTACAATTAACAGATACAATGTACAAGATGTAAGAAGACGATCGGCAAGATTACAACAAAACCGCAATACTTATGATGCATCACAATGTAAATTTGATATTGGATGCTATTCAAGAAATATCAGAATATGTCCTTTCTCATTCCTAAACACTCAGGTTTTCATCACCAACAAATATTTTCAAGGAATTGAAAGAGAAAATAATATCTGTATTGTTTCCTTTCGTGTGGCAGAATCATTATACATTGAATAATCCATTTACATTAAAAGATATCTTGAAATCGAATATCCAACAATGATCAAACTCCAACCTCTGAGATACCGAACAATAATATCTCGTTATTAAATGCGGAACAGCTGTTACTTACCGAAGTTATTAAACGAATTTAAACATTTGTTTATAATATTGACGAAGAAAATAATGTAGTTCATTTTCTTTCTTGAATGAATCAGTTTTGAAAACGTGAAGAAAATACATTATAGACTAAACTTGAATAAAAGATATTTAAATTTGGGAATTTAAGATTTGTTATTTCCGCCCCTCTCCCAACTTTGGACTGATTGTAGCTAAATAATTTCATATAGGATGAAATGTAACGAGATAAATCCATTTTGGTTAATGAACTAGTTTGCACGATCTAGTTAATAACATCGTGAAAACAACTTAGTCGTCAATTTTTTAAATCATTTAATGAACAATAAATATTATTGTCAAAATTTAACGTGCCTGGGAGAAATATAACAATAATAATAAGCATAAAAACACACACATTTAAAGGATTCAGTGAACTATTTTTGAAAATTTCGTACCGCGAACCCAAGACAGACTGTTTCGAGGTTCCTACCTCTCATCAGTTGGATTCACTCAGTACTCATAGCTCAGTGGAATCCAAAGCAACTTATACAAAAGACAGAATTAAACAAAACAATGGTCCTTGAGATAAAAAAAAAATAAAAAAACAAACAAATAAAGAATAAAAAGTGGCAATAAATTAATCTCCGCTTAGCTTTGTAAGAAATATTATTGATCCTAAAAAATACACATAAATAAAAGTGCAACCAACCTCGTTTCCGATACAGACATTACCGTTAAGTTGACACAATGACTAATGGCGCACCTATAGTCTAACACCCAATTTTAGTACATATCTTTACCTCTGATGTTTGATTCTGTGATTTCCCCTCCCCCACCCATTTGGAATTGCTTTGGTATTAATCATTGATCGGAAGATTGACGTAACTTAATGGACAAAGGGAATAGTTTTATTTGACAGGGCTAAAAAAGAAATTTTGTGAATGAATAATTTGCAGGTTTATCGATAGGACGACGAACCAATGTAAATCCAATTTGCCCATTGTTTGTAGATGTAATTGATTTCAAAAATTGTGCTCACGACTTTGTTGCACTGAAATTGAATGCACTGCAGTATACAACTATATACATTCGCGGAAACAAGAACTATGTCTGTTTGGAGTAAAATGTCTCGCAAAAGATCCTGTTAAATGGATAGACTTGTTGGAAACGCATTTGTTTCTAATTAAATTAATATTTTCTAAGATTTTATGTATTTAATATGAATTTGTCGCTGTAATCTCGGGAAGGAATCCCCATCCTATGAGAAGTTTGTTGAATCAGTAGCAAGTAACGTGTTAGGGAAACAAGCCCCATAGTTCTTATAACGTTTGATTACTGGTTAATCAATAACAAATTTAAAAAACAACCATTAAAATGTTAAAAAAGCAGTTAAAAACACCCGACCAGTTTCGAGTCCTCTTTACAGGACTTCTTCATGGTTCTTTTTTTTTACTTAATTGTTCATTATAATAAGTTAATGAAATTTACTTTTTTATTTATTTATTATCTTTTATTTTTCATAGATAGGCCTAAATGTTATATTTTTAACATCACTGGTTGAATTGGAATTAGTGTTTTTATATTATTAGTATCAGTTTTTTTAAAGTTAAATAGAGGAGAAGGTAGTAATATTGTAACCGTTTGTATATAAATGTTTTTAGTTATCTGTATTTTGTAGAAAATATTTATCTGTATTCATTTTTTATCCTTAACCGTTATTTATTCCTTTTCTAATTCCTAATTACTGATGTTCTGTTTATTTTTAAATTCTTTTCCGTTGCAGCCGTTGAATCTTAATTAATTTAAATTCATTATGTTTTTATCCAATCATTACTATATTTTTAATTAATCTTCAAATCAAATTTTTCAATGTAAATACTATAAAAACCCATGTTTTTCGTTTAATAAATTAATTCAGTTCAGTTCCAGAACTTGACTAGTTGTCTTTAGATCCCAAAGACTCTTTCACAAACACCAGGGCAATATGAATATGAAATGGCAATATGAGACGCCCAGATTTTGGTCTCCGTACATTACTGATCTCTATCAGATAATCTGAAAATTACGAATCTTAGTTTTGTCAAGGTTTTGTGATAGCTGAAGGACAAATTCTTAGTCACTGACGTGGAATTTGTTATTAGATTTTGATTTATTTTTAAGATTTTTGAGCACATGAATATGATAAGTTAATCTGCATTAAATGTTGGTTAGGATTGTAATTATAGATTACAGAAATATTGTATCGTTTATACGTAGTTTACTGATGAGTTTCTGATTGAATGTACACGAGTTGGTTGTAATATGAGATACTTGTCTGGTAGTAATATGAGATTGTCGGTTGCTTTATATCACTCCTGTATAGGGCACCAATTTTGATAACGTGGTTCGAACATTTCTTAAATTTTGTGAAATCAATAAAATATTTTCCTGCT
>JAFIDM010014012.1:54671959-54703387 GCA_023159025.1 Thereuonema tuberculata
AAACGGTTAATGGCATCGGTGAACCGAGGGGAGGGAGATGTTCTGTGTGAATGTGTTGTACGAGGGGAGGGGTTGTAATCCAGTAATTTTCACCTTTCTTTTTTTGGTTGAGAAGACATAGCTTGTTTGCCAATCCCTCGTCGTAAGTGCGAATCGTCGTAAGTGCGAATCATTAGCAATTTGATTATCTGTGATTAACAAAATATTGCAATGCTTTGAAATAGTCCATATTTTACGACATAAGTAGGACAATTCATAGATCCTTGCTTAAAATCTATAATAATAATAATATCTAAATATGCCGTTTATAAATAAAACAAGGTAGCGATAGCGATTAGTAAACCAATCACAATGCTTCGCAACGGCTTCTGATATGTGAATGAAGAAAATTATTCAAAAGTTGTATTAAGCTAACAAGCTGTTTTTATTGAAAACTTTAGAATTCAAAATCCACCACAATAGGCTCATGAAAACTGAAGAAGGATGAGTAGAGACAGATTGAGTCACCTTTACATTAGAATAGACTGCGTCGAGACACGTTCCATACCTGGTGGAACGCTATCGCTACCTTGGAGCCCGACCAGCTAGAGACACAAACTCTATGGCTCTGAACTACTCTTGGCAAGACCTTTTCAACGACATCCTAATCAAGTCTCTAGCCCTCGTGGTTGCTGAGTTGATACTAGACAGACAGACAAACCGGGGATATAAGGCTTCACAGTTTCAGAAGCCTCAAAAAATAAGAAAACAAAAGTTTAGTAAAGAATGTATTTTGTTAGTAATGTAACCTTCGAGCTCAAAAAGAGCAACAAGCACAAATGACAAACTCTCAGCACCATCTACAACACATTGAGTTAAATGTTTTCCTTATATCCTAACTACTATCACAAAATCGAAAATCTATGTTTGTTTGTTTGTTTGTCATTCAATAACGCCTCAACGGCGCAACGGATCGTAATGATATTTTGTATGCAGGTAGTCTATGACACGGAGAAGGATATAGGCTACTTTTCATCCCGATCGATCAAATAGTTCCCGTGGGATGAATAAAAGACTTCTCAAAACTGTCCGTAGATGGCGCTAGCGCAGTTGTCAATGAGATCATTTAAAACATTCCCAAAATTGACGATAGATTTGGCGCCACAGATCTGAATAAATACGATACGGTTAATTAATGTATTGCATTTCAATATTGTACTGCATGTATTTGGATAATTTAAAAAAATTAAACTTTATTTTTGTTTCAGTTTCTACATTTCGCTTTTTACTTTACTTGATGTAACTTTGTTTTTCGAATAACTATAGCAAGGCTTCTGGAGCGAAACGAATGTAGCCGGCTAGTTATTTTTATAGCGAAATACTAAAATTATCCAAATACATCAAAAGTTCTGAAAAGTATAATTAGGTTACATAGGTATTCTAAGTTCTCAATTCTTATTTAAGACTATGAATGCCTAGTGTACATCGAAGTTTAGTAAATATTTATTATAATTGATGCAGTTTCTTTTCAATTAGACTCAACAACCACCTGAAGTATTTGTGTACCTGAATGAATGAACATAAAGTTATCTAGGAATCTACTTTAATTCATCAATTTCTATTTAAATCCGAATCCGAATTGATTTTGGGTTTAACACAGTTAGTCTCAGATATCGTTTCAGTTGCTTACGAATTTAAAGATTCCGTTCTCACTAGAGATATGATGTTTGTAGTTAGCAGTAATAACAGATCGATAAACACACCGCTGAAGATCGAAATTAACTGCAAAACTATAGAAGAATGGGGCGGGGGCTTCTTTTTTAGTGAAGAGGTTACCCTCGCGACATAGAACGATGAGTACAATTGCGGAAAATTTCTTTTCACCCCTGAAACACATGGTGATAATCGCTGTCTGATTGGCTGAAGAAAATTTATTCCTCTCCTAAATCAGCGTGATCTTGAATTTTCACTGAGGCTATGATAATAATTAGGACTACAAAAAAAGAAACACCTATTCACATCATCTAAACAAAGAAAAAAAAAATGTCTTCCGAAATTTATTTTGCTAAAGATTTTTTTTTATTCCTTTCTTTCTTTCTACGAATCTGAAAGAGCTTAAAGCCTATTTTCATGATTTTTTTTTTTTTTTAAACATCCAGAGAAGGAACGGAGAATGTTTCGGATTTTGAGTTTTTCTGGATTTTATGTTGGAGTGTGATTGTGTTGCAGAGAAGCGAAAAATATTTACTTATAATAAGTTATTTTTTATTTAAGATGTAAACATGAAAACAAAGATTACAAATTTGTTTATTTATCGTCTTCGGAAGGAAGATCTAAAAGAGGTTGACTAATAGTGGGAATTGCCTTAAGTCTCCCAGGATCCGTCCTTGTTGGGGTTAGTACAGTTATATTTACCCAATCAGAGCAGCTTATTGTGAAGTGTATGACGTCTGTATATTACCTACCTTATTCTAGCTACATTCCGAAAAACCAATTAAAGAGAAGTGTAATCACGTGATTATCGGTCAGTGCTTAATGGTCTTCGTTGAAACACCAGAACATTGAAGATATGGATAGCGAAACATATCAGTGGTTTGATTTATGTCTCTTACTTTGCATCTTAAATACTGTCGTATTAATACAATGGGAATTGGATGTAAAGCTTTTTATCCTTCTCACATGGGATGTCCGTGACCTCGAACGCTTAGAACGAAAATGTGCTTAGAATATAAGTCGCTCATCCCAAAAACATGAGTCATTGCAAAACTCGGCTGTTGTCTGCTAGCGCCATTCGTCGGTGGCATGTTGTACCTGCACTAACAAGTACTTAATCTCAAGATATTGCCACCGAAGACAACAAAATATTGCCAACCTCTTGATGTGTACTTCTTTAGGCAATACAGAGGGTTGTTTACAATCTGTGGTAACGATTTGGATTCGGGTCTATTTCCCAGAAATTCCCTTTCTCCACTAACGATCATGCTCTATTTGATGGCCAATGCGCAGTTTCCATTGCAGGAGACTACTGCGAAGAACGGGAAGACTTACACGTTGCCACTCCTGACAACATTTCCAGAGTCCATCCAATGAACGAGGACGTCGTCTTCCCAAGGCTCGTTTTAATAATCCAAATGCGCAAAAATCCATGGGCGATGCGTCTGGAGACTTCACTGGAAGCTCGGTAAACGGATGTAGCCTGGATTCCGGTTTCCTGTTCCATTCGTGTCAGAAAATTCTGGGTCGATTTGGACGTATGGCTGGACGCCTTGTCTTGGTGGAGACGGACCTTGGAAACGTCGTTTCCGTAAAGAGCAGGTAGTTCCTGTGTATAAATTGGTGTCAGTACGTGATCCTGATAGTACGCAGAATTCACCTTTACATTTTGAACCACCCTCCGTATCTGTAGCTTGCCTTGATAGGAATAACCCGCAACGATCATGAATCCCTTCGAAAAAGTTTCACGACATTCTCTGTACCAATTTGGAAACGATTTGGCTCCCACTGGGCGATAGAAAATCGCCCTTGGCTTATTGCAGTCGGACAGATAAACATATGCTTCGTCTAATGTGGCCACATACTTCCATTTATCCCCAGCGAGATGTCGTTCATACAGTTTTCTGCAATTTGTCTTACGTTCTGAAATGTGCTTTAGTAAGAGCTTGTGAACCTTGCTTTTATGTCTCTTTTGAAGTCCTAAATCTTTATGGATAATCTTGTTTACGGTACGAAGAGATGTTCCTACCTTCGCACCAATGGTCCTTTGGGTCGCTGGATTGTTCCCCGTCACCATTTTCTTGACTTTCTGAATGACAGTCTTTGTGCGACTTATAGGTGTCCTTGGATTTGCTTGCTTTTCAGTCCCGGAAATCTGTCCTGTACGGGCCAAACCAACACCAGCCAACACATTATGAACTCTTTTCTTCGAAATGGTGAAACCTCTTTTTCTACATGCCGTAATTATTGCGGAATAACTAAAAATTTCGCGTCGGAAAGGGCTGTAACGTACCCTTCCCAAAACTGTGACACTTTCGGCGGCATTTCTCCGAACAAACTAATCCGCACCCCTCCACACTAATCTTTAGGTACTCACCTGTACGTTTGCGTGAATTTGCATACCTACTCTGATTGGTTGCGTCGTCACACGCCATGCAAATCGTTACCATAGATTGTAAACAACCCTCTGTATAAGCTCTACATGAGAAGGATCGTTGATTTTGTAAGACTATAATGTGAAAAACCACAAGTAAAGTTACACGATCGTCATTTCATCATCAGACTTCACTCTGTGTTATACAATCAACTTTCTGCACCGAAGTACAAGCCTATGTTACAATATGCTTGGCAAAAGGCAGATTATGACATTGATTATTGACATACCAATATCATCATTAGTGAAAATGTAATTAGTGTGGCTTTTGACATTGGACTGCTTGAATGCGGAAGTGATGTTGAATGTGAAAAAGTGGCTTTAGTCAGATGTGCATATTGTTCTGTTCCACTTTGCTTTGACCACTTCATTGAAATCCCACACCTGCCCTTTGAAGACTGAATAGCTGTGCAACGCTATCAGATCAGTAGGAAAACTTTGTTGTTCAGATAGCATAATTATTTTAAGCAGTGGGAAATATAGCAATATAGTCACGACAATTGTCGTGATTGGAATACTTGTGATTTGGTCGTATTATACGATATTTTATTTCTTCGCATTACCAAAGTTCCTCTCTTAGATCTTCAATAGGTGATCATTCAAATGTGTCCCGTGGTAAGACGTGCAGTTTTGCATGAGTATGACTCATACTGATACTCATGAGCGAATTATATTCTAGGCACATTTTCGTGCAGTTCTCAGCGTTCGAGGTCACGCACTTCTCTTTTCAGAGGGAAAGCAGAGCAGGAGATAAAAGCTCCAGTGATGATTAGCCGAAATTAACTTCAATTGAAATAAATAAGATGAACATTTTGGAATTCCCAAACGAAAAAAAAAAATGATGTAGAAGAAAGTTACATTAATTTTACCTAAAATTAATTCATGTCATTACTAGCTTAGAATCTGAGCATCATTTAGTATCTAAGTATTAGGTCCGTTCAGTGCCCGAGTTTAAAAGAAGATTGGCAGAAGATTGACTTTTTTTCCCCCTTTACATTACTACGACGAACCGTTTGGGAGATGAAAGACAATGCCTTCTCTTTTATCGATTTAAAGCCGATGAACATTGTAATCATATTAAACAATTCTAAGTTTTTAACTAAAAATTACATATTTAAACTAAACTACATTTTATCTAAAAAGTACATTTACTACATAAGTAAATAAATAAATAAAGCTAATATAAAATAATAAATAGAGCTAGATTAATTTATTATCCATTACTTTTACGTTATCACTCTCTATTTCCAAAGAATTGTCTATTGTGGACTACAGTTGATCTATTTTTCACGTGTTAAGTAGTCATTATCAATTTTAGGCGTGACTACGTATTGGAGGCGAGGGTATTGGGTCCATTCTCGATAATGAAACCGTTGTAACACGTTTGTCATTCACGTGAATTTGAATAACTACAAGATAAAAGTAACGTCACCTTGGCTGCTTCTCCAGCCATGTTTTAGAGGTGGTTGACAACCATTAAAGCCACTTCATTTGCCAGAGAAACAAGTTCTTTAAAGTCGATAACAACAACATTCACAAACGAACACACTTTCATTCAACCATTTACGAGAGTATAAAATACTTTGGAATTTGTTCATTAAAAATCGCTGCAAATATAAATGTATTCAAACAAACAGTTGTAAGATAATTTTATGTTTATAAAAACATGCTTATTTTTCAAATCCAATAAAACAAACTGTAATTAAACTTATTAAAACTAAAGTAGCTATAATATTAAATTAATCTAACTTTTTTCTAAATTTGTATTTTATTAAATAGTTATTTGTTTCGAAGTATAATTTAACGTGTGTGAAGAATAAATACTGAAAACACACTTAAAATTTAAAATTTATACATTGATAAAAACCGTTACATGATTCGGCTCGTTTACTTGTCCCGATTCGATGGAGGTTAGTACAATCTAGCCGAAACATGTAACGGTTTTATCAAAGTATTAATTTTAAATTTTAAGTGTTGTGGTATTTTTTTAAAATTTATTCCTAATATTTAATATCTATTTTTTTAAAACAGGTTTAGGCGCTTTTTGCTTTGAGTTTTTATTTTAATAATTACTTTCTTTGTATTCATTTAAATATTTACCTAATAAACGACAATTTAGCTTTTAATTTATGTATGTATATAAAAGAAAAGATTGGGTTTTTCTGCCCTCTACTCCTTCCAAACCATGAGACACAGAAATACAAATAAGATGTCAAATGTTAGATATAATATTGAGGTAGCCTACATTTCATTTTTCATCAACCGGAAGTCACGTGACGAAATGTCAACTTTAAAAAAACCATCATTTTAGATGACCAAAATATAAAGACAAGTTGTTCCTCTCACTGAGATGAACTTTTTAAAGGGAGTACGGTCGCGATCAAAGGTCACGTGACTGAGAGAAATGACCTCATAATCCAAGGTCACGTGATCACTAAAAATTTTACTTGACAGATTTTACTAATTAATTATATATTAAATCAATAACCCTATTTTTCTTATTAATTTCATTGATCTTATTATATATTTATCTGTTTTTAGGATCATATTTTTTTTTTTTAAATATAATAAAAGATATTTTTTAATTTTTTTCTTCTATGAACTTTCTTTTAGACAGAAGAAGAAATTTCATATTAAACAATTTCATCATTTTTTTCTTTATATTCACTGAACAATACAGAAAACTAAACAAAACAATGAAATTATTCAGAACTCATTCTTTTTGCGCGAAAGTTAAGGGGAAACCATTCTCGCTCCCGGGAATGGCCCCCGAGAACAAAAACAATCAAATTAAAAATAATCCTGTGAAATCCACAGAATTAATCCCTTGTCCTTTCACTGAAAGGCATTAAGGAATTTAACTATAAATAAGAAACACATCATAAGTGCAATGAATAGCAAAATTGAGCGTCCATAATAATTCATACATCAAGGATTAAAAAAAAACAAACTGGAAAGTTAATATGTTAAGTTAACAATATTTTGGAAGTAGTTTTCTTAAAAAAATAAAAATAAAAAGATATTCTTAATTTGTTAAAACAATTGCTTCTAAAAACAGGTTTTTACACAATTCATTTTTTACATCGCTTGTTTGTTGTGATTTCTTGGCTTTTTAACCCTAATAATCCCACAATAAAACTTGCATTTCATAAACACAGATATTGCACTTTGGAAGACCACCTCCAGCGAACACTGCAACATTTTTCTCCATTAAGTTTCCTTCCAGAAAGTTCTAAGTACTTATTTGGGGATGGGTGGAATTATTACTAATCCTCACGAATTCCCCGTTGTTGTTTTTTTTTTTGCTTGTATTGAATGAGGTCGGTGTCTGAGCTGCGGGGAACAACGGGATTCAACTATAATAATATCGTATAACTGGAAATTTCATAACGATAAAAGAAAAACCTTTGTTTTAACACAGTTTTCGTGACATCATGACGAATTATTTCATCTTAACCCATTCTTATTTTGTGTTTTAGTTTCTTTAGCCAATTCACAAAAAAAAAAAAAAAAAAAAAAGTTTTTTTTATTTTTTATTTATAAGTAGTTATAAGTGAAAAACATTTGTAAAATGTATTTCCTACCAAACATAAGTCCATTATTTCACTTCTAATGAACTGTCCGGACTATTTCTGCCTTAAGAGAAACTTTCTGATTACGAATTTTTTTTTTTTTTTTCAATATACAAAAGTTAAATCGGCTGTTGTGAATTGAATAAATACGTAAAGTTTCAAGAGTTTCATTCATCGTCTCAATTTTTACTGCAGCTGGTGGCTGAGGGGAGTCTAACATTTTTTTTTAAGCCTTTCTTTTTTTTTTTTTATCATTGCCATTTTTTATCTATACAGGGTATTTCAAAAATGGTAGACAAAGCGAAGAGATACGGGTTCCAAAGGTCATTTTTGAGGCGAAACTGTTCTATGATATTTTGTTATACGGGCCGTAGTTTTAGAGTTAGGAAATGAATGCTTTGGGAATGGTCTCAAATCAAAGAAAGCTCAGTTCTGGCAATTTTCAATATTTTCTTTAATTATCATACCTGTTTTTAGTCATAACATTTGTTATCCGGATTGCTTTTTATAATAAACCTTTACCTTATTTACTTACACTTCCTAATGTGAACTGAGCTTTGTTTGATTAGGGACCATTCCCAACTCTAAAACTACGGCCCGTACAACAAAATGTCATTGAACATTTTCGACTCAAAACGACCTTTGGAACCCCGTATCACTTCCCTTTGTCTGCCATTTCCGAAACGCCCTGTGTAACGGTACATTGATAAAAATTCATCTAAAACGGTTTTGTATTTCAAAATAACACAATGCAATTCAGGATAAGGCCTAAATTACAGCGAATGATCGTGACGGATGGAAGAACTTAGATTCCGTTTAAAAGATACTGAAACCTTACAGACGGCCAACAATTAATATGAGTTTTTTTTTTATATATATATAAAAATATAAAATAAATATTGGTATAAAAAATTGTTATGATAAATAATTCTTTCCATAATTCTATAAGTGATTTACTCCATAATTCTTCACAATATTTCGTTTCTCTGTAAGAGAAACTTCCTCAGGGGAATAAGAGAACAAAAACTATTCTTTTCGCCTCTTACTATTACAAAAAAATAATAATAATAAATAATGGGCTACCTGTAAATCAGTAATGTTATGGTGAATGTGGGTGGCACGGAAGCCAAGCACCGCGACCTGTAGGTGATATCCCACGGAAACGAGGACAGACGGAGAGAAAGACTGAGAAAGAATGGTGGGAGAAGTGCAGGGGAAATGGGAGAACCCCGAGAAAACCTGCCCAGCTCAATCGTCCACCATCACGGAACCCACATGAGAACCGAACCCCGATACTCAGAGGCCAATGTCTGTGTGACAACGCCAACCGCGTGGCCCAAATCAGTAATCCTCTACGCTATGGACGGATAACGAAGGAACGCTTTGTGCAATCTATTACATCTAGTATTCAAGAAAATGCTGTGAGAAAATGTTGAAAACTAATTCTAACAGAAGACGAATATTGAAGTCCTTCTACATGAAAAGCGTCGCTTTTCTAATGTCTTTAAACTCTGTAAAAATTTTCAGTTTGCAGCCATCGTAAGGCTATACCAGAAAACACGATTCCCTTTTGTCCTTCAATGAGGCTGCATTGCTTCTTGAAGTTTTTTTTTGTTCCTTTTTTTTGCCTAAAAGTATACATTGGTAGAATCAGGTTTTACTATCCACAACAGAAATGGATAGAAATGTTAAATTAAATCCTTGAACTCATAAAAATATCCCCAAAAGCTCATATGTATACCTGTATAAAATAGCAATAAAACTTATTTACAAACTTCTGAATTTGCTTCCGGACAAAATGGCCAACAGTAATCAGGTCTGTTTTTCAACACACGTCGATTACTATATTCCTGTAAATTTTATATCGTGTCATCAATCATTTTAAGGTCGGGAAATACTGTATTTTGTTGGAAAGCAAAAAGTTCTACAATATCAAAGTACTCTTGTCCCTGTCGTGTGATTGTTTGTGGGCGTGGCAGTGCGAGGGTCCCTTAATCGTTCAGGGGCCACGGCTCTTTGACAGAGTATAATAAGACAGTAATTCACTAAAGTCCTCCTAGCGAAAGAATGACTCTGACCTTGAACTACAACAATGATTTCTTAATCATTCCAGGACTGAAGTTTGTATAGAAAAACTATTCACAATCGCCAATCAGAAGCCAAGCACTTTCCCGCCATAAACACTGACATATACAATCGATTCAAATTCTACTATTGCGACATCTGGTGGCCACGGTCGTTCTTTGGTTTGCCCGATAGTAGCACAGTCGGGCTGAGATATTCGTTATTGTAAGTTGTATGATACTGTAGAGAAACGAGACAAGAGACCTGTCACGGGAAGACAAGAGCCTGATGATAAGTGACAGTTTGCACTTGTAAGAATCTGTCTTGAATTGTTCAGCATAATTTTCTAGATTCTTCTTTGATGAATTCCAGATTTCTTGAGACCCTTAACGAATCCAACACTGCATTCAACCGATCACACAAAAACGACAGATATTAACTGAATCTTTATACAGTGAAACTTGGATAATTCAAACTTGTTTAATTCGAAATTCTGGATAATTCGAATTTTTTGCTCGGTCCCTAGAATTCTGTATTAAAATAATGTTAAAAAATCGGGGATAATTCGAATTTTTCGTACGATTGTCCTTAAAATATTACGGTAAAAATTGTTCCTGCAACTTCTCTCAACTAAGGTGCATTATTTATTTTAACAGTCTTTCATTAGCGAGGGTTGGAATGTCAATATGTGGGGATTTCCGAGGATTTTTCTGTCCACCCTCTGTTGTTACCCTCCCCCTCTCCCACACCCCCTTCGGTCTTGGAGTCACGTGCGCTTCCTGTGAATGATTTAATGCGGTTGTATACATTTTTTGTTTTTGTGCTTGTGTTTTAAGTATTGTTTCTATGCTCTTTTCTATGGCATTATCAAAAGCTAAAGCTCCTTGTAAGTCATTAACATTAGCTGAAAAGATAGCGGTGATTAAGGAAGTGGAAAAAGGTCTTAAAAATAAATCGGAAATCGCCAAGGAATTTGGAATTCCGTCCAACACGTTATCGACATATTTGAAGAACAAAGATAAAATTTTGAGCAGCGAAAATGGCAATGGAAAAAATAGAAAAAGAACGAGAGGACCTGGCAACCCAGATGTGGACGGTTGTGTTCTTAAGTGATTTAAACAAGAGAAGCCTCTATCTAGTGCATCAGAAGCTATGGTGCATGTATATTAACTTCGACGCTTTTTTGAAGATCAGTCTAATATAGAAGATTGTATTTTTATATCAATTGATAGGTTGGAATCATATGCTATGACTCAAAGATTGCATTTAATGAAGCAATTAAAAATATCTGCCTTTTTTTTTAAAGTGATGAATAATTAAGCTAGTAAAAAATGTTTGATTTAATGAAAAAAAAAGTGTAGCAGTATTCTTAGATAAAGTTTATGTGTTAAATCTTTGATCGTGGAGTTAATCTTTTTTATTTATCTCTTCTGTTTGAGAGAATATATGTAATTCGAATTTTTGGGTATTTCGAACTTTTTCTCAGGTCCCTTCAATTTCGAATTTCCAAGTTTCACTGTATTCTAATTTATAGAAATTTTGAATTTTTAAGTAATAAATGCTCCTGAAACATTTTGGAGAGAATCAATTGTATGGGGCCCCATGCCCTAACTTTATATTGTAATTCAAAGTAAATATTTTTGATAAATACAATACTTTTCCATTGACTGTTAAGAAAAACCTAAAAAAACTGCCTAAAAAATACGTATTTCAAGAGTTTTACAAACTGGCCAAAAAGTTGAAACCCTAACATCTCCTCTCCAGACAATTCTCACGTTGCTGTAATATCACGAACCTTTTGATGTTATCTGATCTACTTAGCAAATAGAATTATCAATTTGTTTTCACAAATACTTTGTGTTTCTGGCATTTGTTTGTAGCGTCTTTCAATTTGTTTTTCTGTCTTAGATAAATATACAAACATGTGTTTCACAAGACACTTGAAACATATTTTCTCCTCTTCAGCCCAAATGATGAAGATGAAGATGTTGATAGACAATGTCTCAACCAATTTTGAGACGACGGAAACGCAAAGTGGATTTTGGAAACTTCTGGAAATGATTTATTTATTTATTTATTTATTTATTTATTTATTTATTTACTTACTTTAATATATCAAAGGCATCAATGGAGATTTAAGATGAGATAAACAAAAGAAATTATTATTATTATTATTACGACCCTACCGACGTCACGTATGACGTGTCAGCACATGCCGCGAGATTTTCTGGGATAAACAAACATAAAAACTTACAATAACTTACAAGCATAACTTACTAACATTGTTAGTGTGAATTACTCAAAAAACCGTTGATTTTTGATATTTCAAGACGGAATAAAGTACTGTGCAGTTCCTTATTGTAATAATTCTGTAAAAACGCTTGGAATGTCCTTCTTTAATATCTGCACGGGTTTAAACAGAGCACATATAGCTTTGTTTATCCCACAAGCCAAGCAGTAGCCTGGTGGTATATTTTGTAACTACGAAGCCCCGCCTATCCTCAAGTGGTCCATTAAGTAATTATAAATTTATCCAGCAAAAATATATAAAAATAAGAAAACAAATCTGTTTTGCCAAATATTACAGTTTCAAAAATAATAAAGTTGCGTTATTTGCTTTGTTTCAGTATTCTTAACTTTAATAAAGATAAATTAAAACAAACAAATAAACTTATACACAGTACCCTAACATTTTTAAGGAAAGTAGAAGTTCAGTTCTTTCATAAACATTTTAATTCTTTGTCGTCTCCAGTGGATTTAAATGTGTGAGTCTTTTCTCATTCTATTCAAATGAGTCGAACCATAATTGAAAGATCATTTACTCAAAAGGAATCTTAATGACACATTCCTGTCTCTCTTCTAACAAAATGGTTGTTTATTCAGAAGCAATGAAAAAAGAATCTCAATTACTTCCCTTCTCTGCAATGGGAGCCTGGTTTCCTCAAGCTGCTTGTTTTGCATTATCATCAATCCACTGTTAATCAAACACCGAAATTGTACTTCATGTAGATTCTATTTCTATCATAGAAATTGTAATCGATAAAAGAGAACTTAGGCAATGTTTTTGCTATGAACAGCCATTGTGTCAAGAAATCTTAAGTAAAGCTATTCGGAGGGGGGGAGAATATATAATCCTAGTCACACTAGTCTAACAATTTTTTTATTGTTTTATTTTTTCATTATATAGCTGTTAATAACGGGATTTTAAGAGCCGTAGATCATCCAAAGAGCTAAAAGACGCGATGTAGGAATTTGCAGGTTAACTGAGCTCCGGTACAAATTATACAAAACTTTTCGATATTAAGCATTATCGGACCCAGTTTTTTATAATCGAGTTCTGATGAGTTTTTTTGTTTTTTTTTTTTTTTTTAAACGTAACTTATAGTTGTCAAGTTATTTATGATATTGCCGGTCATTTCGAAATGGAAAGTATATTTTTTTGACGAAACATCCTGCAAAGGATCATACCTCAACTGATCTAATCTAGTGTTAATTAAAAGGAAAATATTTTTTTTTCCAAACGATGTCAGGTGATACGTGTTTTTATTATACATTTGGAGGGGATTAATGATTTACAATACACACCGGAAATTGATTATATAAAATAGTTCCCGGTAATATGTAAGTACCAACTTTTCTAATTTCATGATTCTGATTTCTCGCTATAATAGAAATTATAAAAATAGGGCGAGAGATATTGTGAAAAAGTTTAAATGTCACGTTTTTGTGAAATCTAAATAATACTTATTAGTCTTTATTTGGTGTATGTATAAGCCTGAACGTTTAAAATCACATCCACTATCAAGCATATGCATATAAATATGCATTGAACCATGAAGTTAATATGACCTCCCTGACCCTGCAGTGGAATAGCACCCAGGGCGAACACATAATACGAATTTACACATGTAAATAGAAGAGCAGCAGATAGTGCGCATCAGTGTGTTAATGGAAATGGAAAAGGATGATGATTTAACAGACTTCCAACGTGAGATGATCGCAGACCGATATCTGAAAGGTGTCAGTATTTTCGAGGCAAAATTGACTGGTGAACTTGCCGCTGTTGTTAAGCCATTCGAACACCAGCAACTTTTGTCTTGAAGTTGCTTCTAACTTGCCGTAAGCGATGAATTGAACCAACAGGAAACTATAGTCTGTCCAAAATTTCGTGGCGTCTGAAGATATCGTCCCCCATTTCGGACTGCCACGCCCACAAGCAATCAGTCGACCACTAATCCTCGCTAATCCTACCATCGGCATGTCTTCTTCCTTTTTTATCCACTGGACTTTCTTCTACAAAACTACGTTTTTTTAAACTATTACCTTTACTTAATTTTTATTACAATTATTAAATTCTAAATGTCAATCCGTGCTAAAAGAGTCCAAACACGGAGCAATTGTGATATTTCTAAGCATTTTAATGGTCAGTGGGTTAAAAAATATAAACGATATATTTATATAATTATATTTTAACCCACTGACCATTAAAATGCTTAGAATTATCACAATTGCTCCGTGTTTGGACTCTTTTGGCACGGATTGACATTTAGAATTTAATAATTGTAATAAAAATTAAGTAAAGGTAATATTTTAAAAAAACGTAGTTCTGTAGAAGAAGGTCCAGTGGATAAAAAAAGGAAGAAGACATGCCGATGGTAGGATTAGCGAGGATTAGTGGTCGACTGATTGCTTGTGGGCGTGGCGGTCCGAAATGGGGGACGATATCTTCAGACGCCACGAAATTTTGGACAGACTATAGTGAAAATTTTATAAAAAGATTGTTTTGCTTCCAAAGTGTTTGGCAGCAATTTGAACCAATTAGAGTGAAGGATTGAAACACGTGACTGGTGGCAACACTTTTACTTCACTGCTGATAATTCTGAAATAAGCTGTACTGAAAACCACTAAATTAATCATTTCATTGAAAAGAAAATAATCTTTAAGTGAAATATGTTAATTATTAAATACGTTAATCAGAATACGTTTTGAAGAAAGAGTTTTGAGGGATTTTGAGTGCTAAAATGTCTGTTTCTACTCTGTGAATCAGTCAGAAAAAGGATTTTTAATTTTCAATTTGATAATTATTGAAGCCTTTAATGTAACAAAATTCACATTCGCAAATTAAAAGAAATTTAGTAATATGCGTTCTGCGGCATTTTATTTTTGAATTTTCTTTCGTTTGTTTAAATCAATTCTTTACTAGCGATCGATCGGCGATCCCAGAATTCCTTGCGAACATCTTATTATTATTATTTTTTTAAATACTCTAATATATTCTGCCGCATAAAGTTAATATATTTAAGTGTATATTGTATTTCTTTTCGAAAGAGAATGTCATTACTAGGGTAATACAGTAGTTTTTATAATTACTACGCCAGAGCCGGCGCTAGGAGGGTGCGGGGCCTCGGGCAAGATGAATTTTGCGGGCCCTTGACAAACCTATTTTAACAACCAAAAATAAAAAAAAAAAAACGACAATCCTATTTTATCCTCTTTCTTATAACCAGGCGCGAGACCCCCACAAGTGCGGGGCCTGGGGCGGTCGCCCCGTTCGCCACCCCCTAACGCCGGCTCTGGCTACGCATTCAGCTGACAAAGAGCTCGACGCTTTGAATTTGGAGAATGTCCATAATACGTCCCAGTGCTTCAGTGCTGCGTGAATAGTTGGATGGCAATAGAAAGTTCACAACAATTCGAGAAGACATTTCGAACAGCACATCGTGTGAGATTGTCGCTTGCGACTAAAGTTGGCGCCCAAATGTCTTTTGTCGCTTAATTCGCTTAATTTTTACGGGACTTTTAACGGGCTTTAGTGCTGTCTGAATTAAAAAATCATATTTTTAAAAAAAATTAAAAAAAAAAAACCTCATTTGACGGCATCCATACAAAAGCGAATACAACTTAAGCAGTCAATTGGCGTCGTTTGCAGTGAAAGAGTTAAGGAAGGGTATTTACAATAGTCGAATATTTATTAGGCCTTTTTATCCGATGATTGTAAAAGTGGGCCTTAATAAGTAAACATAAAAACTTATAAAAATCCGGGTCTGTTTACAGAATCCGGGACATTTTCCGGGATATGTAGGAAAGGAGGACACGTACTAAAATCTGGGATTGTCCCGCACAATCCGGGACGTCTGGTTACCCTAACTATGACTATTTTTTTTTTTTTGAGGGGGGGGGGGGTGCCTTTTTTTTATAATTTTTCTTCTATTATTGCTACGAGATTTTATTAATATGGCGACCATTATCGTGTTTCCGATTTTGTCAAAGGGGTTTTTTGCGTTGCAAAAAAAAATAAATAAATGGAATATTTTTTTTATAGATTCAATGAAATTTCTTCTTGAAAAATTTTTTCTTATCAAAATGACAGAAGCGTCCTTATTTCTGCTATTTAAAACAAATACCAAAGATAAATATTGTTGTTTGTAGTACAACTGAGATACAAAGTGCAATAATTGCAAAGATCATCTTCAAAATTTCATTCACTTGTAGTTGAACTAGAGATAAATTGAACAGGAAGTAGATAAGAAATGATACGATATCATGTGATAATTCTATTGTAAAATATTGTTGTTTTTTTTTTTTCCCTATGTATAATACAATTAATGGATACAATATTGCGAAATTCAGCTTCAATTAAAATATAACTAAATTTATCCATAAACTTTTTTTTTGTCTATTTCGTCAAGTAGACTATCTTTATCTAATCTTATTATTTTTAATATTATTTTTAGAAAATGAAGGCGGTTTTCAAAATAAAGTTAATACTTCTAAAATTAATGTAAGTTGGTAACGGATAAGCATCTTTTCACCTGCAACAGTACGATTCTAACTCTTTATCAATCTAACGTGTTTTTGCGTAAAAGTAATAGGGGTCATAAGAATTTTAGAAAGGCTTAGGTGGGGCACAGCACAAAAAAGGTTGGGAAACACTGACTTACAACGACCTTTCTTCCAAACGGAACGATCTCAGACGCGCGCAGAAATCCTTTCTGAATACCTATGTTTCGTACCTTGTTGTTATCTTCAAACACGAACTGGCAGATGACTTCGATTGGGGATCACCAGCCCAATCAATGCGCAGCAGTGGCGTAGCAACGCCTTTGGGGGCCCGGGGCGAGAGTTCCATTATTCCACAACCAAAAAAAAAAAAAAACACCTTGTGATGGGGCTGGTCGGGATACATGAGTGGATGGGGCCCCTAGGCTGGCTGGCCCCCCTTGCTATGTCACTGATGCGCAGTCGCTTTGTTTACGAGAACAAGGCTTAAATGCTTCTTAAAGCTTTGTAGGCAAAATAATCTATAAATAAATGGATGATTCGATCAGACAAGAGTTCATGAATTTTTAGTAGAGATGTTCATAACACTCCGTCATTTAAGATAATTTTTCTCACTTCTCTCCTGAGTCCATTTCATTTTAACTTTGTATCCTTTTTTTTTTTTTTTAACTTTAAATTTGTATTTTTAAACTTAAAAAAAGTTCCTACATTTAAATTCTAGCAAGACTTAAAATTTATAGTAAAAAGTAGAAAAAAAACATTCGAACAGCGAGAATTTAAGTATAAAGTGTTCTTTATATCTTAGTTAGTATTAGAACAAGCGCTGGGTCGCTGGCTGGGGGAGATGGTTCAATTCCCCAAGTAGGTAGGGATTTTTCCGCTGAGTGTTTTTCTTCCGTACGGTCCTAGGGTTCACCGGGCCCTCTGTAGAATTGGGACCCGGTTTTTTTTTCCCAGAGGTTAAGACGAGAGAGCATCCAAACTGACCACTCGATCTCCAATCCGACGGTTTAGAATCGTTGGAGCCTATACTTCCAATTCTTGGGTTGGAGCCTATATTTCCAACTCAAGAGTGATCCGTTAAATTTACTTTTATTAAAATTCACATAAGGTTTGAAACACGACACAATGTAAAATAAAGATTTAATAATTTCTCAAAGGAAAAAAAAAAATAGAAAAGAAAAGAATGATAAGAAAAACTCCTCCCCTGCTATTCCTTCTCCTTCAGAAGCGGATATATCTTTTTCTGGATGTCCTCGAGGATTCCAAAAATAGTTCTTTGGGGAATTTCCACAAAATAATTCCTAGTTAACGAGCGGGTTCTACAAAAGCAGAGAACCCACGGGAGCTTAGGATTGTAGGTTGACAATTTTTTTCTTAGATTGTCTACTAAACTTAATTGAATTTCTACGTTTAATCTCATTAACCTAATTTTCCAATCTAAAACAGTTGTGATAAAATATAATACGTTATTTATTGTGAGGCCTCTTACTAGTATTTTGATAGTAATTAAGTAACCTTGTATGACTAAGCCTTCAATGAAAACCAAATCCAGATAAAAGTTCGTTGAAAAAGTTCTAAAAATAATCCTATATTAATTATTCGATAGTTTCTACATTATCTTCAGTGATTTCCTTAATGTACATATTTCACTTTTCGAAATCCATACGTTGATTTACTGTTGCCTTGTAGCCTATTTTCCTCAGCTTATTTACATTCACTAAATCAAGCTTGTATTGTCCTCCAAATGAAAGTTGGCCGGCGGAAGTTTGAACTGCGCAGCCCTTCCGGTAGCTGATCAATTATGTTTGCCTGTCACAATGGACGCCCATCGTCTGTTTTCACTGAGAAAGACATGTTGATAACATCAAATTAAAACTTCTCTCGACTATGTAGCGTTATTTCAATACCAGTTGCTAACAATAAGTATTTATATAAATAAATAAATATATATTATTTATAAGTACAATGCTCTTTTGCAAAGTAACAAGCGATTACCGTAATGGCGGCGTCCTGTCATAAAATCAGACGGAAGTGCCTGACCAGACTAATCGATCATACATGCGCAGATCTCACAAAAACAGGGCGGCCATCTCTCATTTGGAGGACAATATTATCTTGTAATTTCTTTTGAAAATAGTTCTTATCGAATTTTCAACAATTCATGATATATTTCTTCTTGTTCACAATTCGCTTTCCATTGAGTTTATCTTTTTCTTGAATTTATCTTTTTCTTTTCTTAAGTATTACATCATTTTTTTCCCCATTACCGTGTGGTACTTCAATGATATTTACAAGTTGTACCAAACATATTGAAAAAATACGTATATTAAAAAAAAAAAAAGAAAAATGCACTACATGTTACAGGATCTACGTTCGGACGCCTGAGTTGTCACCTGACGAAGAGGTCCAAACGTGGATCCCGTAACACGTAGTTACAATTTCTTTTTTTAAATTTATGTATTTTTTTTTTTTAAAGTGTTTCCAATTAGAAACATTTCATCAATCTTTGGCTAAAACGGAGAATAGGGTACAAGCAAATCAGCATCTTCGGAAGGATACATCAGTGAGGGGTGGTTTACCGCTTCGGTGACAGCTAGTTGCAGTGGCCTAAGTCGATTACTGACTTGTGTTGGTGCTTGGAATTATCCTAAAAGGTTTATTCTTTGTTTATTTTTCTGGTTTAATGGTTTATATATGCCTATTTCACTGTGGTTGTCCCTTTTAGCAAGAGGTGGAAGCGGCCATCAAAAAAGTTCGCCGAAGGCTTGTATCCTGATCTCCGGTTTTACCCAATCTTTTTTCCATCCACAACAATAAAAACGTACTTCGAACTGATAAATTTTCTAACAATTCCTTAAGACAGCATATCACGTTCTGATATTGTTGCTTATCTATAATTACAAATTTAAGGAAAAGTAAAAAGAAAAAGAAAATTATTCTTCAGTCACAGTTATGAAAAGGGTGGCGAAGATAGTTGCAGATTTTATATATTGTCAAAATTAAATGTGATCTTTAAGAGATCAATTACTATTTATAAAATTTAAAAAAATTGTAAAACCTTGCAATACCTTAATATCAATGACCGCCTCCAGGCCCTCCACGTACAGCACAAGGAGACTTCTCTATATAAAATTTTTCCATTTCAAAATAATTTCTTTCTCTCAAGAAAGAAATAAGAGATAAAAAAAAAAAGGCAAATTTATTTAAATTTATTTTATTGCAATTATTTACTTAAGATACGGTAACTTTATTAATTTGCTAATTTGCTCGCCCTCCACTCCCAATAGAAACATTTTTATTAATATCAGAAATTTGATTAAATCCAAGATAATTGTACTGCTCGCTTCATAATTGATTTTCAATTTATTTTTATATTGTTACAATACATAATTGTTTTTGATCAAGATAATTAATAGATGAAAATTAAAAATTTGCCATCATTTACTTAACAATGTAACTATCAAGCCGGGAATCACGTGATATAATTTTCTCACAACCCGCGAGCGCGTCTCCGAGACTTCATGTTTGATTAAAATCACGTGACATGTTGATTTTTCGATGAAAATGTGAGCATCTCGGAGACCGTCTCGGAGACCCGGGATGTCTCGGAACGTCCGGTTGATCCACGCAGAAAAAACCGAAAATATGAGCATCCTCAATATTTTATCTAACATTTGACACCTTATTTGTAATTCTGTGTCTTATAGTTTAGGAGGAGATAGGGCCAGATAATTTACATGAAATGAAACAAATAAATAAATAAAATTTGTATGAAGTAATGTTTTGAGATAATTTAACAATAGTTGCATTGCTAATATTAATATTATTATTTTAACTTATCGCTTGATATTAAATTGTGTTATCTATATTTAAATACTTTAATAACGAAATTGAATCTGAATCGGTGACCTTATTGAGATTGTTTTTTGTTTTTTGAGAAGTTAAAAGCAAACAACACAAAAAAAGAAAAAAATATAACACCCCTATCACCTTCCGTTAAATAAATAATAATAAAAAAAAAGTCCTATATAATAACAATAATAATATAAAATGAAAAAGGCGAAGTTGAAGGTGGTTGTACGGATTCCTCCTTTGAGGCTTCTCCATTTCACGAAGGGACCGTTGGCGGCAAAACAATTGGGTTGACTCACTTCAGTGGCATTTGTGGGTTGACAGGGTTCAAGAGGTAAGGACTCCCTCGCTCTATGCTAATGAGCTTCATCTGCTGGGGAATTAAAGTCGGCCTCAATCGAAAGAACCTCGTAAGGAAATGAAGACCTTCCAATTTCTGCTTCTAGCTTTGAGAGACTGAACGACTTCTTTTTTTTTTTAATACATTTCACTAACACAGGAAATAAACAAAGCCTTAATGTTATTCTTAAGATTCTTTATTATTTTTCTTTCTTTTTCTTATTTTTAATTCGCAAAAGCACAACTAAAAGCTTACATTTACATTACAATTATAACTAGGGTAAGGGATTTGATGATTTTGCATCTTTTTTCTATGAAGGTTGAAACATGTTGGCTCCCTTATATGAAAATGTGTAACATTAAATGATTAGTTAAATAAAGGGCATTTTTTTTCGTTAGGGCATTTTTTTTTGCACTTTTCGGCATTTTTTAGGGATAAGTCATTTTTTTGGCAATTATTTGGTCATTTTGAGCATTTTTAGTGGTTTTTTGAAATGGTAATGTCATTTTTTTATACTTTGAGATTTTATGTATTATTCAGTATCTTTGCTTGTCCTCATTCAAGCCAACAACGACCTTTTTTTTTTTTGGTTGGCAAAGTTAAAAAAGGTAAAAAAAAAGGTTAAATGTAATAAACTCAAATGTTTTATTGGTCATTTTTTTTTTATTTTTCTGTCATTTTTTTTACTATTTTTAGGTCATAAATGCATTTTTTATTTGTCATTTATTAACAAATTATAGGTCATTAAATGCCTTGCCCTAATTACAATATATTATAATTCTAATATAAAATCAATATAATATCTACTGAGAATAACAATACAGACTTGCCGTTTTCTGAAAATTTATTATTTAAATTAGCATTAATTACCAAAATTGATCAACTTCGAATTAATTTTAATCGTTTCACCACAAATTAATGGTTTATCTAAAAGGATTAATTTTCATTATTGAAGACATACACAAATCCATTGTTCAGCTTCTAATGTTTTTTCTGTGGAATTTTTTTGTCAACTTTTCGACGATCCACTCGGAAAATACTTAAAAGTATTAAATTTGGATCGTCTTTAGTTCGGAAATGTGCACGCTAAGTTTCATGAAGTGTTCTTCAGTGGTTCAGAAGTTATTAATTCACTCCTCCCTTTAATGAGTGGATTCACATAAGACAGACAGACTGACAAAGTGGACGAGCCTCCATTTCCTAGGAACTCCATTTGAGAAACTGATGTTTTAATTAGTTTTTTTTTTTAGTTTTTTTTACTTTGCACTAACTGCAAATGAAATTGCTTCATTTGGGAGCTATTGCGTTTGTCCTGTCCGTCCGTCCACCCCCAACAACTCCCTAACGAAATGTCGGATCGACAAACGGACTTCACCATCGTTTTCAGAGGCCCAAACAACGAAGGAATAGAATATTTTCAGGAGCCAACGACCCCCATGTTTGAGATATTTGGCATTGTTTTTATTGGATTTCCTCTATTAGCTTAAATGTCAGAAATGCAACCATTTCATTTCAGTTCTCAGTTACAGTATGATCTCAGACTCATATACTGAAGGTTTTGGTTCGAATCCGTAAATCTACTTTTTTTGTCTCCTAATCTTTTTTTTCTCAATGTCCGCGTGGGTTTTGTTTTGTTTTTCTTATTTTCCTAATATTTTTTTTTTTCCTAACTATTTTTTTTTAAGAAAAATAAATAGTACAACTGTTAAAAGCACATAGGTTTATATATAAAGTTAAAAAATTATAAAAAATATATAATTACATGATTTTACGGTTTTTGGAATGTTTTAACTTTATACATAAACCTATGTGCCTTTAACAGTTGTACTATTTATTTTTCTTATGATTTATAATTAAGCACGTTAAAGTTCTTACTTATTCTAATTAACTTTTTTTTTTTTTTATTATTATTTTAAAATATTTTTATTATTATGGGTCGCCCTTAAATTTCTATTTCAGCATAAAACTACATTCACTTCCCTATACGAATCTCTCTTCTTTAAATACAACAACAGTTGCTGTGACGCTATTTAAAATAGGCTTCAGTGATGTCATAGGAGAACTTGATATCTTTCTCCTTGTAACGACTTCCTCATTAACGAGCCCCACCCACCTTTTCTTCTTCTGTTCGGCCAATGATGTACTTTGTATGTTTGACATTCGAAGACAAAAACGAAGAAAAGAAATTCAAAGCAAAATAAAAAAAAAAACCAGAAAGAAGAATGGTAACGTCTTTGGATGATTTGAATTTAACACACCCTTGGAGCTAAAATTGTCAGTTAATGTAAGAGGAAATTGGAATCAGATTCCCTTCAAGTGTCTCAAAGTGACGAGAAAAAGACTCTTCCATTGCCTTTTCAATGTGTTTATTTTTCATCAAATCATTTCCTGAACACACAGTAAAATTTAACTCTTGTTTGAATCAGAAAATGAAATTGTCAGAAATGGGTTTCATCAAATTTGAAATCATATGTGAAATTCAACGTTCAATGAAGCATTCAATTTCTTCTTGACTCCATCTATTGATTTGTCTCCCATATCTTATAATAGTGTTTTCTTATAATAATACCACCTTATCTTTTCCACAATAATTCCTAAACAATGTCATTCTTACAGCTATTTTTGTATAAATTTCTAGCTTTGCTAATTTTATATCATTAATTGTATACATATTGATGAATTCTCTGTAAATAATATTAGGTTGAAAATGGGCCGGCTGTGTAAGGGCTCGGAAGCTCCCTGAAGGCATAATTGTCGTATGTATAATTTCAAAATTTATAAAAAAAAATTTTGTTAAGCTAATGTATGTTTAAATTATTTATTTAATGATTTAATATTAACACAGTAAAAATGTTGTAAAACTTATCAATTTTGAAGTCATAATATCTCCTCTTAATCTATTACATTTTTTTTAATGCACTTATAAAGTAATAATTTACATGTCTAACTTCTTCATTTTATTCTTTCAGTTTAATATTTAATAGATTAAAAAAAGCCTTCAGATGTTATTCCAATACAGGCCTTGAATGTTCTTGTGTTCGCGGGAGATATAGGCTTCCTGCGATTCTCGACCAGTGGGACTACTATTTAAAATATAAGAGAATTAAATACTGCTATATTATTTTGAATCAATATTTTACGTGTACTGTGTATCGTTGAAATCATTACTAAAGCCGTACTTCTGATTATAGCAAAAACTTTATACATGAAAGATATATACACTAAAACCCGACTAGTTTCGCTGACGAGAGGCAGCTTTATCAAGTCAGCGAAACTAGTCGGTTTTTAGTGTATATATCTTTCTTGTATAAAGTTTTTGCTATAATCAGATGTACGGCTTTAGTACTAATTTCAATAAATACTGCTATATTTTCACAACGTTTTCAATTAATTCATTCCCAGAATTCTGTTTTAAGGATTCTTTCTTTCGTACATTCCAGAAGCTTCTAGAATTCTAAATAACAAAGAAAACATTGTTTATTTACGACTAAATAAGACTTATTTTGTTGTTGTTTTCCTCGTAATCTTGAAACGTCTTAAATATCCTAACTAATGATTTAGGATTTGGGGAAACCAAGAATTCTGTTGTTGATTTACGAGAAGGAAAATATAAATTATATTTACTAGTATTTGTGGCTGAAAATGTAGTACTTTCGCTTTGAAATTACAAGAATACAGAGATTTATTCCCCTACTAATCTCCCCCCAGTTTGTTTGGCATTCCCCTAAATTGTTTTAATGCTCTCCCGCCGAGCAGGGGAAGGGAATTGAAAAAAATATTCACACCCTCATATGATATCTTCCCAACCCCTCGCCTAAATTATAAACACTCCCCAACTGAAAACGTAGAAGGCTATGATTTAGGGTCAATATTCCGAGGTGGATTCGTCGTTAGATCAAGTCAAGTTTATTTGAAAAGTTTATTTGACTTTTATGGTTAGTTCTAGTATATATGGACCGATTACAATAAAATGATTGAAAATTATTACCTTTTTCGTAGACATTATAGCTCAGGTCACAAAAGAATACGAAGAGGGAGTGGCAACTAGTAATGCATTAATCAGTCCAAGTATCTTAGCGCCATTGTTGTAATGGCGCAGATTGTGCATGAATGCAAAAATAATGCAGTTTTATATATTACTGTGATTCCTTGTACCTTGGACGATTCGACATTATTATTATTATTGTTATTGTAATTTTTACTGCATTTTAAATTATTAAACTAAAAACTTTGCCATGATTTACTTAAATCTCTTTAGTTAATTACTAGATGGCTTCCCGTCCCTTCGCTCCGGAAGCTTCGAATGGGTATCAAAAAACAACTTTTATTTATTCAAAAAAAAAAAAAAAACCCCAATTACATTAAGTAAACTAGAAATAAAATTAAAGTTTAAATTCTAAAGGAAACATGCAATACAATATGGAAATCTATTCGTAACAGTCGGAACTTCGCGCAGTTGAATTGACCATGCCACAATAGTCGTTGTCTGATAACGCTCGTGCGACATTACATTGTTGTCGACAGAGTTAACCATGCAACAATACTCCTGTTGCGTGGCAACGCTCATGCAAACTTCAATTCACATTCATACACTGTTTTGTTTTAATAAATAAAATAGATTTTTAGTTGATTTCTTTTATTCTTAATTTGAATAAATTCTGTTCTGTGAACTGGATCATTTTCCTACATCCATAACTTTCACATCAAAATTTGAAAAAAACTATATATCAATAATTAAGTTAATTAGATTCAGTCAAAAACCCTTTAACCGTTCCAAGATTAGCTAGAAAAATACACTGCTCGTCAAGAGCAATCAGAATCATCAAAATGTAATACAAAAAATAATTAACTTAGGTTGAAGAAACATTTATGCATTCATGAATTCAAAATTATAACTATTCCGTTACTGCGTTCTGAAGACTTTTCGTGACTTAGCAGCTTAGGAAGGTCAATATAGCTTCTATCAAATGCATATTTTCTATAATTACAAATACAAAAGAAACAGCATTTAACACTTGATATTCAAGAAAATATAAATAAGGCTATTCACTGATAAGAATGTGTACGTTTGCGATGCGACATCTAGAGGAAAGATAATGAATTTCAGAATCATTATTCTGGGAGTCCATGAAAATTAGAAGATAATCATGGTACGATGCATCTCTCAGCCCTGGTCTACATGAGCGGTGAAACGCCACGTTACTTTAGAACCCAAACTTGGCCGCGCGGTTGGCGTTGTCGCTAAGACGTCGGCCTCTCACCTCTTGAGTATCGGGTTCGCTTCTCATGTGGGTTTCGTGATGGTGGATGATCCGCGCTGGGCAGGTTTTCTCGGGGTTCTCCCGTTTCCCCTGCACTTCTCCCATCATTCTTTCTCTCCATCTGCCCTTATTTCCGTGGGATAGTACAATAGACCTCCGGTCGCAGTGCTTGGCTTCTGCCACCCACATTCACTACATAACATAACGTAACGTAGACCCCAGACTTTCTGATACAGATAAAATTAAGGAAAGTGCATCCTCATGGACCGACCTATTCGTGTGGACCGCATCTTTCATTTTCCATTGAATTATATGGAATTTTGCTAGATTCTTTAAGAGCGTCATTAGCAACGCTGGTGTTGACCCAAAGACATATATATAAAGACGGCAAACTCCCACAGATTCAATGTAAAATTGTCGACGGTGCTGCCATCGAAGTAGGGGGTGAAAATAGCACTGCAGTGAAGCCTTCATTCTCGAAGGGGCAGTAATGGTATTTTGTAGGACTTCTATATTTTTACATTTTTTAATAAGATTTTTTTTTATCGTTAGTTCCTTTAAACTTTTAAGTTATTGGTGTTTAATTTTTTCTTTCAAATTACTAGTAATTTTGTAAACTAAATTCCTTCAAAATTCTATTGAAGAAAACAAATTTTATAAATAACTGAATGGAAAAAAAAAAAAAAAAAAAAGTGTTTTAAATCTGCATGGCATTTTTGTTTTGGACTTTTCTTATCTCAACATTAATAAAACTTAACTTTCAACTTAAGAAACGAAACTATTTTTAATTTTGTTGATTAGTTATTTATTTATTTACTTTTATTTTTTTTTTACAACAAATTTAATAACATTTGGAATTTTTTACAAATTGAAAGCACTACTTGCAAGTGACAAGATATATAATAATAATAAAAATAATAATATTTACAAATTGGTTAGCATGTTTAGAAATTTTAATGATATTTACAATTCACAAGATATATGTAAAAAAAAATATTTCCAAATTAATTTGAATGATTAAAATTTTGATATTTACAAATGCCAAGATATATAATAATAGTAACACATGAGATGATTGACCACAATATCAGGCTGTCCCCTTCTGAACGAAACAGACTACCTCCACCCACACAATCAGGTAGCGTCATCGTCCATCAACAGCTAGCACACAAACACTCACTTATTAAGAACACTACAAGTACACACCACAAAGTATACCAATATGCTGAAGTCACCCTGATATAAGCTGTACTGGGACTGCACCATTTGCACAGATAGAACCATATATCACACTTGTTGATAAGGTCAACAAACAGACCTATCTCATTAATATTGCAGTGCCCATCTGCAAGAACATGCACAAAACTCACGCAGACAAGATCAGTAAATACACCTAGACAAGATCAGTAAATAAATCTAGCACACCTTGCCTCAGCATACTTCACAAAAACAACTATGCACAACTCCAGAAGGCTGCAATACTCAAACACAACACAAATACTGTAGGAAATTCATGGACACAACCACACATCCTAACTCACTTTGGGGTAATTATTTATTTTTTACACTTGATAACATGTGGTTGGGCCATGTTGTCTATGCTGGGGAGATCCAAGAATAGAAACATCTTTACAATAATAATAATATTTACAAATTGGTTAGCATTGTTAAAAATTTAATTTGTACAACTGACAATATAAAACAGTATGTATGATTTCCAATTTTTATTAGAATGATTTAAGGTAAGGCAGGCCAGTACCAAAAAAATATTATTTACAAATTGATTGAAATTTTCAAAAATGTATTATTATAGTTGAAAGAGATGATTAAAAATTTAAATACTATTGCAATATTTTCAATTGACAATATTTGCAAAAAAAAAAAAAAAATATATATATATACATTGTTTCCAAATTACATGATTAAAACTTCAAATATTTTGGAATGAAATGTAAAAGTCATTCACATATCTAAGCAAGACAACAGAGCTTATTAAACAAATCAAATAATAATAATATTTACAAATTAATTAGAATGATAAAAAATTACAATTACAAATTACTACAATTACAAAAATTTATAATTGACAAGATATCTAAAACTTATTAAGCTTTTTAATATTTTTTTTGCTGTTTGTGATATCCTTGGAAATTGCCTTCACTTTATATATTATCATTAAATGAACATAATAACCCACAATGTATTCCCATACATCAAAGTCATGAAGCTCACACTGAAGCCATTCATGAGCACACTGTTTAAGTTGGGAAGTTAATTTCTTTTTAATATGCTTCTCATTGCAAATAAGAGAAAAGAGGTCATTAAATTTTTCTCCCATTGCTGCTACAGTTTTCGCAAAGTCTTTAGAGGGATAGGTAAGTCCTTTACTTACTTCATTGAACTCTTTGAAATACATAAATACAGAGCTCTCAGATAAAGTACCATCACCAAGAAGACTTTTGTGACAATCTGAACATGAGAATTTGATTGTTACATGCTTAGCTATAAATCCAGCTACATATGTAGCAGAATTTTGTTTCAGCAAGTCATGTGAATTGATATTGGCAATTTGTGATACAAAAGGACTATCAACACTAATTTCTAAATCAGGAATGTCTTCGCAATGTGAATGCTCAGCATCCTGTGTAAGTACATCAATTGGAATTAAAACTGCATCATGATCAGGTTCACAGTTTGTCATTCCGCAAGTACTAATAATACTCTGTGCCACAAGTAATCTAGATCTCTGCTGAAAGTCATATGCAGTTGGATGGTCATTGTTACCTCCTCTGCGTCTAACAACAGAAAAAAAATTTTCCAAAGCATCCTGATTAAATCTACTCATCAGAATGAATGGAATGTCTGTCAGCAAAAGTGGAATCAATTCCAAGAATGCTGACAATGTAATCTGCCATCCCAATAAGCATGGAAATGTGGAACGATTCCCTGGAGTTACAAACTCAAGGGACTTCACAAATTCCATTTGGCTTGCCCAAAAACTTAAATGGGATGATTTATTTGTAACAGCAGACAATAGAGGCCGAGTCTTATGATGGAGGACACGACTGTTTAAGCTATCAAATAAATCATTAAAAATAGAACAGAAGTCTGCTGTATGGGCAGCACCAGGAGGAAGACGTTCAAATGTGCAGAAAAGGCTCAAGGCAGCAGCAACAGATCGGCTCAAAACCTGTGCAGCATACCTAACACACATTGAACCCAAAGTTCCCACTGGAAAATGCCTTTTTGTTAATTTAGGTACAATTCTGTGGACACTTTCGGAATCAGATTTCCAGAGAGAGACAATATGACTCCAATCAGCTGTCCTATTACCAGAAAAATTAACTTGATATTTTTTAAAATTATTCCTTATACATTTAAGTAAATGTGGCACATCAAATAAGGTAAACACTTTATGATCATTAATAAATATATATGGTTTATCTACTGTCACACACAATTCTGTTCTATATAGTTTTTGGTTGTTGGTACCCTGATCACAAACAATTGCCACAGGTTTCAAACCACATTCAAATAATTTTGAAAGGGCTTCTGTGACAAGAATCTTCAAAGTTGCTGAAGAGGTTGTCTGTGATGCAAAAAAGTAACCAATAACCTGTTTCCACTTTTTGCAAAGACCCCGAACCATAAAAACAAGAACATGGGTTGCAAGATTGGATGAACCTGTACTGTAGGAACCAAAATTTTCATAACCATCAATACAATCTGTCTTTTTATTATAAACTAATCCTCGTTTCAACGACATTTCATCAAATGAAAGAATACAGTATTTATATGCGGGTTTTAACTTACTGGCTACAATTTGAATGGCATTCAGCACAGCAGTTGAAAACCCGGGTTCCATTTCTATATCTGAGACAGCTTTCAGAAGTGTTTGTTTACTTGGTAAATGTAAAAAACCTCTGAGTGTGTTATATGCTTTAGGACTGACAAGGTAGAATTGAAGACAAGTATTTTTGTCATCCATTGTCCACCGTCGTCCATTGGCTGATACAACTGAATTCAATAATTGGCATTGAATAAATTTATATAGATTAGGCTTTACTATAGTCTTAATAAGTTCTAAAGCCTGCCTTACCTTAGTTCTTTTACATTGCCTTTCTTTTTTTTGTTTCTTTTTTAAATAATAAATAGATGTTGACAATCTTTTTATTTTTGCAGTTTTTGGAGTAATTACTTTTGGTTTTTTATACGCAACTGTCTGGCGTGGTGTGCTAGTAATGGGTTGAAAGCAGTTTTCTAGATCAAAAAAAGAGGGACTTCTTGGAGGTGTTGAAGGTGGTTCAGGAATTGCAGCTTTCATCTTCACAGCTAAAACTTCTTTCATTTTTGGGATACTAATATCTGTTTTTCCTAAAAAATAAAAATCCTTTTTTAATTTGAGATCTGCACAGGTTCTATTGAGGTTTCAAAAACAGTAACCATGGTTCCAATACTAAATTTAAGTTAGTAATTATTCATAGAATTTATGAGGTTATGATTTCTTTTTTTAAATTATAATCTTCAGAGTATAAAAAAAGTATAAATTTGTATGGTGTAGAGAAAAGAAAACATTCCTTATTTAATTAAGGTGTATCACCATTTAATATTAAGAATAATCATATTTTGATGGAATATGTGAAAACTTGTATTAAATGGAAGGTATAAAGGATGGCATTACAATCATAAATCACAAAGAAATCTCTTTAAATATTAAACTTTTTTTTGTTGTTTCCAAAGTTGTACATATAAATTTTTGTTTTTTTTTTGTTTAGTACCATCTTTCTGGTCATTCACATTAAAATAAAGATTAATAACATTTACCATGAGTTATATATATATATATATATATTAGTAATTTCACTATTTAAGAGTTAATTGCATTATTTACTATATGTATGACAGAGATGAACTTACTTGGAATTGCACATGAATGCAGTCTGTGCATTTTTGTTGTTTTATAATCGGAATCAGTGAAGTGACCACTGCAAACTCTGTGAGAGGTAAATAGAGCAGCACTTGAATATCTATTCAGAGCTTTGATATTAAGTGCTGCTCTCCACTGCTGGGACCTGCAATGAGAATACAATGGTTATAAAAATAACAATGAAGGCATAATCTATATTAACAACTCAATCTGTCAAACAAATTCTTATCATGCAAAATATTTAAGCTATGATAATGTTTAAATTTAATGAGAATTTAAAACTATTTTTCAGTAATAAAAATGAATTATTACCTCTCTTCATCTCTTGGGAATCTAAAGAACCTGCGTTTAGGATGAGTGGAAGAGTTAGCTTCACAAGCTACACATCTTTTCGTGTTCTTTTTCACCCTGCAATAAATAAAGATATAAGTTTTGTAAAAAAAAATTAATTTCAGCAATATTTAGTACATGAATATCAGAAAAGGCACAGATATATATTCGAC
>JAFIDM010014012.1:54737400-54759298 GCA_023159025.1 Thereuonema tuberculata
AAAAAAAAGTGGAGAAAAACGAGGCAAAATAAATAAATTAATTAAAATCATTAACAGGGATATATTGTATAAAAATTCTTTTTCATTGACTTAATTTCCTAGAATCCTATAGGTAAGTGTTTTCCCCTTTTAATAACTTTGGTGTATTAGATCCTCTTGGACATGCATATTGATCAACAGGAGAGGATCTAACTTTGTGTTTGAAAATTTCCGTTTGAATTCCCGTCTAGAATATTCTTAATCCTTTACGTATTCCAATGATTTGCGCGTGCTTTCATACGATTTAAATTAATTTGATTTAGAGAAATTTTTAACTGATATTAGTTTCAGGAAATTATATTGTATTAAATTTTAGGGAAATTTAACTTGCGAGAATGCCAGTAAAGAAAAGGAAAGATAAAAAAACGCACACATTTTTGGAATTTTCATATTGGGAATCCAAAACAAACTGTTTCACTCATCCCAGCGATCATCAGTTGAATTCACCCAGTACTCAATAACTCAGTGGAATCAAAAGAAACATAAACAAAGCACAAATAAACAGAACAATGGCCCTTCAGTTAAAAAAACATCAAAATATAAATTAATAGTTAAATGGGCAGCAAATCAGTCCCCGCTAGCACAACGCTTAGCCTCTAAAGGATTAATTTATAAAATAAACATATAAACATAAAGGGAAAATTTAACTTGTGGCAGAATGTTAATAATGAAAAAGCAAAGATAAAAACGCACACAATTAAAGATTCACTGAACTATTTTTTTATTATATTATATTATATTATATTATATTACATTATATTATATTATATTAATAGGGAGGATTTTTCTTTGTATTTGTTTGCACTTCATTAAAAACACAAGTTAAACAAATTCATAAATAAAAAAACCGTATCCGGTTGAGTTGAGGACATCTCGAGATGTTGGCCTAAAGATATCAACTCTTAGGAACTGTAAGATCCGGAGTGGTCCTTATCAGTCACAAGAGGACGGATGAAAAACGGCTCTCTAGGTCAGGTGACCAATATTGCTCAGGATATCATCTCTGAACCAAAAGAGACGACGCGACGTCCGAGGGTAACGACCATCAGATTCGCTATCTACAGGCACTTTTTGTTTTTTTGGAGCGTAGCACTACATGCCATCCCTCTCCCTATAACATCCATGTAGAGCTGTTTTTAATACTGATAACGTCGTAGTTATCACATGTAAGACGTGTCCCTGTTCTTTATTCTAACTCTCCCATTCAAAACCTATATAATTACAACAGTTGCATTTCGAGGTACTGTTTGACGTCAGTTATTTAAAGTTTTAATGTCATTGAAATTTTGAAAGTCTTACCGCCAATATCCCGGTGGGCCATCATGGGCCTCTGTGAGATTACCTACACCTACACTCACTTAAACGTTGAATCAAGCGGGGGAGGGGTGATGGTTCGGCTGAAATGACTTAACGAAGCAATCCAGCATTTTCATGTTTTTTATTTTTGGTTGGACCATTCCCTACTGAATCGCTTCTAACAAAATGTTATTTAAACAAATGCCTTAAAATTGTGTTAAAAGAAAATAATACATTAATATTATTGGAAGGAATAAAATAGTAAGACATGCATTTATGCAATTTGTGAAATTTAAGTAAAATATCAGAATATTGAAATTTTCTTTTAGCAATTCTTGCTTTATATTTTTTCTTCTTACTTTTAACTGATTCCAGTGCTGAAATGCTAAATAAATGCTAGCCTTATTGAAAAAAAACAAACTCACAGACACTAAAATTATTACGAAAATTATTATTTCATAATCGCAAAAAAAATTTCGATTTAAATAAAAACTAAATCTTAATATGTACAGGATTTATGTATATTTAATCGAAAGAACTAATCCTACATCTGATTGGCGCGTAAGTTACACTGTCTGTCTCATTCACATGCTCGTGTCAAAGGTTATCCATACTAGTTTCTGCCACCGCCGCAGCAGGTGTGTGACGTCACTTCCGTCGGTGGTGTCCTTGAGCAAGGGCGACCTTCGTTGCTCACGACACAAATGGACATGATGGTGGTTTACTAAACGAACTCCGCCTCCTACGTTTAAAGATCACTGACACTTCTCAGAATCAAACATTCACTGGAGATTCACTTGTCAGTAGAAACTTATATTCAAACGTCAGAAATAGGAACATTTCCGTCTCGTGTCACAAACTCATTTTGCTGCTTTTTACGACATATTTTTATAGATCATTATTATTTCTATTTTTGACAATAATAAATAAATAAATATAAAAGGAAATAAGAATAATAAAAATTTATTAAAAATAAGAAAACTGTAATAAATAATAGTGTAGAAAATAATATTATTAATATTATTGAAAAAATTTTATTTTTAAAAGAAGTCAATTTTTTATTAAACTTTATTATTTGTTGTAAGTAAAATATATATATAATATTGTAAATACATTTTATTGATAGAATAATTTCCTAATTTTAAAATCATTTGAAATGATTTTTATTTTTGTTTTGATTAATTTTTTTTTTTTTTTTTTTTTTTTATCTAAGGTAGTTTTTTTCTATTTTTTTTTACATTGTACCTTATTAATATTGTAATATATTATGTTATTAAATTTTAATGGAAAAATTTTGTACATAAATTCTAATAGTTAAGTATTTCAAATATATTGAAGCAGCGGGCAATTTACTTTTTTTATTCTATATTTCATACAAGTGACTTCTCCTGGCTGATGATCGCCAACGAGCGTGAAACAGCTGTTCCAGGATGTCACTTGTGAATAACTTGGTCTCATTCATTGTTGTTTCATATAATTATTTCGTAAAATTAATTGTTAACAAATTATAATTCATTGCTTATTTGTTTTTATAGAATTAGAGTCATGGTGGCTTCGATTTACAAAGTAAAAATTTGTATTTCCTAATTAAAATTTTTAGTTACCGTAGTTATTCTGATACAAGTATCAGAAGACTTATAATCCCGGTTTGTGTACAAGTGGACAAGTATCATTAGCAACAATCGCAACAATTGCGCCTTTTGTATTCGCAACAATCAAATTTATAATGATATGAAATTAAAGCAATATCAATTATATTTTCTTAAACGTATCAGAAGACGTTGCGAAGCATTGTGATTAGTTTACTGATCGCTATCCCTACCTTGTTTTAATACAGTATTTTCGACTCTGTATAATATTATAATAAATATTATTAAAGTTAATTGTTATATGCATACAGGCACTGGTCTGCAAGGACCGACGGAAATAGGAAATTTTTCAAAGCTCTCTTTCTTTCGGGCCCTAGGATTCACCCAGCTTAGGTCGTCGAGTTTCTTTTTTGATGGTTAAAGATGATCGAATATTGGTCTGATCCAAGTGGCCACTTAAACGCCGGAACCTACATCTCTGGCGTCAAGGAAGGCTGGAAAATCTAACTACGGTAAGCTATTTAAATGTTGATTTTTTTTTTTTTACGCTTTGTTATTATTATTATTATTATTATTATTATTATTACTTTCATTAGGACTACTTTATTGTGTTTTACAAAAGAAGTTACATACATCTTTCAATTTTCCTATCTGGAAAATTCCCGATCAAATGAATCGATTCAATCGAATCAATGAATCGAAAGAGAAAAGGTGATTCACTTTCATTCGGACGATCATTAATCGAAATGCAAAATACTTTAATTGTAATACTTCATTTCAACTTAGAATCTCATTATTTCTGCTAAAGTAAACGGAGCAAACATCGCCATAAAACTTTGTTTCGCTTCTCTTTTTGAAAGAAATTGCGAAATGTTCCCATAAACGACGGACATTCGCCCGTGGCCGTATCGCGTTTTGCCTCGTGTGAATCTCCGGTCAAGATAAAACCCATCACGTGAACATATCGCTGTTTGCTTCGACTGTCTCTTCCTAAGACACCCATCGACATCCACTGATATTTTTACTTCCGCCTTCGAAACGACACCTTTGCACGGCCCAGTTTTTCCCCTTCTGGCTGCGATGGAAGCGAGCGATAGCAGGAGGGAAAAGGCGAAACGACAAGGAAACGAAAAAGGAAAAAAAAAAGCGTTTTATGATGAAGAGATGGTTTCCGACTCTCGAGATAAATGGAAAAGTTTTGTTGAAATTACTTCCCGTCAAATCATTTAAAATCTCATTTCAACTGAATTAAACCTCGAGGACGAAATGAAGTCGGGAGTTTTACGACAGCGAGGAAGCCAAGAGAGAAGTCTGTGCTTAAGACAGAAATGGATAAAAGACTGCGCTAAGCGAGTGTATTAAAGCGCTCCTAACGGTGGAATAAAAAAACAATTTATAAACAAATCTGCTTTCCATGTTGTTGACGTTATTATCTCGTTCTCTTCTATCCATTCATCCTACTATCTACATTTTTAAAAGACAGAGTGAAGCTATCTTTACTTCATCGTCATTATTTCGGAGAAAACCTTTCGTTCCGTAGTTTTATGAAAGAAATATAAGTAAACATTTCGTTGTCTTAAGAGGATTTTGCTAAACAAATACAGTTTCACTTTCTTAACGTAGTGATATTTTAAGATTAAACTTTTAAAGTGCAACGAGTGACATATTCAACTAGTTAAAATTTCAGCTTTCTAAGATAATTAGTTTTTGAGCTAGATATTATTAGATTAAGGCTTCGAATCGACATCGTTTTTAATTGTCACTAGTTTCCATCAAATACAGCTTTGCACTTACTAAGCTTGATCACCCAGAAATCTAGATCTAAACCCGCTACCTGAAAAATTGAAAACAAGAATGTGAAATATTTACCGTGTACGTCATCAGTTAACGTATAAGAAGATTTCATTTGCTTTTGATTTTTGTTTCTCCACTGTAGTTGTAAGTTTATTTCGATATATATAAAATTTATTTGAATGTAGGTTTTATAACAGTGGCATGAAGAATTGTTAAAAAAACCCAGCAATTTAATTATATGATTGGTTGTGGTTTTAATGTTGTAATGGAAGATATACTAGCGATGGTTGGAAGTAATTTAAGATGGGTGGACGAAAGGGAAAAAAATTCCCTCAAAAAAGTTTTATTGTTTTTAAGACTTCTACAAGTTGCTTATGTGATACTATACGTGCAGGGACGTACCGTTACGTTACGTTATGTGCCGTTAGGATAACTGTTAAAACGGTTATCAGAGCTTCCAACTACTTCAAAAAAAAAAAAAAAAAAAATTAAGATCCTTGTAGGTCTTTGAAAAGTCCTGGTGTTAATATCTTTAAAACAATATACAGGGTGATTCAAAAAGGTGCGTCAAATATTGAGCCGTAGGTTTTCCTCTATGTAAACAAGTTCATATAAACATTGGGCCGGAAATGAATAGCTTACGAGAAAAATGTCTTGTATCATTATTCAATGTGGGTGTGTTTCTTGTTTTGTTGGCACAGTATGATACGAGAAAACACATTACAAATATTCATAAAATGAAACACAAATAAGCAAAATAGGGAACGAATGATGCAATAAACGGGTGTTGCAAAAACAAACAATTAATGGGTCCAGAAATGAATAGTTTTCGCGCAAAACGTAGTTTGCAGTAAACATTGCATTGTTATAAGAGTCAGCACAAGTATTGGAAACGACATGGGTTATACTGTGCCAACAAAACAAAACAAGGAACAAACACACCTATAGTGAATGATGATACAATACGCTTTTTCTCGAAAACTATTCATTTCCGGATCCATGTTTATAGGAAATGTTTGTTTGTTTTCATGAGTAGAACCCACGGCTCAATTTTTAACCCACCTTCTGGAATCAGCCTAAATAACCGCTAATAAGTATTTGAGAAAGAAATGTTGATTACGATGTGATTTTTCAAATATTTTTAATGACGCACGTTTCCATTTAAACGTCTAAAAAATTATGTTGTACCTACATTTCGGCAAATTACATTTTAAATTCTAAGCTGATACAGCCTTCATCATGTGATCCTAACAGAATTATCCCTGTTCCTGCTGAAGTATCCGTGTAGAGTATTCTGACCAGAAGGCGAATCGCTGCATTACGTGGTAGGACTATTTCTGGGAACGTAGGGAAAAAAAACCATGTTGGAAATACCAAACTCATTTCGCAAGTAAAACAGAGAGAAAAGGGCGCCATCAACGTTAAGTTAGATTTGCAAATATACTACAGGCTAACTATTTAATATTGGACGATTAATCGCGAGGAAGAAGCCTGATGGATCCTCATTGCAGGTTGAATTACTGTCACCAGCGCAAGGAAGCTAAGACTCACTATCTGTCATCTTGTGTGATGTTTATTCAGTGCCACTTTGATGGCAAAACAAGAGGCAGCTGTTTTTCTGTTCGTAGCGCCATATATTCCCCTGATGGTAATTTTTGAAATACTCTCTAATATACTCATGGACAAAAAAATTAGCGCACCAAGAAATAATTGCGGGATCGTAACGAAACTTGCAATGAAGGTACATGTCGGGGAGATATGCAAATGATTAGAAATGCAGCGTGATTGCGCATTACGTATAGCCGGTAGAGGGCGTTGAACATCGTATTCTGTGGAGTATAAAACAGGTAACCAAAGCTTGTTTGAGTGTGCTGAATCATTTACAAAGGAAGAGCTGAGGTAGACATGCCATTACGCCGTGTTCGAAGACAGTATACGCAGTTGTCGCAGTTTGAGAGAGGGAGAATCGTCGGGATGATGGAAGCTGGGTGGTCAGCTAGGCGAGTAGCTCGTCAATTAGGCCGCTCTGATTGTGTTGTGAGGAGGTATTGGGACCAGTGGACCCGAGAGATGTCATGTACACGAAGACCAGGCTCAGGAAGCCCTCGACAGACCAGTCGTCGAGAAGACCGCCACATAGTCAGAAATGCACGCGTACAGCCAACTGCTTCATCGGCCGCCATCCAGGCACAGGTAGCACCTTCACTAGGGGCCGCTGTGTCTTCTCGAACCATACGCAGGCGCCTGGCTGAAGGACAGTTGGTATCGCGGCGCCCATTACGTGTGCTGCCCTTGACGCCCACCCATCGACGCCTCCGTTTGGAGTTTTGCCGCGCACGAGGAAACTGGACTGCAGCGGAATGGAACCAGGTCGTCTTTAGCGACGATTCCAGATTCAATCTCGGCAGTGATGACAATCGTGTTCGTGTGTGGAGAGCCCGTGGTGAACGCTTCAATCCTGCCTTTGCTGTACAGCGACACATCGCTCCCACAGCTGGTGTGATGGTATGGGGTGCCATTGCCTACAATACACGGTCATCCCTAGTATTGTTCCGTGGCACCATGACAGCCCAGCGGTATGTTCATGAAATCCTGCAACCACATGTGTTGCCATTCATGCAACGGCTCCCAGGAGCCATTTTTCAACAAGACAATGCTCGGCCTCATACGGCAAGGGTGTCACAAGACTGTCTCCGCACTGTTACTACCCTTCTTTGGCCTGCCCGATCCCCAGATTTGTCTCCAATCGAGCATATCTGGGATCATTTGGGACGACGAGTTGGGCATCCCACGAGTTTGAACGAACTAGAGGCAAGGTTACAGCAAATATGGAACGAAATGTCTCAAGACATCATACAGAACTTGTATGACTCAATGCCCGATCGTATCGCATCGTGCATTCGCGCTAGAGGGGGTCCAACGGAGTATTAACTCCTCCGTTCTTTTGCCTTTTTCTCTGAAATACATTATCCTTTTTCTTTGATTTTCTTATCATTTACTTATATCAAAGTAGTCATTACGTATGTAAATTTTCGTTTCATTTTGACGACTCCTTCTTGGTGCGCTAATTTTTTTGTCCATGAGTGTATTTTCAAAATCTCTTCCTGAGGTTATAGGAAGTGCTTCTATATGTAATTGCGCTACTTTATTTCTATCAAGTAATCCAGATAGCTCTCAACAGAATACTTTAAGTAGGAGACACAGATAAAAAGATCGTTTAAAACAAAAAACAAATTGCTTGAGATTTTCTTAGCCTCCTGTTACACAATTAAATGAGGTGACGGGATTACTATTATTACAGTATTTATTTATTTTTTACCAACAGGTTTAATGTATGTAAAATTATCAAATTTCTTTTAATTACATTACAGGTTGGAAACGAAATCTCTACTCCTTTACAGACAGTTCCCTAATTTTAAAATTCAAAATTTGTTTCCTTGTTAGTTCCTTAATTAACTAATAACTCAGTTTGTCTAGTTTTAATATTCGTTAATAACTAGGACATCCTCCTGTCTCCCCCTGGTAAGTATGAGATAATCCAAGAAGAATCATTCCAAGCGGTTATGGCAAAAAGTGATATTTTATTCCTTTTTGAATAAACTCATTATTTGATATCGCGCGCCAAAATATACAATCAACCCGTGCTGTTAAATAAAAACCAATAGATATTCCTAACCTTATTTACTGTTAACATTTGGTTAATTTGGCTTGGTGATTCTTTTAAATTGAGTTTAAAAGTAAATATTGGTTGTTATTTAAGAGCACGGATAATCCAAGAAGAATCGATTAAAATGAAAGCGGTTATGATTTGTTGAATAGTCGAGCAAATAGTGATATTTTATTCCTTTTTGAATGAACTCATTATTTGATAGCGCGCCATTGTTGACGGAGAGAACGCAACATTTTGAAGTTCAACAATGCTCATTGTGCATTTGTCGACTTCCTCGCAACAATGACAACTGAACAACCGTTTTCAATTGTTGCACTGCGCCGGACAGACAGACAAAGAAATAAAAGATTTTAGTAATATAGATTAAAACAATTACAGGATGATCAATAAGCAACACGGAGGTGTCAGTTTGAGATGTATTTAAAAGATACATGTACAGTAGAGTCTCGATTATCCGAGTTAATGTGGACCTAGACTAACTCGGATAACCGAAAAACTCGGTTAAACCGAAAATTGTAAATAAAATGTATAGGTTTAAATGTATTTTAACAAATACAAGAGTTATACACATATACCACAAACAATTCATATTGAAAGAGTTCATTTACTTAAAAAAGTCCTTAATTGTTTTTGTTTTGTTTTTTGTTTTACCTTACTTTGGCGTTTTTCTGCAGCAATATTTCGGCATTTTTTTAAGGATAACCCAGGATTGTTGGTGTCGAAACCATTCCCCGATTCCAGGTAGGGGGTCATATGACTAGACGAACGAAGATTAATTTGCGAAAAAAAAAATCCTAGAAATATTTGATAGCTCGGTTAAAGCGAAAACTCGAATAATCGGGGCTCGGATAATCGGGATTTTACTGTAATTTGTTTCGTCATTTTCTGTAATTTTTTTTTTTTTTTCCAAATGTTCATTTTATTTTTTACACATGTTTAGATAAAAACACACGCTATAATTTATAAGATTGTAATAAGGAGAGCGTTTCTTTTACTGATTAACTATGGATCGGTGTCCTGTCAATAAATCAATAACTTCCTAATGGAAAGGCGCTCGTGTAGACACAGGTCAGTGTTCCTTCCCAGCGTTCCCAAGGGACTGCCATATGTCGCACGTAGGGATAAATTAGCCATGAACATTTCATTGTCAAACTGAATACTAGTCTTTTAAACTTTCATGCTTCGATGGAACAGATTTAAAATAAAAAAGAAAAGTTAATTGACGGAACGTGATTGGACTTATAAAATATTTTTATAGGCTACTATATTCTGAATATAGAATTTTTACAATTATTTTAAAAAAAGTATTAAATTAAAACTAGGCCACTCCCTGTCTCCCCCTGGTATGTATGAGATAATCCAAGAAGAATCGATTCCAAGCGGTTATGGCAAAAAGTGATATTTTATTCCTTTTTGAATGAACTCATTATTTGATAGCGCGCGCCATTGTTGACGGAGAGAACCTAAAAAAATGAACATTGAAATTTAAATTTTAATCGAGTAGCTAAAATTAATGAGTTATTTTCTTTTTTCTCTGGCTCTTCTCTCATTGCGCCACACACACACACACACACACACACACAAAGGGAGTGATAAGAAACAATAATTTCATTGTAGTCCCCGTGGCCTTTTGATCAAAAGGTTGCAGGTTCGATTCCCGTCGCGAACGTTTCATTGTAGTAATTATTTCACAGGAAATTAACAATTGCGCCGAACAGACAGACAGAGAAATAAAAGATTTTAGTAATATATTGTCCTCCCAATGAATGATGGCCGCCCTATTTTTGTGAGATCTGCGCATGTATCATCGATTAGTCTGGTCAAGCACGTCCTTCTGATTTAATGAAAGGACGCCGCCATTGTGCTAATCGCTTGTTACTTTGCAAAAGAGCATTGTATTTATAAATAATATATATTTATTTATTTATATAAAATACTTATTGTTAGCAACTGGTATTGAAATGACGCTAAATAGTCGAGAGAAGTTTTAATTTGGGGTTATCAACATGTCTTTCTCAGTGAAAACAGACGACGTCATCCATTGTGACAGGGAAACATAATTGATCAGCTACCGGAAGGGCTGCCTAGTTCAAACTTCCGCCGGTCATCTTTCATTTTGAGGACAATAGATTGCACATCACTATTTAGTAACTAATTAATATAATGGTCAAAGGAAGTTCATCAAATTTGTGTCGAGTGGGTGGCTTCTATCAAAAAAACAAAAACAAAATTGTAATTCCAAGATTGTGAAATTTGGTTTTGGGAGAACCAACTCTAAGCCACACCCTTAAATACGCCAATGTTTTAGTAATAGGTTTCAAAAATATTCGGCGAAAAGTATTACATATAAATATATTATGAGATAAATATATTTATGAATCTTCAAGAATTAAATTGGAAAAGTAAATAAAAATTAAAAAAAAACTTATCACAGGTGAAATTGATGTGTTAAATGTTAACGCCGCTATATATTTTTTTATAATAGATTAAAAAAGGAAAATAACGCGGTGATTTCTTATTAAAGATCAATAAATAAGATCAAATGTTTAATAGAGGTTTCACGCTTATTGGCAATCATCAGTCAGGACTGATCACCAGTAACTCCATATTTTATTGTCGCTTCTGGATCTCTGACCTGAGATTTCGCTGTTTACGAGTTATTATGTCTGGCTGATGATCGCCAAAAAGCGTGAAACAGCTTTCCTAGATTGCCATCTAGTAAACAGTAGGTTTTCTTTATTGATCTTACAGAGGCACTGTTTGTTTGTTCCAATTCTGTTTGAAAATACGATTTTTCATATCCTATTGGATTGGCGCATTACGCTAAGTAAGCAAGGGTGAAGAGGGCGCTGCTAAGGTCGGAGGAAATATAGAAAAGAAAAGTTATCCAAATTCGTAGTGGAATGAGGGAGTCAAGCGGTGACTTATAGGTTGCAGGGGACGTTCCAGCCAAAGAACATACAATAGAAGATGTTGTTTACCCTAGCGCCGGCTCTGAGAGGACTTCTTTTTTTTTTGTATTTATGTTAAAACCCTCTCACAGGCAATTGTATGTAATTGTTCAGTTAGTTTCAACGTTTTCGTAAATAAATAAACAAACAAAAAAGTAAAAATTAAAATATATATATATACTTTTTTTCTTTTTAAGTAAATAACAGTAATTTATTAGAAACATATGAAATCTACTTTGAAATTTTTCTTTTTTTTTCTTTTTATAGTATTTTGCAAAAAAGAAGGATTTGCCATATATGGCCATTATATAGCGATCGATTTTGTCTGGAACAAACGTCACCAATCATGACGTCATCAACATGACCTCCAAGCAGTCCAAGATGGCGTCGTTTTGTGATCGCATAAAAAAATAACAATACTATAAAAATACATTCGTAACTGTAGAAAATACAGTAACCAGAATGTTTTCGTAATGTTTATACGATTCAGTTAAGAAGTTGGGTACTATCTGGCGTTGTGATGTCCTGGAAACATCAATCCATAAGCAAAATACATCATCAACAGCTCTTCTTTCATGAACTGAACTAGTTCTTAATATGAAAATAATACAACTTTCTATTTATTTATTTTTAAGTTACAATATCTGATAAATAAAACAGAATAGATTTATTCACTTCTAAAAAAAAATAATAATAATTAAATCGGCAAAGTCGTGTGAATCCAATTAATTTGAATATTGTTTTAGCTCGCGCAGATGTTCTATTCAAAAATTATTACGCGGGGACACAGACTGAAATGATGAGCATTACGTTTTTACAAAAGGAAAGCTAAAATCGCTAAAAATTAAATTAATGAGTAAAAAAAATTGGTATAGATCAAGCATTAATTTTGTGAAAGTGATCTTCTGCGAGTAAATCTTAGCTGTATTAATAAGGCGGCGCTGTTGTGGTCAACGCATGCGCAGACGAATGCTGTTGTCCAATTCTCATAACGAATAACCGCATTCAAGTCTGCGCAAATATTAGCTCAAGTCTTGTGTCTTTTAGTTCTTGTTTGGAACAAGGGCATTATTAAAGATATCCATCCAAATACATTCTTCATAAAAAACTTAAACAAATCCATATGAAATCGCACACAGGGAATTAGAATTTATGTTTAAAAAAAAAAAACAAACAGTTTTAATAACTTTCAACTCGTGAAATTCAAAAGATCTTCTATGATTCATCCCAACGGTGTCTTACTAACGTTTTACTGAAATTATTCATTAAATTATGAATCGTAAGAATAATAAGTTTTAAAAAAACTAAAAGCATGTTTTCCTTAAAAGGTCATTTTTTTTTTAATTTCTTTTATTTATTTTTTTCGACACAATCGAAAAATCTAAATTTTATTTTCAAATTCTAAAATCTGTTGAATACAAACAATACTAAATTATCGCTTTTCTGAAAAAAAAAATGAATTAAAATTTTGGAGTTTTTGGTTCAAGATCAAACATTCAATAAATGCTTTATTCCTTTGCATCGTTGGCGAAACAATCAATAAGTGTATTATATGTTATGATGATGCAAATAAAACCAAATATGATTGTTACGGTGACAAGGGAAACATATGAAAGAAAGGCATTGTTGAGAGAAGGGCGAGATCTTGGCAACGGTGTTGTGAGTTGCTAAGTAATTAACAAACTGGAGATCATAGAGGAAACAAGATAACAGATGCTTTTAGACAGTGTCAAAAGCAAAACGGCCCCATAATATGCACAATTTTATAAACAAAAGTAGAGTGAACCCAACCAGCGTTTACAATGAACCAAATGGACGCTTACAGCAAACCGGAAGTTGGGGAGTCAAAAGTGGTCGCTTCCGATAAAGAGGAAAACGGCGATAGACGTCCCCGCAATATCGACCCTTCTGAACACATTGGTGGTGGTCACGTTTTTGCCAAACAAACGGTTGCTGAGATATGATAAAAGAAAAACGTACTGAAGCACCGACTTTTGACCCCTCCCCTCATCCGGTCAGGGAGTGGTCTGATTTTTTGGAGTTGGTCACCTACTTTTTGATGCTGAACACAATGGTGAAGGTTTCATTCTAATATCTCTAACCGTTTGGCCACTACAGAGTGTGACATCCAACGAGCATAAAAGCAAGAGCGGTCCCTGTGTTTTACAGGCAAGCTGTAACCTAAAGGGGCCGCTAAAAAAGACCAAATAAATATGCAAATATCTCCTTATAAATTGCTGGACAACAGAACTGTTCAGAAGAGTGAGAATGCCTTCTATCCGGATTAAAAGGCAAATATTAAGTGATCTTAAGACACACGAAGTGGGCATCATTCGAATTAAGCGAAATACAAATCCAAAATATGTCGATGGAATAAATGGAATTTATTCAGCTACAAAAGGTAATAGGAACAAATATGGATTCTCAAAGCTGTCAATACATCCGAAGGCATAAGAAGCAAGTCATCGACGCCTTGAAAGATCTAATAATCATATGCGGAATTTGGGGGGAGGGGGAATATTTCCCCAATATTTTATGGGGGAAAAAGTAAGTATAAGTCAACAAGCATTATTTATTTTTTAACTAACAAATTCCTCATGAATTAAATAATCTACAAGTGGTAATTTAAAATACTTTAAGATTTACGAGTGATTACTTTTTTTGCTTTTAATTCATGTTTATTTAATCTTTAATTAATGAGGTTATCTATTATTTTGCGAGCACACCTGAACATTATTTTATTTAATGTAACTTATTTATGACGAGATTAAAAGTTAAACTTCAGTTTTATGAATTCCTATTTAGTTTTGTACATTCCTGCTTGCAAGATTGAATCTGAAAAACAGAATTAGAAACAATTAAAAACAAAAAAAGTAAAATGTAAAGATTTACCATTGTACTGAAATTGCTAAGCATTAAAAAGAAAAAAAAAATCTGATGAATATAACATCGTATAGTAGCCACATAATACCTTTTGTCATTGATGAGTACAGCGCTACTTTTCATACTTGTGTCCAATTTTTGAACTAATTTATTTTTTTAATCTCGGTTCTGCAAATTCATTCCGAATTTGAATTTTCTAAAATTAAGCTTAAAAATGATTTTAATTGTAAGAGCTTTTTAAAATAAGGCGTCTTTAAAAAATTTCAGACAATTTTTTTCAAAATTTTAAGAAAAATCCAGAAAAATTATAGATAAGCCTAATAATTTAAAGCGAGATTTTTAATGTCGATAGTTGTGGGACAATGGATGTGAAAGATGAATATAGGAGATTTCATCAATTGCCGAGTAGATGCTTCTAGAAATGGGGCACTGACTCTTTTTTTTTTTTTTTTTTTCAGGAGAAAGGCATTAACCCCATTAGATATTTTTCATTGAATTCGCTTTTTATCAAGTATTGATTTTCTTGTGTTCGACTAAAAAGTTCGTTACAGGCCATAGTGTGTCGGTGAATGGTTGCAGGTTCTCTTTGTTGACATTCAGACGAACACCACCTGTCGTTGAGGGGTAGGGGGTGTGTAGAAACTACGAGGGGTTGATGTTTCAAAGGACCAGCAGTCAGAAAAACGATGGGAAGGGGCTGAACCAACCACTTGCTCGTCTGGTTTCGGTGTTATTGTATTACTCAATTGTACTTTTTTTTTTTCCTCCCGGTTTCCTGCTTTAATTTCACACGAACAGACGCTGTCCAATTCCCCATGAAAGACAACCTGCACTGATTGCTAATACATTTTGGGATACACGAAAATAACGACATTTTACTAGATTTTGTTTTGTTTATTTTCTTCGAGAATTTATATACGAAAAACTTGGCGTGATTTCCTCGCTAATTTACTGCCGAAAAACATCGAAAAACGAAATATCGGTTTCACTTTATTCGTCTTTTTTCTTTTTCTTCTTCTTTGGAATAATTCTAGGATTATCAAAGTTAAAGAAAAACTTTATCTTTAAGCAATAATACATGTATGTAACAAAATGGTAATTACGGAAGATACAAAGCCACCAAAAAGATTTTGCACCTTGACCTCGAGTCTGGGACGGTCGTTTCATCCTTTTTAGGACTCATCAGCCAGACAAACTCCACCGATGAGAAGCTCAGAAGGTGCGAACATATAAGAATCCCACTCTCACTTCAGGAAGTTGGACCCCCACAAAAGCAAAACACAATCAAAAATACACAGTAATAGAGAAAAATGTCAAATCCTTGTCCTGCGTTCCGCTAGGCTCAAAAGGAATTTGTCAACAGCACAAAACAAAGCTTTTTAACCAAAATTTATTGTAAATACATGTATTTAATTCATTCAGGATATATGAGAGATAGATAAATAATGGAGTGATTTACAACTAAATGATTAACACATCATTCATTACAAAGCACAAGGCAGCTGGTGTCCAAATCCTTAAAGTAAGGGAAATATTTTTTTTTTTTTAAGGAGCATCCACATACTTAAGTAAATTTACAATGAAAAGGCCTTATTGCAGTATATACTCAAGAAAGCAAGAATGATCAAGGTAATAAATGATCAAACATCCGTCTCACACGCGTATTTCTGTGTCTATAGAGATTTGTTCATTAAATTATGAATTCTTTGTACAAATTTCTATTGATAAGCAATGGATTCAATCATAAGCTTTCAAATACCACCACGTCAATATTTTTTGGTTTCTTATGTATTTAATATAAAAAATGCCTTTCATTGTGCTTTCTTTAACGCTTTGGACTTTGGCTCATAAGGACATTTTGATTTATTTCGACCTCCGGATTTTGAAGTTATGATGTTTCGTCCGATTCACTCAGTATGTTTGTAAGCCTAATTTCTCTGCAGGAGAACCTCAATGAATTCTTAAGATATTAATAATTCCTTGTAAATTGCAATAAATTGAAAACGAAGCCACGATTGGCTGCTTTGATTTTTTATTCCTTAATTTTTACGTATAACTCCTCCCTCCAGTGTATTTCCAATAACCTCCCCCCCCCCCCATCCAAAAAAAAAAAGAAAAAAAGAAAACGTAATCTTGGGTTTCAACTCTCCGACGATTAGCTCAGAAAGTGCAAAAGTGATAAGGAAACCAATCTCGCTCCCAAGAGTAGCATCCCTCCAAAAGAAAGCACAATCAGAAAACAACAAAGCTTCAATTCCTGACCCGCGAGATCGTGAGACACAAAAGAAAGTTGAAGAAACCAAAAACCGAGTCTAAATGCAGTCAGGCTAAACGGAAAAAGTAATATGTAAATCAACATAAAAGCGTATAAATCAGCTCGTGTGGAAGTGGGTCTGGCCGATGAGTCCATAAGAGGACGTAACGGCCGTCCCAGATGATGGCTCAGTTATTTTTAATTTTGTGTCTTATTAATTTATGCTTTATGTTCATTTGGTGGCACGTTAATCCTTTTATAAATTGAGTAAAAATAATAGATTCAAAAAAGGGTGGCAAAAGAGCCTGAAGAGACAAAGGTGTGGGGTTTAAGAAACATGGGTACTATAATTTTACACCTCGACTAAATATTTGTTGTCAACCTATTGTGATTATCCATTTTAAGTACAGGATGCCTTCCCCCCCCCCCCCTGTCTCCCCCTGGTAAGTATGATATACTCTAAGAAGAATCGATTCCAAGCGGTTATGGCAAAAAGTGATATTTTATTCCTTTTTGAATGAACTCATTATTTGATAGCGCGCGAGCAAATAGAATAAAAGTAGGATTGGATATTGGGGGATCAGGAGTAGTCCAATAGTTAGCGTTCCTCACTGCGAGGACGAAGGTCCTCGTTGGAATCCCACGCAAGGCGAAAAAAAAAAAAAAATTTGTAATCTAACTTTCTCAGCAAGTGAAACTAATAATTAACAATTGCGCCGGGCAGACAGACAGAGAAATAAAAGATTTTAGTAATATAGTGTAGATTGTAATATAAACACTAAAAAAATGACAGTTGTTAATGAGATATTTTACAATATAAAATTTAGAAAAAAAAAACAAAAAAAAAAAAAAAAAAAACTTTCTCTTTCTTTCAAATACTAAACTTCAATTTTTTTTATTTTTTTTTTAATTTTCCCGATCACAATCGAGATGTACGTATCTGAGTTTAAAGAAAAATGTGAAAATTGTCGATCTTTAAACACAGCTTTTTCATCAAAAGTCCAGTCCTGTTCGTGCCCGAGTACGAAAGTGAAATCTGGCCACTTGGAAACAGAGAACGTGGAAGTAATAAGAAAAACTCCGATAACTAAAGCTCTCAGGCTCAAAGGCTTCAGACCTGCTTATAAGGAAAAGTAAAATCATTTATGGAAGATGAAAAACAATAATGGTAAAACAAAATAGTGACTTTTCCTTCAAATTAACTTCTTTCCATTATTTCCTTTTCACAACAAGTTTAATATGGAAATTTTTAGATTGTTTTTCAATTGAAGACGATAGAGATTATTCTTCTCATCTGTTTCCCAAATTTGATTATTTACCAAGCGGAGCCTTTCTAACCATCAACTGCTATTTCGCATTGATTTGTTTAGTAAATCAATCCAATTTGAAGAGAAGGATAATCTTTATCTTCAATTGAAAAACAATTGTTGGACCAGTTGAAAAGTGCCACTAGGTTAGGCAGGATTTTATTAGAGAAAGTGTTTAAGGAAGAGGAATAAAGGTCTTCCTGAGGGTTCCTTTCTGTGATGTATTTCTTTACTACTTGAAATTGGACAGTTTTAGCATATCACTGTTTACCCAATGTCAGAATAAAAGTTATTAATTATTTGTAGGAAAAAAAGTAAAGTTAAAAATTTTAGGAGAAAATTTGAGGGATGGAGCATGCGAGTCCAGCTTTCCGCTCTATACAATACAATTGGTCTAATTAGGGTTTTATATAGTTATACTGGGCGCCACATTAGGCCGGATTTGAGAGGTTTTAGTGTAGTCGAAGCCGTGCGGTCTAGACGGCAGGTCTGCCGTTGCGGCCAGTGTGCCAGTTCCCGGGTTCGAATCCCGGTCGTGGCATGGATGTTTCTTTCTTCTTCTGTTTCTCCTTCTGTCCGTTCCCGTTTCTTTACCCTGGCAGTTAGGGTTAAAATGCATCTCCCAACCCGCAGTTGAAAGTCAGCGTGGAGATTAGACTTTCATCGCCCGAGACAGTGAGCTGTCTGAGGGAGACCTTTGTCCAGCAGTGGGCTGCTGAAGGCTGTTAGATAGGTAGATAGATAGATAGATAGTGTAGTCGAATAATCAAGGGCATAGTCTAGTTCCTGGCACAGTATCGTCTCCGTCGTTCTTGCGTCGTAAAACAAAAACAAAAGAAAATACACTTCATCAGTTAGCAACACTTCAGAAATAAAAAGCCAGCATTTTAATAAATTGTTTGCGGTGAATGTGAAATTTGGTTCCATGTTTTAAACACATTTTAAAAGTTTTAGTTAATATGTTTTTTCAATCTTCAATGTTATAAGATGTTCGAAAAAAGTTTCGTTACCACAGTGCCCCAGTAGTCCAATTACAAGATAATGGTTTGAAATTTCAATTTTCTTTTTAAAAGATTGATAAAATAAAGAAGCAACAACATTGTATTTACAACATCAAATTAAAAATACACATACAGTTTCGACGTTTTTAAGCCCTCATCACATTTCACTCATTTTAATCTTGACCTCTGATGGAAGTTCACTGCAAAGACAGGAAATGGAACAAAGTTTTAATAAACATTTCTAAATTTTCATACGAGGCTTATCAGAAATCACGTGTAATTTAAGGAGTGTATTTGAAGCGCTTTAGTTAAGTATATCCGGAAGTGTTAATATACGATATTACCTGCAATCTTTCTGCAATCTTCCGACGCTTTCTGAGTTATAAAGGAATAAATTAAGCTTGACAATTAAATTCGAGGAATAGCTTTTGCTGTATTCCGATGAGGATTTCAAGAAATAGATTGAATATCAGATAAAAGATTCGAAAATATTTACGTAAGAAAAATAGGTATTGGAAAACCTTTTAAATCACCAACTGTACACACCTTATTTATCGGGGAGATATTTTTTTTTTTTTTTTTGCAGATTCACTGGTGTGAGATCGGGTGAACGAAATGCCACAAAATTGACCGATTCGTCTTTCGTAAATGAATTACAGTAGCTCTTCATTTGTGGTAGGTCGAAATCTAAAAGCCTCGCATTGTTGTATTTTATTTTTTAATACTTGGGAGTTGATATATTTAACATTACTGCATCAGGTCCATTTCCCGCCTTTATTTATTTTTATTTTTTTTGTAAGAATCAATCGTCGTACTGTTAACTCAAAGTTGAGGACCTCGTATAATTTTAGTAGTCCTTCATATATTTTACGGTCTCAATTTAAATATATTTATATTAACATTCTTTTAAGTACTTATTCCATATTTCTTCCTAATTTCTTCTCTTCTAGAACTATTATTATAAATCCACAACATACTCACATAAATAAATGCTATCAAACATACATTTATTCAAAGAATTTTCGAAGAGATATAACACGTCTCTTCTTCTTCAGCTTAAAATTGTAACGAAATAAAAAAAGAATTTAAATAACAATTAAGGAAGACTACGTGAATATAATGTTACATCGATTGTTAAAAAACAATTGCTATTAAAACAATTACAATAATTTAAGAGTAGTACAAGTCATTAACCATTAAACACATCTAGTTTTACTTTGTTTTTACAACTTTCACAATTTTTATTGACTATTTCCTTAGCCATTCTTGTTATCCTTTCATTCACTTGTATCCCATCATTTCTATTTAAATTACTACTTTTTGTGTTCCTAATATACATGCTTTCTATGATTTTTCTTGTCTTATGTTCTTTCTCCACGCATAAGATTTTAATCTCATTATTCATACAATGAGTTTGCTGAATACAATGTTCTGCCACTTCAGATTTGGTTATTGATTTATTATTTATGTAGCCATCGTGTTCCATTACCCGTTCCTTTAATGTCCTTTTACTTTCTCCAAGATAGAATTTCCTGCAGTTCAGACATTCTATCTTGTATACAATTCCCATTTCATGTTTTTTGTCATACATATTTAATTTATTACATACAATATTTTTAATTTTATTTTGATAAACAAATCCAATTTCAATATTAAAATTCTTACAAATTTTCTTAATTTGTAAACTATTTTTATTCATATATGGTATAAAAAATCTCCTTTCGTTTTGTACATTTAATTCCTTAATTTTAAATTTATTGTAATTTTGTATAGCTTTATCTATGAAATTATCATTATAGCCATTATTTCTTAAAACAACTTTCATGTTTTCAATTTCCTTCAAAAAATCATCTTCTGTACTTGTAGATCTGTCAATTCTTTGTAAGTAGTTATCAATAATGTTTCTTTTCACTCCTATATCATGCCCAGAATCAAAATTAAGTAAATGATTACTTTTATATTCTTTTTGATAATGTTTTAACACCAATTTATTTCCTTTATTTATTAGGCATAAATCCAAGAAATTTAATTTGTTGTTCAATTCTTTCTCCATTTTAAAATTAATCTTTTTGTTTCTTTTGTTTATATCCTTAAAAAAATTATCAAACTGTCTAATAGTACCGTACCAAACCACCAATATATCATCTGCATATCTAAAGTATTCTAAATTATATTTACATTCTTTCAAAAATTTGCATTCAATATGTTTGATAGCATTTATTTATGTGAGTATGTTGTGGATTTATAATTAACATTCTTTTCTTAATCGTTAGATTAAATTGGATTCGATTGTTTGAATGTAAGTGGCGGGAGCCAAGCACCGCGGTCTATTGTAATTATACCAACGAATGAAGGAGTTATGCAGGGAAAATGGGAGAACCCCAAGAAAAGTACCCAGCATGGATCGTCCACCGTCACGAAAACCGACATGAACCGAACGCCGGTTCTCAGAAGGGGAGAGGTCAGTGCCTTAGCGATAACGTCAACAGCGCTCCAATAAAGAATATTAATATAAATATATTATTTAGTGCAAGAACATTAATGTTGTTTGTTTATTTGTTATGAAAATATTCAATGAGTAATAGAATATTTTTATTTTTATTTTATTTTTTATTATAATTACTGTCATCAGGATTTCGACATCTGTAAGCTCGGAGTCGATTGGAAACCGCTTTCAACTTTTGCATCTTTTTTTGATTCCGTAGCTTTCTTTCAAAAACGGGTAAATATCTTTTCTTGGCGAAGGGTTAAACCATCCCGTCTCCCTTTCATCTATTCACTCTTCTTAGAAAGACGGAGAAGACGAGAACATGAATGAATAGAAAGAAAAGAACTGGAGAACCACAGAAAAAAAAACGAAAAAAAAACTAGTTCCACTCATTTGGATCTCCGCTGTGGCAGGCATCGAACATCTGCGCGACATGATGTAAAGAATTTTATTAAATAAGTAAACTTAATAATGAAATAATCTTCAGTCTATTGTTAAACGCAGGCAACGTCTTCGATCAAAATCCTTGTCTTAATTTTCACGACGCAGTCTCTCCTCTTTAGTGACTGTGTCTGCTGCGGCCAACACCGTCCTCCCATTCCTTGGCTTTATTGGATTCTTTCGGG
>JAFIDM010014012.1:54774298-54798081 GCA_023159025.1 Thereuonema tuberculata
ATTGAAATCTCCTTTTCGCTACAACCAAAAATCATCGCTGTGTATTCCATTAGAGAAACTCACCTAATTAGGTCAGTAATCGATCCCTAATGTAGGTTCTTCTTTCATCAATCCAATTATCAGCAGAGAACCCTGCAATTGCCATTGAAAATAATTCCCACAGAGTAATAGGTGGGTATTTACGGGTTGGGAGGGAAACAAAATGGATGCCGATTTCTTTTGTTTTATTCTAATGGGAGTTGATGAAAATGAAAAAGGGGAAGAAGAAATTTAACGATTTCCTTGAGTTGATCGAAGGAATTTTTCGGTCAGTTGCTTCTAATGAGATGTCCACAGGTGCCAACGTGTTTCCTCATTATTAGGTAACAGCTGCTGCCTTGGGCTGGGCTCGTTCCAAAACAGACTGTGGCACGATTTATATGTTTGCACAACGAAGGATATTATTCGCAGTTTTATTAAAAAACAGGATTTAATATTTCCAGCCCAACGCTGTTATGTTTTAGTCGTTTGTAAAACGTAGGAAAAATCAGAGATATTTTTATTTTTCTCCGTTTTGTATATTGTGGCCTTTTTCGTAAATAAAGAACGAATATTGAATAATGGAACTTATTTTTTAAGTTACTGAATAATGAATGTAGTATTAACGAAAGAAAATGAAGGAGAAAATCTGCCAAGCAAAAGAAAATTAGGTAAATAATGTTTGCGTAAAATTAGGCCTAACATATTTTGTAATTATTAAGTAATTATGTTATACAATCCCCATTTTTGGGTTTAGTTTACATTTTAAGTATTTTATACATCGTATACATTTAGTATTTACATGTAACATTCATTAGTTGTACGGATAAGGTTCTCAATACTAGAAATTAAAACAAACAATATTTATCCTATAAAAAAAATCTCTTCGTCATAATTATATTAGTTATATTTCTTCTGTAAAATTGTTTTCAAATTTCATTCAACTACAAACGATACTTCACAGAAGCCATCCTTCTGCTTTTTCAAGTTCTGAATTTTGCAAAAAAAAAAAAATAACAATAATAAGGTCTAATAACAAAAGCAACAATGTAGATACACTGAAGTCATCAACGATCTTAATGGCCTAAAAACAATAAATATGCCTCAACAGCAACAATTTTAATACCATTTATTTCAATTTATCGTCTTTATTCCGCATTAAGTCCTGGAAATAGGATAAGGTGTTACTATTAACGGAATACCATTATCCTTGTTGATGCAGGATTATTGTCCAGCCTCTATTATGTACCTGGTGTGCTTATCCGCAATTTTGAATTGAATCTCCACGATCGGATTGGTATTATGATTTTCAGCCCATTCAATGCAGTGTTCTGCCCATGCTAATACTTTTGGTTTATTATTGCAGAATATTTATTTATTTGAGCTGTAATCTACAGTCCGTTTCCGATTTCTGTCGATCTCCGATAGGTGGCTAACAATATAGTATTGACGTAAGCTTTCTTTCTATTAGGGCTCCGAAATAGTTTTAATGAAAATTCATTTGTAGTTGATCGACTGTAGTTGAGAGAATGTATATATATCTTAATGCCACTTTTGCACTGATATACCTATTCTAATATGTCGTCGTTCGTTTGCTAAAAAAAAGGCTTAATCAATATTCTTACCCGCCCCGTTAGTTAATTCTAAACGTAGTACTGCGTAAGATACAGTTCATTCAAAACACTACAATGGCTAGATCATTGTCATCCCCTACGGAGTAGTAAGTCTATTATTCACTAAAGCGCTGGGATTTTCGGCTACTTTTTCCGAACGCACCCTTGGTTGTGAAGAACACCTGGAGCCCAGGAGAGAACGGACAGGTGGTCAGTGACGAGGGTAGAAATGAAAGGAATAAGATTAACAATCAAAAAAGATCCTGGAAAATATTAAAAATACAAAACACGTATTTGAAAATGACATTAATTAAAAATAATAGATTATCTAATTAGTATTCACAAAAGATAATGTAAGGTTTACCTAAGGTTTACGAATTAACTTGAATGATCACCTGAAAGATATGTTTTGACCAAAGTTACTGTGCAATAAGTATGTGTATGTGTTTTCTGTTATGTAATTTACAAATAAAAATTAAGATCTGTTAGATCATTTATCAGTTTTTCAGCATTTTTTACTTAATCCGAAATTGATAATAAGAAATTAAACTGTAAAACAGTGTTAGTAAAGTTAAGGGTGCCTTTCATTGGTGGATGAGTCCTAAAGAGGACGAAACGGCCGTCCCAGTCTCTCTCCGGTGACAGCTCGAGTTATCTTTTGTTACCATAAAGTTAAGGGACTTTAGCATAAAGTTAAAGAGTAGACTGGAGTAATTCATCGTAAAAAGAACTTCAAGCCAAACTTGGGCGGGAAAAGGATTCCATTTTTATGGAAATCACATCGGAGATGAGAAATCAACTCCTAAAACTAAGGAAGGAAGTTCCTTAGTGAAACTTTGGAATTAGAAATATTCGAGGTTTGTGTTTACAATATTACAATCCTACGGGCTTAATCAAAGATGGAACTATCTGTAAATACAAGATACAGTTAAAGTGTACGGTTTTATTGCACTGAGTTTACGTCATTGTTTACAAATAAAAATGGATAAAAGTTTCAATTGACTGAAATAAAACTGCAGTGGTTAGTTGATGAGTTCTTTATCGTCAAATAAATGTATGGAATAAAAACATTGAAATAGGATCCCCTGGACCTACCACAGTCTGTTGACTGAACGTCCATTCAGACGAATTCAAAGACGCTTTTTTTAAAGGAACAACTGACATCTGTGGATCAGCCTCACTTATTACGTTTAGGAAGATTTCGGGTCAGGTTTTATTGAAAGGAATGAATAGTAATTGTTACTAAATTTGGAAACACGGAGACATGATTCATTAGTTAAGTTTACATCTTCTTAATCTTAAGTACTTCAATATTCCTTCAGTGAAATAGTAATGATTTATAACTGTTAAGATGACCAGAATATGCACAGTTTTTATACTAAAAAAAAAAACACAAACAAGTAAACTTAAATACGCATTCACAACATGTTTCGGAAATCCATTTTGTTCGATTTTCTTCATCGGGTATAAGGAGCCACTGAGGCGAAACTTTTTCTTTCCTACAATTTCGCAATGTCTCAAAATGTTCCATGAAGCCAAATCCCATTAAAATATTTATTATTAACTAATTAATCTTATTTCATTAAAAGTGATTATTAGTTCTATTCAAAATACTTTTTCAATGCACACTAATGTAGGTTGTGTACATGTTGGATACTAGTGTAAGTTTTTTATGTGTAAAGTTAATCTACATCGTCCTATTAATAGGCGAAAGTTGTACGGATCTTATTTGTAAATTTATAAATTTGTAATTTGAAGTAACCAATCACAGTGCAGCGTTGGAACACGTCAGGCATCACGTCACGCCCATGTTTAAACATGGCGTCTCTAATATTCGTCCCACTTCACTGATACGGAGCGCCATTCCACAATTATTATCAGCGTATTGAAATTTTCTTTCCCACAGAAATGAAGTTTACAATGACATGCATGAAGTTCATGCGTCAAACTTTATCAGAGAGTTTGTAAAACCTCGATTTTTACATAATTTCGGCTCAACAAAGTAGGGGACAATGACGAAGCACGTGCCGTCATTGTTGCCCAGACAGAATTATTGGTATTGACTGTTGGACATTCGTTATTGTTATTGTTGAAACTGGTAAATCAATTTTTTATTTTCTTTTATTTTAACAAAATTTAACTTAGTCATTCAAATTATATGTGGGCTGTTGCGGAAGTCATGGTTTTTAAAAAATGAGCTTAGAGCATCTTTTTCAATCTTGTGTTTTTCAAAAATGTGGAATTTGTTTTACTTCCGTGAATATTTCACGGGTCGCAACTAGGTGTAACAAATGAAAAAACAGAAGAAGTATGCATTACTAGACTTTATATAACAAAGGAAATAACATAATACACATGTAATAAGATTCCGTTTATTTAGTAGTTTATTGATATATTCCCCTTAGTCTCTATTTCAAGATGAGAAGGAAAACTCAACCCTACGCTTTGTTCTTGGGGCCATTGCTTTTGTATTTCCCCCCGGAGAATTTGTATGGATTCTTCCATGGCAACGTACCTCGTTTTGGAGAACCCCTTTCAAGAAGATATATAAGAGAGCACCTGAAATAGCAAACTGTGTGTTGTATCTTAGGAATACGAGACGAGCTAAAGAAACTTATCAAAAATAACACATGTGCGTGCTATTACTATGTACTAACTTATATGTTAGTATATATGTGAGGCAATCTATATTAAACACAGAAATTAACAGACTTTACGAAATACGAAACATAGGCATAACAGAAATCTACCTATATAAAAAGAAGTCGTGCCTCACTCACTCATCAACGCCCAGCCCAAACCATTGGACCTAGAAAGCTGAAATGCTGCACAGAGGTTCCCTTTATGATGTAGACAAGGAATAAGACCGGATTTTTTCGAAATTACCACGGGATAAAGAGATTTATATTTTCGCTTTAAAGTTGCCTTATCGATATACAGATGTGTGGCGCCAACCCGCAATACATCTGAGTTATCCGGAGAAGCCACAATTTGCTAAATAAATATTTTTTTTTTTTGTACCCGGCTAGTGAACAATAAAAATACGGAATGTGTGTAGTATGTATGAGAGATAATGTAAACAAATGAAATAATAAAATGTGTGTTATGAAAACATTTCCGTATAAAAATGTACAGGACATAAAAATTAGAAGTTCTATCATTAGCGAAGGAGATAAAAATTGAACTTACTTGCAATTGGATTAAAAATTAATTTACAATAGAATGATCAGGTCAAAAGGATGGATGGAAATTTTGAAGATTGTAAGGGATTGATTTTGAAAGGGAAAAGACGATAAGGAAGACCATGTTAGAGATGAAGATCTATTTTCAATTAATTTGAATGGAGCGATCCATTGATTTAATGTATCAGGGAAATATTGGTGAAATTTCTTGTAATTCTGCAGGAATTAGAAAAAAATAAACAAAAAAACACAGGCATTCCAAAATGTCTTTATTTAATTTAAGTTTTAAGTAAATAATTCAGAGAATAAAATATTTGAAAGTACCTTATTTGTCTGTGTGATTCGTCCGAATGCATTATTTTCGTTTGGTTTCTGTCAATCGACCACAGCGCCGCCACAGGGAAACGAACGAAGATGATGCGCCGTGATTCAAGTGACCCCGTCAAGGTCGAACGCAAGGAACTAGGCCACCTCCACCACCATCGCAGCTGTCTTTGTCCTGTGCTCTGCTGGTGGATTCATAACTGCAGTGCAAAGCATGGATGGCGGCTTTCACTGAAGAAATACAAAGAAGCAGATTACAACCCTGATCGCTATGGATTTTATTTTAATGTAGGGATGATTTTAATCTATCCCAGGTCCTAGGCAAGCGTGGATGCTATTTTAAACAAGCTGGATAGAAGGAAGGCTCATTTTCATCATCCAACCAAATAAATAAATAAATAAAAAAGACAAGTTTCAAAAAACAAAATGACGACGCCTTCAAAAAAAGGAATCCTAGACAGAATTGCCTGTGCCTAGGACCGTTATAGTAATGAGATTGATGTATGGTTTCTTTTTATTAGATCACTGCAACAATGAATTTTTTTTTTAACATACAAACCAATGTGGTCCCTCCAAAACAAAGACAAAAAATAAATTGAAGAGAACTCATGTCCTTACCTCCGCCAATCTCGATATTTTTTCTGTGCGCAATTAAATAAAAGCGCTTAAAATATATAGAAACAAATTAAAATTATATTTTTAATGCGTATTTTTTTTTTTTAATTTTGGAGTTACCACATTTGTTTTGACTCATATATCTATTCACTTCCATATTGAGATCTTGCTGTATGTTGACGACTGATCAACACTAATGAGCGTGAAATAGCTATCGTGGGATGTCATCTAAACACTAATTCATTGCTAATTTACCTTACGAGAAGAGAAAGGAACGTTTCATTAATGTCTTCCAACTTGGAGTCACGTAAGGGTGAAATTTGAGATGACCTGTGAAACAGCCCGTAAGTGTCCATCAATATTACGTTTGAAATAGGTTTCAGAATTGACGTATAGTAAAAAAGAAAATTTAGCTTAGAAATCAACAAGACAACTTGTCAAGAGACGATATTAAAGAAGCTATAACTTGTTATTGCATTTAAAGTAAATAGAGAATTATAAAAATAATATTTATAATTTAAGTAATTGTCAGGATTAGGTACAACGGTCCGAAACATATTTTATGAAGCGAGACAGTTCGAACAATTCAAGAACGCCTTTCAGAACATCACGGACACTTGTGGTAAAAGTCAGCTGGAACAGTATTCGTAAGTTTGTTGGTATAAATCCTCCCTCCAGAATATGATTCACGCATGCGTAAAAATCACGAATTCGAATCGAAATAAGGAATGGAGATTAATCCTGTGTGGATGACAAATTTAATAGAGAAAAACTCCCAAAATATTGTTCTAAAAAAAGGGAAATCTGCCATCATGCACTAATATAAAGAAAAACCAATTCTTGCTTCTAATTTTGTAATGGACTGGGAATCTAGTACAGCTGTTTCACCATTTTTATGCATCATCAGCTAGATTTATTCCTCAATAACTAGATCGGAGGGGTATGAAAGGCCATGGAACCCAAAACCGCACCCGGTCTTGGGATCAAACAACCTATTCCCAACATTTCCTCTGCACGTTAAACTATTTTTCATTTGATCCCAAATACTGTGTAGGGAATTTTATGAATAACTTAAATTTAATAACAAGCGAGTTGCACTTCTTTACATTTGTAAAACAAAAAAAGCCTATTATCATTAAAATATTCTGTATTTTATTTTTTTCACTTTGTTTTTTGAAGTTTTTCTAAATTATAAGACTTAATAATTAAAAGAACCATATACAGAGATCTTACCCCTCTTTTGACGTACCGCAGAGGGTAGATAGAGGTTATAACCCCCCCCCCCCGCCCTCCATTTGCATCCGGTGTGAAAGAAATGTCTGATTGGAAAACCATAATTTTGTTGGTAATCCCCCCCCCCAAAAAAAAAATGGAGGGATATTTTTTATTATTATTTTTTTTTGGTTGGAAGATCATCATAAGCCTCTCATTCCAAATTCCTGAGTACGCCTATGCTTACCGCACATTTTTATTTGTTGAAAATCAACTATTAATAAGTTACTTTCGCTGCGTCGATGAAATTAATTAATTTTAATCACATCACATAAAATGGATTATTTACGCCTTGTGATTCGTTAGAGAATCAATTCTAATTTTAGATTCTAATTTTATCTACGGGAATTTTTGTAAAACACTTGTTTCTGCAAAAAAAGAACCACAAAGAATCATTTTTATTAAATTCAAAAAAACAAAGTCATCTTTTACCGTCAGTCTGTCTTTTTTTTTTGTGTAAGATTTAAGAAAAAAACCCGTCAAACAGACAATTCTTTTAAAAAATTCTTTTATGTTAAAGTTTATGACTTAAAAAAAAAAAATAAAGAAGAACCCCATATTTTATTTTTTTTAAAAATTAAAAAACAAATACAAACGGAACTCAGATTTTTGCTTTTTTTTTTTTTGGTTATTTTTCAAACGTGCAATTTCTCCTCAGGAGTTCAAGAATTTTGGAAATTAAAGAAACCCAGTGCTAAGAAAACGGTGTTGGATCGATGTTGAAGCAGACGAAGAGGGGGATGAGAGTGTTTGACCCTAGGGTTGTATTTGGGATGCCTCACGTGTTGCCCTCGAGATCACTTCACACCACTTGTACAGCTTAAAACAACCAAAAAAAAAATTAAAAGGTTTTTCAAGGAATTAAGGAAATTGACTGAGGAATTCAATTAGACATTTTGCACCTGCTTCAAAAGATTAAAAGTACTTCATCTTTTGGTTATGGAATAAAATAACATTAGATTTTTATTAATTCCCTAAGGTTTAAAACGTGTTTATTCATCACTGATTAATGGGGGTACAAACAAAAGAAACGCAAGGGGGAAAGATAATTGAATTACTGTTAATGAAATCCCTCATTTACATTGAACTCATCCTCACATTTTTTGATTTATAATAATATTATTCAAATATTATTTTTTTATTATTATTAATAATAATAATTTTTTTTTTTTTTCATTCACATATTTTTACTTTTTTTCTTTCTTGTTCTAATACTTCTTCAATATTGTTAAGTATTTTTTGAATAATGGGTTTCACAGTACGTCGTTTCGTTGAACGTTGTTTCGTTTTACGTTGTCAACCATCAGAAATTCATTCCGTGTCCTGGGAAAGTAAATCTTATCAAATATAGTTACTGTAGTGTTTATATGAGAAAGTCAATATGTATTTGTGTGATAGGTCGATGTGTTTGTCCATCACCGCTCTTAGATGGTCTTTTCTAAACTTGATGTGCACATTTGCAGACAAAAGACGATCTACCCTTTATATTAATTTTGTCTGTGTGGGTCTCTGTCCAGAAATTAGCGCGAGCAGCAGATAAAATACCTTTAGAACCGTAACAGTAATGATATTAATATCAATAGATATTAATGCTTTTAGACAATTCATTAATTTGCGAGCGCTTTGATACGATTAAAATTAAACAACTCAAGTAAGGAATGGCAATTGAATTAATTTTCTAAAGAGTGGAAAAATTGCCCTGCTTATATTCAACATATATTATAGTTTAAAAGTAATGTTTTCGTTTGTACCATTTTCATGTTTAGGTTTTAAACTTTTCAAGAACTTGTTGTCTTCATGAGCTTTGCAAATATACAGATCGCTCAAATAAAATTCAATTTCATAAAAAAATAAGAAGCACATTTCCACAGATAGGTCAACGAAATGAAAGCTTTTAGCTGAGGTTTTAATAATACAAATATTTTTTACATTAAAACTATCGAAAGTTATTGTATATTTTTTGTGGGTCGAGTGGTATGGCGCTGGGCTACGGGGCTAGAGTAAGTCTGGTTCAAGTCCCAGTGGAGAGGGGGATGTTTCCTATGGGGTTTCTCCGTCCGACGGGTTCTAGGGATCACCCAGACCTCTGCAAAATGGGGACCGGATTGAGGCGGGAGTGTGCCTTTAAGTCCACCCGACCCGAACTTTTCCCGATGACTGGGAATAGATGGAGCCTACATCTCCAATGTCTCGTAAGGGCCTCAATGGACTGTAAAGCGAGTTGCTTTAACTTAATATCCATTAATATGTAATCGAGAAAATAATAAATAAATAAATAAATAAATAAATAAATAAATAAATAATGCCCTTTTAAAATCCTTGAAATCCTATCCTCTTTGAGTTTTTCTGTGTTAAAAAATAAATAAATATCTATAGATATTTACGAAACGTGAAATTGAAATATTAACGATGGGCTTATATTGCGTAAATGAAGATCAGTTATTATTGGCACAAGATCCGAAACCCGTCAAAATACATTATAATTAAAACGCATTAATTACAATATCTTAGAATTTGATAGAACTGTAAAGCCGGATAAATGTGAGTTACTATTAATTTTGATGAGCTTAAACATAGAACCACTATTGCATGAATCTCTGAAAAGGAAATGCAACCACTAAAGATCTAGATATACTATAATATCTATACTATACTATAAGTTAATATAATACTATATTATAATAGTGATAGAAAATTGTAGATATATATTTTCTGCGAAATATCAAGGTTCTTTAAAAAATAATAATTTTTAAGATCTTTTACAACAATGCTCAAAATTTATAAATCTTACATTTTCTTTTCTTAATTCCATGATTGGAATTAATTTTATTTCTTCTTTGTTCTTATTTTACTCTTGAATATTTTTCTGTTATTATTTCCTCGTCTTTATTTATTGTTAAGTTAAAATTAAAAAGTAGAAAATAAAAGGAATAAAACAAACGATTTTTTTTAGAAAAAAATAAATAAATAAATAATATCTTTCGCAAAAACTATGTCCAGCTTGTAAATGAAAAAATTGTAGGCCTAAGTGAAAATAGATACAAACATTTAAAGTCTCTTTTATTAAAAAAAAAAAAGTAATAATAATAACATTTTTAAAGTAATGGCGTATTTCACCTAAAACTTCAAATAACTCTAATTATTATTATTATTATTTTAAGAAATAGGCCGTTAATTCTATTTACGATTATTTAACGTGCGTGAATTAATTAAAAATGGTTAAAATTTAGGCCGAACGCACAAATCTTTTAAAAAAGTTTTTAAAAATACAAAAGATAAAAGAAACAATGTTTCGACTTGCCTGCAAGTCATCGACCAAGACTTGCAGGCAAGTCGAAACGTTGTGTTTCTTTTATCTTTTGTATTTTTAAAAACTTTTCTAAAACATTTGTGCGTTCGGCCTAAATTTTAATCCTTTTTAATTAATTTACGCACATTAAATAATTGTAAACTCTAATCAATAAAGATTGAAATTGGAACAAGTTACAAAGATATGGTAAAACTTGGTAAATGCCAAGTTATTTCTTTTTCCGTGACTATATATTTACGATAAAAATGTTTATATACGATATATATATATATGCTTTATATGTGTTTTATTTCATCTTTTTGGTTATCCTAAGGAGATTTTCTGTTTATTATGGCTGACGTAAGAGATACCACAGTTTTTATTCTATATTATTAATAATGAATTCTAGATAAGGTAAATATTTTTACGTTTATGTATTTGCTATGTAAAATATTTATTCAAAATAATTCCAACTCAAGAAATATAAGCAAGTTAAAATCCACAATGGCATTAACTTAAATTAATATAAGTTTATTAAACGTTTGCACGAGACTTAACAATCGATTCATCATCTAATTAAAGCGTGTTTTTTATTGAAATTAGTTTTTGAGAATCTTTGCGTAATGTTTGTGAGTCGAGTGCTTTGGTAGAACAACACCATAGACAGCCACTGCGTAGTCGTTTCCTTGTCGACCTTCAACAGGAGTTAACCTGATCGACCTTCAACTCGGGGGTGGCTAATCCCGTTGGTCCGATTACGTATTAGATAATATTTTAAATGGCCTCAGACTAAGGATTACTTTGACGTCAGCTAACTGGTATAAATTACGACGTCATGAAACGCATGCCGTTTTCACGATGTTGTTAACTATCCATAATAAAAAACAATATTAACAATAATTATTGCTTTTTTATTTAATCCCTCTTACATATTCTTAAAATCCATTAAAAAAATCATATCGAAATCACAGGTGAATTAATGGATAAGTTCATGAGAAAACATAAAATCTACTTTTCTCAAAAAAATAAAATAATAATAATACTAATGAAACACTTTAAATAGTGAAAACTACTCCAACGATTAGCCTACAATTTATTTTCAAATTGTAGCATCTGCTGAACATAAATATTTTTCAATTTTTAAAAAATTAAACTCTCTATTATTTCAAGTACAATATACTCTCGATATCTCGAAGTCGAAGGGACGCTAAAAAAAATTCGAGATAGCGAGTTTTCGAGATAACAAGGTCATAACCAAAACATAAAAATTCACATAAAAATACAAGATACGGAATCGTATTCTAAAAATTAGAGTCTTGATAGATAAGAATAAGTGTAAATGTGTAATAATAGTTGGCAATAGGTCTCAATACAGCAATGATAATTTTAATTTTTAAAAGTAGTCGAAAATAATTACATTAAATTGAAAAGAATTAGTAAAATACAATGAACTTACATTGCTAGAATTTCTTAAAAAATACCTCTATTTGCTTCGACACAACTGAACGGCGATTTTTCCGGAAAAATTCATTTTTTACTTAGAAAAATATTCGACATAACAAGGTTTTGAGTGAAAGCTCTTCGACATAAGAATTAAAATTAACATTAGATGAATATGTAATATCAAGGGGAAAAAGAATTTTTCGACATACCAAGGTTTTCGAGATATCGAAGTTCGAGATGTCGAGAGTATACTGTATTGCTCATGTGATTGAATTACGTAAGCAGTTGATGTGTGTACTTTATAACATCGGAAACCATCTTTTAAAAAATGAAGAAACTCTGCAAAAATTTGTAATTTGGATTCGAAATGGTTAGAGATTAATACAATTGGTTAAGATCCTGACTCAAGCAAATGCATGCGACTGCAAACCTTTTATTTCTTTTCTATATTTCTTTTTCCAATGCACCTATGATTCTGAAAACTTAAATATGAAATTGTACAGTATCTGGGATTTCCATTTCCTTGTTTTTAATTTTCAAAATATTCTGTGATTAATTAAATTCAAATTCAAAAACATTCAATTTTTGTAATGTTTACGAGGTATTACTTGGTATTTCAATCAAAAAAACTTGTCAAAAATCTGAAATGATAACAAAATTGTAATACAATGTTTTGTATTTAAAATATTTATTAGTAGTGAAACAGTTAATTTAATCTCAAACAATTTTAGAAAAAACACAATTTTTATTTTTTAAAACTTAGCTATTGCACTCATAATAAATATTTTAAATACAAATCATTCTTTTAATTTTTTTTTTTTTTTTTTTTTTTTTCAGCTTTTCGGGCTTTTGTTAATTTTTTTTTAAATGAAAATACCGAATAATTCTTCGAAAAACAACCAAAAATTGACTGTTATTGAGTTTTAATTTAATTAATTACAGAATATTTTGAAAATTAAAAACAAGAAAATTGAAATCCCAGATGCTTTACAAGTTCATATTTAAATCTTCAGAATTTTAGGTGCATTGGGAAAAGAAATATGTAAAAGAAATAAAAGATTTGCAGTCGCCTGCATTTGCTTGAATCAGGACCTTAAATACGGACAACTATGATTTTCGTAATGTCGAAGTACCCATTAAAAATAAAGAGGCTTTCTGGAATATGTGCTCTCTTTCATATTTGCAAATGTGACTGACTACAAGATAAGTTTTTACGCTGTAAAATTGAAAGCTTAAGTTACACTTAAAATAATCAGAAGTGTAAGATGTTTCAATAGGATTTTTTTTTTCCCCCATCTTATTTCAAAAAAATTTCGGTACGGTAAGATCTATAACCAATAATTTTTTTTTCAAGAATTAAATTAAATTAACCCAGGTTACAGCTGGGTTCGAACTTTTAAGCGAGAATCTTACGATACTGAGATACAGTAGTTATCTGATTGTCGATGAAACTTTGCTTTTGAGTGTGAAGTCCTATTTGGAACAACAGGAGCATCAGCGAAATAAAGGAAACGAATTTTCCCGGGCAACGATGTTTTAATTAAGCTTTTAATAAAACTATTAATCTCATAGAATACTAAGAGAATACAGTATTTCACGATTGGGTCCAGCACTTAAAGTTAAGTCGCTCATAATCTCTACTTACGAGATCCTCTGTCTGCAGATGAAGTTTGTATTTTTAATTCAGTAAACTTAGATTTAAAGGTCGACAATCACTAAAAATCTTAAAAAGATAAAAAAAAAATCATGTGAATCATCATATCTTTATCTACTGTTGAATAAAGAGAATTTCGTCGTTTTTCTTTTTTGGTTGGATAATTCTACAGTTCAAATACCATTCTCATTTCCCTCAATTTAAAATGTCTGGCTTAATATTGCTGTACGCAGCTGAAAAATACTAACTGCTACCGTTGGCCCTGCGGAAAGTAAGATGAAACTACCGCAGTATTGATTCTCAAGAATATTTATGTGAAATTAAAATGGCCTACCAATAAATACGAATAAAATTCAGTGAATTATTTTTATTAAACCATGAACTAAAAGGATTAAAGAAAACAAAAAACTGACATCAATTTACATATTTTTTTTTCTCTGTGAGAATCAATCAATCTAACTCCATTTTCTTCCAGTTTTATTGGATGACGAAGCGGATGTATCTCACGGCTTCTAGTCAACATTATTTCCTGTAATTATTTGGGTTTGATTGACGACAACAAAACACCTGTATTAGGATTGAAACTGTAAGGTCTTTCCTGTTTATGAAAAAGTGTTTTTGTTATAACAGACCTACACTTGAATTGTCGTGTATAGAACGCTGACGCAACAATAACAACAATAAACTAATAATCTAATTGTATTTTGATCAAATAAAAAACAACCAATAAACCTCCAGACAACTATAACTGCCTTGACTGACTTTTTACTTTATTTGCCTTGTAATTCCGAAAAAGGAATTATATGCTTCTAAATGAGAATAAATATTGTTGTGCCAATATTATTTTAAGCTTGCTAAAGTCTTGTGTTTATAGGCCCTAAGCTCAAATTCCAAAATACGCCAAAGTCTCATTGGTCAACATTAATTAATAACTGTCATAGTTCTTACCCATTTTTAATGCATTTGCTTATTTCATTTGATTGGTTAAAATTCGCATAGAAGAAATAAATTATTCTTTTAGCAAAAAAAACAAAAAAACACACACACACACAATAACTCCAAAGCCCTTAAAAGGGCATATTTTTTAGTACTAGTTTTTTGTCAGTGAATGTACTAATATCTTTTTTTACCTTAAACTTGATTTTTTTTTTAAGTCTGCAAAAAAAAAAAAAAAAAATCAACTTAAAGAGACTTTAGAAATTGGCAACAAGAATAGAAACTTCCGTGTGTTTCTTCCTTTGAATTTGATAAACAACTCCTTTAAGATCCATCGTGATTTCGAATTTTAGAAATGAACAGTCAACAATTAAACAATTAAATTGTGGAATTAATTTGATTTTAGGATTATTTGGCATAAAATAAATATTACAAGAAATAAACATCCTCTAAGAGAAATATCAGCTTACTAAGCTTTTAATTAAATACAAAAAAAAGAAGCATTATATAAAAATTAATATAAAAATGAATTATTAAACTCGGCATCGTAGTTAACTATCACAAAGTATTAAAGATTTGACCTAATATTTTATCATTTTCCTAGTACTCAGCGGAGAGGAAAAAGGGTGCACATAAAACTTAAGAATTTCCGCATGTCCATTTATATATGACCATTCATTCAGGAACTACGAGGTAGCTTAATTTTAGTGGAAGATCCTTAATAACTGTACTTATCGACTCATAATAAGGATATAGGACCTTAAGACAATTTACAGATGGTCTTCGATATACGTCGTTCGTTTATACATCGTTGATTGTTTACACATCGTTCATATACATGGAATGTATTCGCACTTTACGTCGTTTGGACAGGAACGTTTTTATATACTTCCTTCGAGTTTTATCCTTCAGTATTTACATTCATAATTACATGGGGTTTTTAAGATGTATATAAAATACATGTAGTATGTATCAATTTAAGTATAGTAATAATTGTATAGTAAGTATTAAATAAATGCATTTTACAAAACTGTATAGACGTTATTGTACTCTACACAGTACTGTAAATCATAAGCTAATTTTAGAAAATATATAATGAAATAAAAATGTAAGTAATAAGTAAATAGTAAGTTCTACAAAATAAATCATAGAAGCATGTTCGACCGTGTTCTGCCAATTGGGTTGTGTCGTAAGCTTGTCATATGGAACTGCATGACAAATGTTGGCTGGTGTTCGCCTTGCTTTACAAAATTATCCTTCGATAGACACTCAATAAACGTCTTCTGTCATTTCCTACGTTCCCAATTTATTTTCATTTCATCAACAAATTTTTCGTGTTGCCATTCGAAAGTTGCACTGCAATTATGCCATTGTTTTTAATGAATTTTATTTATTCTCAAATAACAAAACACAAACGGAATAAATAATATTTTACCTTTCTTTTACTAAAAGGTTTAAATAAATACTCAAATGAATTCCAAAACTCAAGAAGGAAAAGAGCCTTTCCACCCACGCCTACGGGTTCCATCAATTGAATTTACTTAAGCCTAAGACGAATTAACCGTCTTTATTTCTGCTACCGCCCTAAAGCATTTATGAGCCTGAGCATTCACGTGTTCTTTAAATGTCCATCCACTTTACATTTGTTTATCTGCTGTGAAATCTTTGAAGTGAATAATTCCACTGATGTTATTTATGACTTTCAACCAAATGAATGGGTCAATAACAATTAGCAATTCGAATTAATACAACTGTTCAATTGATTCAAACCAACCACGGAATTTTCTATATTTGTTGTTCAAAATTAATTTAAGAGAAAATGAAAATTGTTTCCATTTCACAGCAGCAGGAGTCTTATTAACGTCTTGTGAAAACGTGTTGATTAAGATGACATTCTTTATTTACTAGTTTGAGGGCTTTTTTCTTTTTTTATTTGTTTCTTTAAGATTTGGAGGCTCTACTGTGATCCGACGGTTGTTCATGATTTATAGTCTGCATTATTATTCTGTAGTATTGCAATTATGGCGCGAAAGGCATGCGAAATTGATAGCTGGTATAAATTGAATGCAGTAATATCGCTAGAGTTTCGTAAAACAAACCGCTTTTACATACAGCGATGTGATTCTTTTGAACGGTATATATATATATATATATCCAAGCCTCTGAAGAATGGATACCGCTTCATTTCCCACTAGTTAAGGGCGGCCGGGCTTGGGGCTGACCATTAGACCTCAACGTGGTCCCGTTAATCACGATGTGCCAGGAGTCTTATAACTTTCGCGACTCCAAAAATAAAGCCTAAAAAATTGTATGAATTAGTCTATCACTTCTATACTTTCTATAATTAAGTCTAAAATTTATCTAAACTCCTTTTCTGCTTTAACCATCTGCATAGACCTATTCTGCATTTTAATGTTTGCAGAGAGCGAATTTTTTTTCCAAACTTTTTCCTAAATTTTTGAGTGAAGGTGGAAAAAGTAGATATTTGGTGTTAAATTAATTCACTTAAAAAATACTGTGTGTGACATGTTTAAAAGAGAGAAATTTGAAATTGTGGGGTATTTTCGCGATATTTTGGGCTGAAAATCTGATTTTAACCATAAAGTGGGAGAGGGCCCGGTTACTGCATTTGGTACGTGGGCCCTGAATTTGATGTGGGGGCCCTGCCTGTAAATAGGGTCATCTTCCTACTAAAAGAAATAATCTTCGGTTTTTATTCAACCAGATATACTTTCAGTTGTCAAAGCCATTCGAAAACCATTGTTACACCGTATTTTTCGTTAACTTGGTGTATTTTAATAAAACTTTAGAATTCGTGGATTTTAAAAAGAAGAAATTTCCGAATAAACGTAAAAACAAAATTCCTTAATTTTTTTATTTTTTTTTTTAAAGCCGTGAAAATTTTCGAACGAAAAACCTTAATCTTATTGGTTAATCTATCTTCTACATACTATCTAATTTAAATATTTACTACAAATATTAGAAAGTTTTCATTTTCTAAAAATAAATAAAATAAAATTACTTGTTGAAGTAATTAAATCCGTTTAACGTTAATCCTATCAAAGCGCGCGGAAGTTAAGGGATTAGCTAAAAATATTAATACCCATCGTTATGCATTACTGTTCTAATTTTTTTTGTGGGATTTCTGTCAACTTCTTGCAGTAATTGCTTGACAATGACCCCCCTCGGAAAAAATATAAAAATTAAGTTGTCTCTTATCCTTAAATATGCCTGCCAAGTTTAAAAAAGAGCCATCGAGAGATTCAAATGTTATTAGGGAGACATACTCATAAAGATTGCCGATCTCATGATCTCATGAGTAAAATGCATCAAAAACTTATGAAATCTTTTATCTGGTGTTGTTTTCATAGCAAAGTTGATTCATCAAGAATCGAAAATGGAAAATGTGTGTTTGGACAATCTGCGAACGTGTTGAGATAGTGTATGTGTGTGTGTGTGTACATGTGGAAGCGAGGGTATAGCGTGCAAATACTTCATGTTTCACGTATCAAACTTGCGTGAAATTGAGGAACGACGCTGTTCAGGAGCCGTAAATATTATTATCATTAAAAGAGAGACAGAAAAGACTCTGTCCTCGACACCAACAAATAAAAAAAAAAAAGGCAAATAAAGAAGCTGTGTTTATTATTCAGGTATAGAAAGATGAAACGACAAAACAGGAAGATCCCGCGCTGACTGAAGGACGAATTCTAACGACTCATGATCCAATCGCGTGACTCAAGGTCGAGCTCTGGCCAAATCATTAACACAGCCAAGAAATACAGATTGAGTATGTTAATTTTAGACCTACAAGGAAAGAGAACCCTGAACCTGTCCTTTTCAGTAATGAATTTTAAATTTATGGGCTGGTTTCCACAGAACTTTGTTAGTGATTCGATCCCTGGAAATCTTCCGACGATAAAGAAAAAAAATGGAAAGATTTCGTTGAAGCGTTACAATAGTCAATGATTTGAACAATACTCTGTTGATTGATATTAAAAAGCCGATTCGATGATTATAATAATGAAGTTTATGAGTTTGTTAATAGAATTACAATATTGAATTCGAGAATATGAAAAATGATTTGCATGTAGGCGGCTGTGCGCAGACTGTCCACAGATCGTGTTACATTATAGACAAGTGTTTCTTCCAGATAAATTACAAAGAATAATTAGTTTCTGTTTATATTTGTAGGATCCGAATGTGCGCAGATGTCGTCCTCCTTCGATGTACTGTTCGGTTTTGTTTACGAGAGCCTTCAACGCTTTTGCGCATGCGTTAGGTCTCCTTCGATTTCATCGAAGTAGCTAGGGGTTGTTTACTTTTTATCAGTTAATTAACTGGTAGCAGCGTATTATTTGCACTTTTCAGGAAAGAATTATGGAAAGAATAATACTATTGCAGAAATGCTCCTCCTTTATTTTTTTCTTAAAAAGCGAAAATATCCAAAAGAATTTCTTAGGAAAGTACCCATCTCAGCGTATCACCCCTCTGCCGAGTAAAGTCGTCCGCCAGTGGTAGATCTGCTATTTGAAAACGGACAGTAATTTCCCGCGGTAAGATTAGGACGACGGTGATCTGACACAATACGGACCTAGAATAAATGAGTTTTTCGCGTCAATCAATAAGTTGTCACAATTTAACAACGTGTGGGTTTGACAGATTGCAAATTACACGGGGTCGCTTGTTTTTGTGTACAACTACAAAACTGACTTGTATTTTCAACACAACCACTTGTTGTATAAGAGTCCTGTCCTGTAGGAAAGAATTACTTTTTAACCCGAATTATTGGATAGTAGGTAAAATACAATAGCGCCACCTATTTTGGAATTTGCTCCTTTATTTCAGTTACTGTATGATTTTCATCCAATGCATTTATAGGAAGTATCTAGCAATGTGGCCGAAAGAAGTTCCCAAACCAAGAACGAAACGTATGTGTTGAACATCTAAATACCTGAAAGATGCGCTTTGCTTGGTAAAATAAAACGAAAATATAAAGTAAGAACAATGTAGACAATCATCTGATTAGGTAACGCCCTTTTTAGGGATAAGGACAGCTTCGCAGTGAATACACGCGAAGTTGAAAGGAGAAAGTTTTAAAATATTAACATTAAGTAAAATTATTATTTTATTACAGATAAAAATAAAAGTATTATTTTAGTACAAGTAAAAACGCACAGAGCAAGAATTTATTAAGAATAAAATAAAACGAAAATAAAGTAAGAACAGTGCAGACAATAACCTGGTACCCAGGTCAATCATTTACCCAGTAAATGATTTTTCCCGAAGTTCAGTCCTAGCAAATCGCTTTCTCGCAACCGAAAACGGTAAATTAACCCCATTTCATCCTTAGGCCCGTTTTCAAGATAAGATGCACAAGAATTGCTCTCATTATAGTACACTACAACCTTGTTTATCCGGCCCTCGTTGATCCGGATCTCCGGATAATCCGGATCAGATTTCTAGACATTTTTTTTATTTAATGTTCACATAGATAATAATTTTAACTATGATAACAAGAACGTAACTATAAGTATATTCGCTTTTTATTTTGATTAAATCTACAGTTCCTGCATAGATCGTACAATAAATTATGATAATAAAATGCTTTTTGTCGAGTTTAACAAAGCTTTACTAGAGTGTCACAGGGCGTTGAAGCTACAAAACCTAGTTTTTTATCGTAATAAACAGTAAGTCTGTTTATGTAAGGATTTGTTTTGCTTATTTCCCATATTACCCGGGTTATCTGGATTTTCGATTTTTCGGATTGCCTTTGGTCCCAGTTAGTCCGGATAAACGAGGTTGTAGTGTAATTGATTGATTGATATTTTGTTTTTCACTAACAACAAATATTCCACACATTAAAAATGGACCTAGTGTTTATCAGTGCAAAGCGACATCTCTGAACAGCTGTTTCTCGGTAATTTGCCGATCATCAGCGGAGAGTAGCCGCATAAAACCCACCTTAACTAATACCCACCTCCGTAACTGGACCTAGAGGTTTTATGCAGCTACTCTCCGCTGATGATCGGCAAATTACCGAAAAACAGCTGTTTGGAGATGTCGCTTTGCACTGATAAACACTAGGTCCATTTTTAATGTGTTTAATAATTTTTAGGCGTTTTTTTAATTTGATGCCTACAGAAAATTCATATGAGGCCAGTGGAGACTGGCACATGAATTTCTTTTCCTTTACTTTTAATGTGTTTTCTTGCTTTTTAATTTATTCTTGGAGGTTCCATCCTTTTTCCCACCTTAACAAATATTCCACAATTTTTAATATTTTGGACAACATTTAGATATTAATTTCAGTAACGATCTTCAACAAAATAATAATAGTAAAATATTAATATTAAAAAAAAAAAATTGGCCTGTGATCCGCGTTTTATTGGTTTCATTTTGTCATTTTCTACTTTTTATTTCTTTCTTTCTTTCGTTTATTTGCTTTCTCTTTTTTTCGTCTGTTGCCATTCCAATACATGAACACATTAATTGTGTAACCTTCAGAAACAAACAAAAGAAAACAAACAAAAAAAAAGTCCAGGGAAAAACAATGGTTGCTGTATGCGGTTGAGGCAGAGAAAGACCTTGACCATGAAGTGGACCTCAGCCTTGTGGGTAATAACTTTTCGTCTCCCAATTCGTCTTGTTGCAAATAGTTACTTCTTTTCCTTTCAAGGTTTTCCAGTGAAGCGCGACTCCTATTAAAGCCTAACTACGATAATAAACGATAACCGCCATTGGCCAAAAAGACATTCCGACTGAAATAGATTAAATTCAAGTGAGGTCTTCCTCTGGGTTGCCGGGAAGGGTCCGTCACGTGCTTCAGGGTGGTCCACGAGATTCTGGTTTTGAATTCCGGATTTACTTCAGGATGGAATAAAATAGACGGCAGGGAAAGGGGGGGGGGGATGCTAAGAAATTCTTCTTTAAATTGTATCATTCCTTCTTGCCGGATAAGGATCTTCATCGCCATTTTGAAAATTTGGACGCCATTTTCTTTAAGTCTGTCTTACACTGTTGTCGTATTTTAGAACATTAGTTTTTCCGTCTTTCTATGTTTTTTATTCCGTAGAAACTTATTAAATTGATCAGTAGCTGTGTTACCTTCCATAAAAGCTTTTCAAACCCCTTTATGAACGTTCATGAAACGTGGCTTGCCTATTTTAGGACCAAATACGATTTTAACTTTAATGTTTCGTATGGATTCTTGTCGAGAAATTAACTCTAGAAGGTCACAAAAATACCAATTTGATAAACCCGAAAACAGTCAATGTCTTAAGGAAGGATGTTATTCCACTTAGTAATCCTTTTAATGTCTGAGCGATCAGAGTGGCTTAGATTAAATTTAATTTTATTCCGATAGTTTAAGTGAGTAAATATGAATTTCTTAATTTTTAATTTAATTTTTAATTTTTTTAATTTTTTTTAAATGGAAATATTTCCGTTGTTTTAATTAAGCTGTTATTGTATTATTATTATTATTATGTTTGTATGTTTCAAACCTTGGGTTTCCACAGCAAAAACAATAAGGCGGGTCAAGGACCAAAGCACATATTGCCAAGTGTAAAGATGTGTGCAAGAATGATTAGGGATGTGTGGTTGTTATTATTATTATTATTATTATTATTATTATTATTATTATTAAAATTTCAAGTGTGTGTGTGTGTGTTTTTTTTTTGTTTGTTTTTGTTAACTTCTAGCCTATATTTTCCATCAAAAATAAAGAAAACTTTAAACTTAATTGAAAAAAAAAATGCTAATTTTCAGTCAAAAATTTATATTATGAGTCAGATAAAATTATGCGAAATTTTATTTTGATACCAAATTAGAAAATCGTTCTTCCAACCAAAAAAAAAGTCTTATTCAAAGCCAAAGTCCCTTCAGCCGATCTCTTCTTCAAAACAAAACAAAAAAAATTAGGTTTTACACGTAGGCTTCGAATTTTGCACTCATCCCACACACTTTCAATGTAACGTTGGATCCCTCTATCTCTTGCCCATCCCTAGCGTCTGTAAATCCTTGAGTAAAAATATTTTTAAGAATAAGTTCTGATTTCTAATTTTCTGAAACCTGTTTTTTTTTGTTTTTTTGTTTTCTTTTTTTTCCTTTTAAATTGTTGTTACCTTGTATTTTGATCAGAAATGCTGCCGTATTTACACTAGCGTAGGTAGGGTCGGAGAGCGAGGTTTTCGATTTCCCTGGGCGACATTTTTGATCTACTGCAGTGGTCGAGAACGTTCTATTCGTCGTTTTGACTTACTTTCTGTTGTTTTTCTAATCGAAAGAATTAGTAGTAATAATTAAGAAAAACCTGCAGTATAAAAGAATCATTATTGATAAGCCAAAAATATGCATGCCAATATTCAAAAAGATTCATTCTTGGTTCCTTTTCTTTTAATTGATAAATATATGTGAAAGAGAGTGTAATAATATGCTAACAATCGGACATATAGATATGCTGATTATCATAAACTTCACTTGTATTGACAAAGACTAAAAAAATAGGCCAAAGGAAAATAAAGGGTTGACAAGTTATCGAGTATTTGATGCCTAAATCTTCAGCTCTTTCAAAGGCGCTAAAAGCCAAGTAGTGTGCAAAAATATGTTATAAATTTCATTGAAAATCTTTTGATTTCTAAAGGAATAACTGAATTTGAGTGGAATTCATTTCTAATTGTCATTTAAAGACAATTACAGCTGGGAAACATCTACTGCAAATGCGGTTTGTTGTATACATAAGCAATTGAGTATTTCAGTAGCAGTTGACCCCGTGACCTTTCCCTAATCTAGGATTGGTCCACTTCCAGAAAGGTATGCGCAGACGAGTGGGAACTGATTTGCTCTCAATATCAATTTGGTGGAGGAAGTTTACTCTATTTACCACACCTTCAACGACAAAGAGATCACTGTTGCCTTCCGTTTCTGTGAATGAAGAAATCACCTTGGAGTGGAAAGATCAAAAAGGTCTTTTAATGGCCCTGTAACTCTCTCTCCAGAAGCCTAATTGGTCTGGGCCCTTTTGAAATCGGATTGAGACGCCCAAAGCGTTCCGTCACCGCTTCACAGAATCAGTTAAACGGCCCCTGGAGTTCCGCCCAAAACATTAGACATCTCATAAATCATCCATAAGAAATGTAGTAACCAAATATCCGCCCTGATAGCTATTGGTGATGCAATGTAACTTCCATTTCGATAAAATGGTGTTTTGTAATACAGGAATACATTTATCTAAGCCAGTCTTTTAACTCTTTTTGAACCACCAAAGATATTCTACCCACACGAGCTTTCACTGCGGTACCAACAGAATTAAACAACATCAATTTTTTTTCTACATAATTTCTTATAATAAACAAGACAGTCCTTAAAGAAAAAAGAATTTAAAATTCTTTAACAACAAATATCTTCTTAAATAGCAACAAACTTAAATCATCTTC
>JAFIDM010014012.1:54812829-54838690 GCA_023159025.1 Thereuonema tuberculata
TTTTAGTTAATCAATTAATTACTTTGGTCAAGAACCAGCCGCACACAATATATATATATATGTATGGCTAAATATAATACGCTAAATACTGTTTTCTGATACTAACTGTACTAGGTAATTTAGGCTTATTACATCATTTGTGTGTATATATGGTCCCTAATCACTTAATAATTATAAAAGTTATGCCGCTAAAAACTTTTAAAATATAGAAAGCTTTGAATCACTGGATGGATCTTCATGAAACGTGGTATACCTATTTAAGGACTAGGGACGAATTTTTTATTTTATTTAATTTTTATATCTGAAATCATTTCCAAGTGGATTTTTGTCGAGAATTTAACGTAAAAATACCACAAAAATACCCATAGGAAAACACTGGAATCTAAACTATTTATACTTCATGTTATTTTTAAAACAATGAATTTTAATAACCTTTTCGATGACCATTAACTAGCACGCGGTTTGATAGGATTAAGTCAAACCGATTTCGACAACTAAGTAAAATAATGCGAATTTATTTATTTATTTATTTATTTATTTATTTATTTATTTATTTCAGAAAATTTTTTTATGTATTCAGTAGATATTACAACTTGAAAATTAAACGTAGACTTCAAAAGAAAATAAAAAAAAAATAAAGTTAGCAAAGTTTTTTAACGTTCAGATAATAAGTTAACAGAAAAGGTAAACACAATCCCTGCACATAAACGATTGCGTCGTATTCCCGTCATCGTAGGCAATCCGGAACAGCGGTTTCGTCCTTGTTAGGAATCATCAGCCAGATTTACCCTCGATGATAGCTCAGGCGGTGCAAAAAAAAGTTATGCGGATCACTTCCGGTTAACAAATAACAACAACAAAAAAGAGCATTTTATTTAAGTTTTAAGCTTTAGGAAATCATATTTTAAAGTAGGCTCCAACTTCTTTTTCTTTTGGAAACACGTTGTTAATCTCACGTCATTTGCGACCAACGCTTCGCGAAATGTTGGTTTTATTTTTTATATTTCGAAGTGAAAATACGAATTTTGTTTTTCTTATTATTCCCTGTTCACTGAGGCGGTTTTAGCTTGTTTTGCTCTTTTATTATAAGAACCATAAACAGCCCCCTACCCCACCCCAGATCCCCAAAAGAGAATTCGTGAAGAAATGTATTTCAATTGAGGGAATACGTTTATTCATAATTAAAAGGTGTCTGAACGAATTTTAGGCGTATTCTTCTGTTGAAGAAATATAGATACGTTTTTCTTATTATTTGTTAGTTTCTATATCGAGGTGACCACAACAGGGGAGGCCGTCATTTTGTTTAATTTTGGAAGATTTGATTTGAAAAAATGCGAAGATTGAATTTTTATGCTTTAAAAAAAGTCGTCGCAGCCGGTGCACGGCTGGCACATGAATTTTCTCACTAATTTTTCATTAGTGAATTTTTTTTGTCCATTTTTTCTTTTGAGGCATCACTGCGCTTCCGATGATCAATACCTTAATGATTTTGAAAGATCTCCAGGTACAATAATTTTGGTTTAGTTAGATTCCAAATTGAACGTAACAACTTTATTTTGCTACCATATTAAATTTGCTTAAAAATAGTCTTATGAAAAAAAAGTCCTTAAAAATATGCTTAAGCCTATCCATTTGTTCACTGGTTCAGAACTTAGAGGAAAAAAACATTTATGTTGAAGTCACGATATTTCCCACAGGACTTTATGCCGGCTAAAAAAAATATTAAAAATTAGTTTAGAGTTTTTTAAATAACGTTGGTTGAGTAAGTGTCGATCTGTAATCGTAAAAGGTGATACGAACATTCTTCTCTTCCGTGTGGAGGTGTCCACTTGACATTCCTTGAATTCAATTCTTCTTTATGGCACTGAAGAGTCCTGCGGAAGTCATTGAGGCCAAGAGTACTGGGAGCTACACTTGAATTATAAGACAACTATGGTGATCACGTGACTTCTTGGGGTGAATATTCATGATGAGACATGAATGAATGAGATTGAAAATATTTCCACTTGCTTCATCAACGGCTTTTAAAAAGAAATTCTATTTATTTTTTAAGGCTGAACTTTAAAACTGATTAGGTTCTGCACTTCAACGAAATATGGAAAAATAGTTCCTTTTTCTTTTCATTATATTAAACGCACATAAAAAAATATTTACATTATCAAATATATTAAATTCGCAATAGAGCTAGGCCTAAAAAAGTAATACGAAATAAAATAAACTAGACACGTTCCTTAAAATATGTTTGTCCTGGGCTTGTAGCCTAACATTATAAATAAAATGGCGATACATGCGATTCTACGCGTCACATGTTCAACGCATCCTGCCGATAAACAGTTGAACGAGAAACGGGACAAGCGCCGAACATAATGGAACAAGATGCAATTGAAACTGCCGTATTAGTGGAACGCCGAAAGGGCGGGGCAATCTAATCAGTATGTTCTTTATGCTGTTTTTATAGTAGATTGTTTAATTAAAAAAAAAAGTCAATAACAACAAAACGACTTTTGAACCAGTGCATTTGAAAAGTTAGGCGAATTTTAAAAACTGCTTCCGTATTTGTAGGTCTACACGACATAATCCAACTTTAGTATTTGAAAAAGTTTATTCTTTGTCAAGAAACTTGCGCATGGAAGTGAGGACGGTCTTACGCGACAGCATCACTAACAAAGCAACGAATTTCCACTGATTAACAATGAATATAAGTCTATATAATGAAAGTCTAAAAATTATAAGGAATATAAGTGTGTTTAGTAATTTATTTTGCGCATGCGTTGATTTGACTGAAAATTGGCACTTCAGAACTTCAAATTTATTTAATTTTCAACAGTTGCAAAATTTTAAGATTCTCTTGTTATTCAGTAAATACTGTAATTTGGAAATATGCCGATAATTCTATTTAAAAATATATACATAAAGAAGGTAGCCTGTAAGTTCTTTAAGAGACTTTTTTTTATTATTATTATTATTTTTAAATTTGTTGATTTTTTGTTTAATTTTCACTTGGTTACAAATATTTTTTATCTTTCTATCGTAATTGAATTGAAGTGAAAATTTCTGTCTTAAAAAATCTTACTAGATTCTGTGGGGAAGCAATTTGGGGCTTTTATTATTATCTCTCGCAGAACGTGTCTTGTATTTTTCCCGCCTACAATTTACACTGTGTTCATCTAATGCCGCCAACGCCAGTCGATAACTTGCAACTGTGTGGGTGAGAAATGGCTGAGAAAATGCAGCGATGAGAAAAATCTGGAAAGTCGTGGCAAATTCCCTTAATGAACCGTCGCGCAACTAACAATTACCACCCATTAGATACCAATTATTCGTTTTGCCGTTTAACACCTACCTGGGGTGCGTGGGAGGGGTTAAGAGTTCTGCTTTCGTCTGACCCACTGGAATTTCTCGACGGGGAAAAAAAAAACAAAAGAAAGCCTGTAAATTAAAAAAAAATATAAATATATGGGGAGAAAACGGTAAATAACAAAATTAGGAACGATAAAAATAATATAGAAATCACTTAAATAATAATGGAAAATGTTATTAGAATGCTGCAGAGAATGCTGTTTTAGTCTAGTTCCTTCAGTCAGTCTGTGTCATCTTCCCATTTAACTTTAGAAATTACAGGGATCTTCTTAAAACTTGACAGACAGATTTATGGACAAGAAACTCTGCATCCGCTTGAGTCTTTATCGAGAATTCGTGCTTGAGCGATAAAAAAATTTCCAATACAAAAAAGTTTCCAATTGAAATTTAACAAAGCAATATTAAACCATTTAATAAATGTTCTACGCGAACGGATTAATTTTAGATTTAAAATGAATTAGATTTAGACAGTTTAAGTGAATGTAGCTGATTTCATTAGTTTTTCATAAAATGAAAAATCTCTATTTTTTACATCTATTTTTTACAGAGATATTATTTTTATGTACATTTAAACTATATTGATGTTTTAAAAATAAATACTGATTTTTCGTTTGTATCATTTTTCACATTAAAATAAAAAAATAAATAAATTTAATCATTATCATTCATCATTCAGCCTTATCAGTCCACTGCTGGACGAAGGCCTCCCCCATACATCTCCATCGTTTACGGTCATCAGCTTTACTTCTCCATCTCTTCCCCGCAAACTTCTCCATCTCATCCTTCCATCTGCCCTTTGGTCTTCCTCTCTTCCTTTGACCTATGGAGGGTTTCCAAAACGTGGTCAGGCTCGTCCAGTTTTCCCTAGTCTTTCTGGCCAGGTGTCCTGCCCACCTCCACTTTGACTTCTTTAGACATATAACTGCGTCCTGTATCTTGGTCTGTTGTCTTGGTCTGCTGTAACAATGTTTTTAATTCCTTTTAGAAACTACTTTCTTATAGTTTGGTCCTGAAGGTTTCTGTACAGAGTGAAGCTCATACAGGAGCCTTGCATTTCCCACTCGTTGCGAGAAATTCATGATTGGTCAGTTTGAGGGTTGGGTCATTTGATTTTCCGTCATTGATTGGTCTGTTTTTATCGTATTCCAATGTTCGATTCTGGTTGGAGACATGTTTGTTTATTTTTAGTTATCAATTTATTTATTTATTTTTTTCATTTTTTATTTCCTGATTATTTTATAAATATTAGATGGAAAACTAATACACGATTAGAAATAAATAAATAATATTCTCCTTAACTTACGGGTCCCAATGGAGGATCAATATTTATAATCTTCATTCCTTTTCTATGCTGGGTAAATATTATCTAGCAATTGAATGATAGGCATAACTACATGACAGTCTGCTTTTAAAGGATACTTCTTTGTTTGATGAGATTTTTGATGAGATCATTTTGTTTACTGATGAGAGGTGAAACCACGAAAAACTATCCGCAGATTTTAAGATTCAACTACTGTTCCTAATGTCCTGTAAGCAACAAATTAGGAACAAAACCTCTTGATACTTCGCCACAGACATTAGGTCCAACTGATATATGAGTTTATGGTTTATGGCTACGGCAAAAACTTAAGTATGATGTGTGAGTTGTTAACTTTGTTGTTAACAGAAGAATAAACAGACAAACTTTATAATGTATTTATAGTAGAAGTGCTTACAGCGTTCCAAAATTTTGGAAAAAAAACGTTTCTTCCATTTACTTCATTGACTGTCGTTTTTTTGCCTGAGAGATTCATTAACTGAAGTTATTTTTGAGCAACGTCGTAAGGTGGCGCTGTTAGGATTCCCGTATTGTGTGTAACCCCCTCCACAGACCAAACCGGGAGACCGAGGCCTATGAGATCGTAGCTCCTTGTAGCTTGGAAGTTTGGGAAAATTCTGACTTCCGGTCCAGACCACTTCCGGTTTCAGATGACCATTGACAGAATCAGCAAAATAGTGGAAACTGAACAAAATTGGGATCTGTTTATATTGAATCGACTACACAGAACGAAAATGAGACCTTTGATCCACTTACCCCGAATGAGACATAAAACGGGGGTCTAGACATACTAAATGATCTCAAAGTGGGCATCGCTTGAAAGTGTACTCGACCCTTGATTAAAGTAAAATGTGAGTTTTAATAATTAGTAATGCCACTTTTTACAACGTAAACGTTTGATGTACAGTATTATAAATTACACAGGGTCACTGGTTTTGTGTTTACTAAGAAACTGTGAATAGACTTCTTTTGTTTTTCAGTAGGTTCTCTGCGGAACGACGTGTAACATTTTGGTAGATATCAAAGGATAAAATTATAATATCAAAGACATAAAAATAGAAATAAGCAGAGTTTATAATGTAGCTTTAAATAGAAAATCGTCATTAGCTTTTCCTCCAGAGATTCAACAAGCTTTGTTAATCAGAAGTTATTTTGTGAAATTGAGATAGTTATAATTTAGCTATTGCAAAATTAAACTATTGTTTATTTATTTATTTTGCTATTTGTTTTCAACGTAATTTAAAACAATTTTTCTAACGAAAGTTAGGCTCTAAATGTACACATATCATTACGTTCGTCCCGTCAAGTAAGTTTGGAAACAGGCATCTGTTCTTCCTTTAACTTGGCATGACTATTATTGCACAAGGGACCATTTCCTTTATATTTAAAAATTCTTCCTTGTGGATCCTCTAATGAAAGGAGTGGAGGTAAAGAAGGCCAGTCTGACGCTCGTCCCCTAAATAGGTGCGAGGATGTTTTGCAAGGGATTGAATGAATCTGTAGAACGGAGCCAAGTGAAACAAAAAATCCGGAGACTCCTGAATCTCTTAGGCAAGGGCCACAACACTCCCCTTTACGTTTAAATGATTAATCTGTACAACTATACCCAGGATTTACTTCACATTGTATATCCCGAAGCATTACTACTAATTACTTAGCTTCATCAGATTGTTTTCCATCTCTTGGTGTTTAACTGTTTTTCTTTGCAATTAAATTGATTTTAAAAGTAATTGATACATTTCTTTTAATATCGTCCTATTGCCTTGTTTTTGGGGATTTTAATCTGAGACCCTGAGACGGCCGTTTCGAGCTTATTGGGCGCTCTTCAACCAGAGCTACTCAGCCAGTGCAAGACCCAAAAAGGCGTACGAGGGAGAGTATTAGTTGAAGATAGAAAGCATAATGCACCCTCTATAATTAAGAAACAAAAATAAAAAAAAAAAAACACAAGTAATGGAAACAAATATCCTTAGGCGTTAATCTTTCCGCCTCAAAAAGAATTTGTCCATAAATAAAGAAAATAAAACATAAAAAACAACGATAATTATGGAAACAAAAACTTTGTGTTTATAATTTTTATTTCGGTGTTTTCTTGTGACTAAAATAGCAATAACATCTACAACTTAAAATGCACATTGGCATTTTTGATGTTCAAGTTTGAATTTGATGACCCAGTGCAGTTACGTACGTAGAGGACGCTACATATTGTTTCGACTTACGTACACGCTTCTTACCTAATCTGCCGTAAATCTGGGATTTGTCTGTAGTTACTTTCTAATACTTTCTTAAAAATTTATTTTTATAAAAACTGAAAATGGTAACAAGTTTTTAATTCTTTCCTCACAGTTGCTGCTCGTGCGAATTATGCTGAAAAGACGTGATTTCACTGATTACTTGTAGCTGATGCTCCATTAAACTTCAAGGCAGACGTTTCTAAATCAGTGCTACTGGGAAAGGTGTGGAATCAACGACCTCCCCCAAACACATGTTCTCTTTCTGCTCTTTGGTCTGGAAAGGAAGCGAAGGAAAAACATTACTTCCACCAAATTTCCCCTGTTTAAAATGGGACACTCCAGTAACAGGGACGTAGCGTTTATTGTTCAGCGTCGAATTCAGTTATAATGTTGGTCATTTAGAGAGAATGCTAGAGGACTATCGAGAATTACATCCTGCTTGGCGGGGAGGGACAAATGTTTCGGATCGTCAACCGGAAACAGGGTTTTTTAGGTAGCTCGCTCTGTTTCGTTATTGGGTAATTACTAAAATTTCATACCATGTTTAGTGCGATAATGAGGGGGTCCAGGAAAAGGGTAAAACAAAGGCATTTTCAGATGAAAATCTTGGTTGAAAACAATTTCAACTTTTTATTTTTTTTCGTTAGTATTTTTCGTATCTTGAAATGTTTAAACAGAAATTAAGAATTTAAATCTTGCGTAAAACGAAATATCGCACAATAAAACCAAGTATAAAGCATTAAATTTGAAAACTAAGAAAAAAATTGAAATACGCAACTGTAAAAATTCACCTGATTACGTTTAATTGTATTTAGACAATTCATTTATCCGTACTATTCTAATAGATAAAGTTTCTGTGATTTTTCAAATTTTTTATTGGCATTTTTATTGACTTCTTCCTTGTCTATTTTTTATTTTTGAAGTGCGATATCCGAGCACGGAGGTAGCATTCTGTGAAATGCAAGTTCCTAAAGAATCACCTGAGGAAAGGTACTGTGGTGGTTTCCCGCTGCCTTCCTCAGGAAGCCATTAGTTGGAATGACGTCAGACCCAAAGAGAAAGTGAAGAAGAGCCTGACAAACACAGGAAAGGAAAGCCGGGATTGTCCCGATTGAGAAGCGTGTGTCCCGCGTCCAGATTTCGGAAAACTTTCCCGCAATGTGACGTTTTCTACTTTTTTGTTGTTGTTTGTTTGGGTAAGTTCGGAAGGTTCTGTTGTCTTGCATTGCGATTTTAGAAATGTGGACACCCTGGCGCAATTTCTCAGAACAACTTCGATTTGTTTGACTTCGTGGGTGTACAGAGGAGATGGGGGAGAGATGAAGGGACGCTTGTTCTTATTTCTCCCCTCCCCCCGAAAAAATAATCCTATGTATTTATCCCTGTTTGACTATTTACAAATTCGCAGTAATACTGTTCTTCTTACGATCATTTATTATATGAAATAATCTGCAATTTTAAATGATAAAAAAAAAAAAAAAAAATATTTCGAAATATTAAGGATTTTTTATAAAGAAATAGATATGCTGATTTTTCACTCATCGTAGTAATAACAACGGCTAAACCAGAGAATACGGTACCTGCCAATCACAGTCTTCGTAAGGATACATCGGCGCAGGGATTCATGATGGTGAATACAAGATCGCAGTTAGCCAGATGAGGGTTAGGTTTTTCTATAAAAGATCGTGCAAAACCATTTTTAAATAAGCTTACCTGCAAATCTCATTCTACTTTTCACTAATTAATCGAAAAACTAAAATTCATATCTTAAAAGTAGTGCCAAGGCGGCCATCTTGTCAAAACTCGACCGTAGTTCCTGGTACCATAATCTCCGGTTTCACCATAGCAATAACTGTTCCAAATATCTAACTCATTAAAATGTTATCGGATTGTAATAACATGAGTAGAATTCTTATTATTGTTATATTACTTGCTTAGTTTCGTCTATTTATAATTCCGTTTGCAGTCTTTGCACAAATTGAAATTTCAGTCGTTCGTTCGCGTTTTGTATTTTTTTTTTAATTACAATCGGTTCGCTCTGCCTCGCTTTCTTTGTTTACCTTCCTAGCTTAGATATATGTTTGAAATAAGCCTAATTTGACAGTAACATCAAAACGGTTCACTCCTAGCCCTTGGTAATCTGCATCCACATCTAGATATGCGTTAGATCAGTATCCAAATGTAGATCAGATAACGATGTTCGTGGGATAACGCAGGACTGAGGTGCTAGACCAGATCAACGCCTGTGTTACATAGATTATTCCATGTCAGTATTTTTTTCTTTTCTTTAATGGTGGAAGGAGCGTGATAGACAGAACAAACTATACCCCTCCTGTCCCAGTCTAAGTAGATTTCAAAACAGCAGTGCACTTGAGCTAAAAGCCATTATCCGACAGCTCCCTTTTGCAGAGCTGAAACTTAATAGCAAGTGGCTGGTGCCTGAGGAAGCGTGTATAGGACAATGAAAGCAATGCGATCCAACGGGAAGGTCATTGGGAGAAGCCGCGGCCGTTCCTAGGTTTAACTTTAGACAGTGTTTCTAACAGGACAAGAAGTCATTGAAACACAGTTGCCTGTGAGAAGAAAAAAAATAATGAAAAAAGGTTTCATGTTACGGAAAATGGAAACTGAAACACGGACGACGTAAGAGGTGGGGGAGGCATGCATTGTGTAATTGCTTTGGGAGACAAAATACAAAATGGAATCATTGTTTCTTTGTTCAAAAGTCTTTTTACAATTTGAAAAAATAAAAGTATTCGTTTTACAATACGTAATTTACCTAATTAAAACATGGTTTCTCTGCAATTTTGGAAGGAACTTAAAAAATATAAATGAAAATTTTAAAATGTTTAACTTTAATAACAATAAACACTTTAATAACACACCCAACACAGCTTTTAGAAAAAATATTCTTTTACAATTTACTGACCCGAAAGAAGCAATAAGATAAATTTTAATTTTATTTTATTTACTTTATTTTAAATAGGAATTGCTATGTATTCTATTAGTTTAATATTTTTTATTATTATTTTCTGCTTATCAAAGACAATTAAGATAAAAACTAAAAACTTTTCGATATAATAATCTTTAACTTCTCATCGTTTCTTAGACACGAAAACCGTAAGTTGCAAAAAGAACTTGAAGCCTACATGCATTAAAATTTTGTATTTGTTGTTGTTCTTTGAGAATAATACAAAGAAAATTTAGCCTCCGGAAAATATACATTTTTGCTTTTTGTTAAAAGGTAAAGATTTTTCTTGATCTAGTTAGGCCTAAATATGATTAAATAGCTTTCCAGATCTGTCTGTGTCTAACGCACCTCCGTAACGCACTTCCTGTGTTTGGAAAATAATTTTAATTTCCTGTGAAAATACGAGTAATTTCTATAATGAAACGTCCGCGACGGGAATCGAACCTGCAACCTTCTGATCCGAAGTCATACGTCTTATCCATTAGGCCGCGGGGACTACATTCAAATTATTGTTGCTCAAGATATCTTATCATACCATCTGTGTGTGTGACGCAATGAGAGAAGAGCCAGAGAAAAAAAAATAACTCAATAATTAAGGCTACCAGATTAAATTTTAATTTTCATTTTCATTTTTTTTAGCTTACTAGAAGCGCAGACCAGACGAGCATTCAGAAGCTCACCCTCAGCGACGAACTGAAGAGTCATTAGAGACATTTCTCGACATGAATGAAGAAATTAATATTTAAACAGAAAAAACTTCTACAAAAACTTCTACTTAAATACTCTATCTCAACTAAAAACCTTCACATTGTTCTCCCATCATTGTTGATGGGACGTATACGCTAGTGAATAAATAAAAACTATTACAGAAGACCATTTTTTTTTTTTTTTAATTTGGGTTTTAAAAGTCATAGTCTCTTTAGATTATAATAAATATGGGTAAATGTTCACATTTATTACTTTTATAACCAAATGATATTTGCTTTTCAGCCTAAACCAGAGCTTCTCAACTGGTGTGACGCGGCATACTGCTGTGCCGTGAGGAAAACCTTGGTGATCCGCAAAGGAATTCTCAAGAGTGCATCTGTAGTATTTACCTTCAAGTAAGTCAAATACACTAACACAGAATACGTTCTACACATGAAATATTACGATCAAACCGAATTTAACACCATTCTGCATCGTTCTTACAAAGAAAATTGCTAAGAGTGTACTTTACATTCAAATGGGCTTGAAAATACTTTTGTTTCCCCGCCATTTTAGATTTATTTAAATTTTTAAATGATCAAAAATAAAGTCAATGCACAATGGTAATATCACTTATAATTTAATTGATGAAATTACAAATAATCAAATGCGACAGTTTCGTGAAACAATCGAAGCCACATTATCAAGCTAAAGTTTAGCTTTAGCATTGGCTTTATTTGTGCATTGGCTTTATTGTGCATTAGCTTTATTTTTGATCACGAACAATAAGTGTGCACGTAAATCTTTGGTTATTAAATATTTAAAATAGACTGCTTTTAATGTGTAATTATGGCTTCAATGCCTTCTTTTATGTATAGTAAAGGAAAGAAAAAGTCTGGTGTGATTTTTACGTAATACATAAGAGCAAAAATGTTAAGATGCACTGATCTAAACTATTGTTAATCAAAAACTAATATTCAAGGCGCTGTGTTAAGTGTTGTATCGAATTACTGAATTAAGAATTGAAGATATATTTTATTAGTTTTAAAATTAATCGTTGAAAAGGGCATGGGCTCCACAGTAGATGGCATTTAACTTCTCTTAAAACTTCCAGAAACTTCTCTCCCCCTTCTGTTGCTTCCTTGCATTTTTTTTTGTTTTGCCTTTCTTGTACATTATGCAGCGATAAATTTTTCACTTTCATAAAGAAAAAAAGGCCATAACAAAAAAATTTCTAGTAAAATGCGTAATTTTATTAAAATTTATGAAGACGAAACGCAATCCTTTAATGCGCCAAAAAATAGCTCATTTGACCTTTTGAGTTAATTCTGAATTATGCCTTAAATACTGTGTAAGGGAAAGAAAAATATGTGTTAATAAAAAAGAAGAAGGAGCAAAGATGACGTGAGACGCTTTGCTAAAGTATTTAACACTAATTCCATTTAATGAATGTTAATATGCACGTGAAGGCTTTACTAAAAAGACGATGTCTGGTGACGTCATGGCAGTGGCGCTTTAGTGTGTGTTCACTTAGAAACAACTATTGTTTCTCTTCATTAAATACGACAATCACGTAATTACACGGTGCCGTCAATAGAGGGCAGAAGACAACGACGCTGTCAAACAACGACAAAAACACGAAGATGAGAGCAGGGAAGATGCTTCAGCGAATGCCTCGTTTCCTACATAGTTCGTAGGCGGTTGCACTCTTTTTAGTAATAAAAAAAATATAATAAAAATAATAAATAAAAAATGAGAGTGATTGGTCTAAATTTAATTCATATAATAATTCGGAATTTAATATAAATTTTTCATTTTTTTTATTATTTATTAGAACTATAATGAACTATGACATGGAAGTATACATCAAAATATAAATTATAATAGTACAGTGCAACTTGGATAATTCGAACGTCTTTAATTCGAAATCGTGGTTAATTCGAAGATTTCTCTTGGTCTTGAATTTATTATTAAATCAATTTTAAGAAATCGTGGATAATTCGAAGTTCAACTTGCTTAATTCGAAGTTTTTTACAAAAAATTTCGAACCTTAACGACTTTTTGACGTTTCATCGTTAAGAAATTCGACACGTGACAACTGAAAATCCCTTCCCGCCACCATTCGACACGTGACGCCATTCGAGCTTCCTGCTTGTCAGTGTCACCATGTCTTTCAGTAAACCACGCGTCTACAAGAATTTAACGTTCGCTGAAAAGGTCGCCGTCATTCGCGAGGTGGAAAAGGGTGTGAAGAAGAAATGCCAAATCGCCAACGAGTACGGGCGCGCCGAATTTAGTCGTACATTGAAGGACAAACCAACGTAAGTGAAGCTGTTTTCCGTTTACTAGACATGCGCGGTGATTTTGCTAACCTTAAGCGACTGAATTCTACAAAACAATCAGACATTGCACAATTTTTTGAAAAACTATAATTTCCTGTATTGAATGTAATATGTACTGTAGCTTCCGTAATATAAATCTTATTTTATTTACATACATATAGTGTTTAAGTCTTTCATACCATGATCTTTCTGAATAAATATTTACTTATTGACAGAATAATCTTTTCAAGCATTCAGTGGACCTGAAATCAAAGTTAAAAGATGTAACTTGTTAATTCGAAGTCTTGGATAATTCGAAGTTTTGTAGTGGTCCCTTCAGCTTCGAATTATCCAAGTTGCACTGTATAATAATAAATAGTATTATAATAAATTATAATAATATATAAATTAGCCTTTATTTTCTTTCTTTTTAGATTTGACAGCAAGTTGAAGGGATCTTGTTCACGAAATTTTGAAAATGAGTTCTGTGTTTTTTTTTGGTTATTGCTGATTGGTTTCCTAAGTTACTCTCCGCACACCCGGATTAAAATCCTATATAAGCCCCCTGAACTTATTACGTAGTTGAATAAAAAATAATGCGAATGATTACTGAGTTTTTAGCCGGAACGTGCAAATTTAGTTTTATTAAAACCGATTCATTAAATTACTCGCTAGATGGCGCCAGCTTTTGTACAATTTTTTTTTTTTTAATAGTAAATTATTTATGCTTAAACGAAGTAAACAGAAGAAGCCATGTTCTCTTGGAAAATATTGTTTACTAAAAGTCACTTAGTAAATATTTGGTCTAACACATTGATGTTTATGAATATATGCTAATGAATATATGTATATATTTATGTTTATGTATATATTTATTGTGAATTTATTGTTGCTTATTTTATTTTTGGAGACTCCCACAATCGATCATCTTTAAACTTACCGGTATGCAATTTACTGATGGCAAATTATTTATGAACTTTTATTGACGTCCTACGTTTCCCAATCAAAATTTTACCAAAGGGAAACTTTGCAGATAGTGTTTTTATTTTGTAGATATTACAATTTATATATAGGAAGACTTTTTTTTTTTTGATTTTCATGACTTAAAAAAAAAAAAAGCAAGACTTAGGAAAGTAGGTTTTACATTCATTTAGGAACTTCTTGCTTAGTTTACATTTTACGTAATAATTATTTAAGAAAAGACAGTTCACTTTAACTAATGTTTTTTTCTGTAAAAATCTCTAGTAACCACTTGTGTGCCTTTAAATGTCATTGGAATCAGATCAATGCCCTGAAAGTTAGTTGTTTTCTTTACTTTCCTCACTATCATATTACATGTTTGGCTCTATTTTATTTTAAGTGAATGAAGAAGATAAGAAAAAGAACTTCATTACAGGGTGTATCAGTAGGATCCGGTCAACCTGACAACTTCTTCCTGACAGTTTATACCTTTTCACAATTTATACTTTTCACAAGAATAACAGTATCCTTCGGCACCGGAATACTTCACCTGTGAATAACATTGGGCATGCATCTGCCATCAGTGCAAGCACCTCGTGATATTCAACGCGCGTTAAGGCCGCTTTAGATGTGCCATTTCAGTAGGCTATATCGATGGCAATGTCAACATAGATTGCCAGTGAATAAAAAGCTCTGTCTTGACATGTTCCGTAGCGCCTTCCATCAGACGGAAGATTTACACTTTTCAATTGTCGTCATACCTACGTTTTATTTACGAAAAAAATAGCATTAATTTATATAAAAATAATTTATTCAATGCATCGAATAGGCGAAAGAATATTTTTAATTAAATAAAACAGGAAGTATTTTAATTTTTTTTTCTTGTATTTCATCTTCAGTTTCGATATTGTATTTCTCGTTAAATCTCGACCAACCACGATATGTTTTCGAGATTCCAATCGTTCGTCGATTCATATTTTTCAAGTCGAAATTCTATGATTTTGGATAATAATATAGCGTTTTCTGGAAGCATCCACGAAAACATAAGGAAAAGATGACCTCCGTTCGTGCATATCATTTTTTGTAATCGATAATTTCGAATAAATAGATACAAATCGATTGGACTTCAAGTTCTACAATTCGCCACCAGGAGCGCTAGTGTCAGATGGCTCCTTAGAGATGGCAGGCCATCTCGTTGAAATTAGAACACGTTCTAAAAGGGGCAATTTGCTTTCCATCCCACCATGGCGCGCAGATTGCCTGTGAAATGGTATATGTAAAGCGGCTTTCAGTGACCGTGCGGTAATTCCCAATGGCAGGCAGAGAAAGTGGTGCGTTCTGGTTGACGTTAAAGCAACGTGTGTCTGTCATTAAGTTTATTTATGAGTCGAAAGACAACATCTCTGCAACAAAACATTTATTTAATGGGAATATGGTTTTCTCCGAACCGTGAAAAAATGACTACAATGAAGAAGAAATTTGAAGACACTGGTTTTGTTGCAACAAAACATGCTGTAAAAGAGTCAAACACTGTTGGTCATTGCATTACACTGTTGCTACTGTTTGCGAAATTGCCCCGATCATTTGATTGTTGCTACTACATGCAAAATTGACCGGGTCCAAATGATACACCCTGTATTTCAAAGAAAGAGGGTTAAAAGAAATGTTTAATGTATAACCAGACAGCTCTTCCTGAGGCTGTCATTAGTCCTATCAGTACATTTTAATGAATCTGGAACGTGGAAGAGCTTTTGCTTTTTTTTATTTGTTTCTAAGGCTTCTTAAACCCATGCGAGTATTTAACATCAAAAAGAAGATTTCAAAGTTTTTAGCCTTTCAAGACTGACGAGTGGTGAAGCCTTGAAGAGCAAATATTTTGAGATGGTAAAAGCATCTTTGTACAGCAGTGCGCATGCACATGACATCAGTACAGGTCAGAAAGAATTCGAGATTTTACTGAAATGATTGTAGAGAATTTTGCAAAACAAACTGGACAAGAAATAAAAAACATGTTGTTACATGTCTACACTACAGTGAATAAAGTTAATCAACACAGGATGGATGAAACAGTATTGTTTGATGGATGAAACAACAGAAAATTTTTGTAATGCATAGAATGGGGTTGTACAAAAAAATTTGACAAATACACAAATGGTTATACAGAAAATTGTTGTCAAAACAGCGAATTGTTTATTATCATGCTTAAATTAAAATTAAAAATGTCTTAATTTCTTGCAGTTATTGACCTCTGAATATTTCCGATTAATTAACTCGTTTTTTGGGTGGAATGCCACAAATGCATTTGATACTGTCTGGTTTATCGTGAAGACCACTTAGTCTTTGGAAACCAATCGCAGTCATTGGCCATTTGTTCCATTCACGCGTGACTTCATTGATAACTATATCTTGATAGAAGACCTTTTTTTTTTTTCCCCTCTTTCTTCATTCCTTTCATTAGTTTAAGTCAGTGAAACTTGTTGTCAAGTGTTTATTGTGCCTCGGAGGCGATCGCACTCTTTGTCGGGTTCGCTTGTTCTTCCGGCAGAGGGATCCAATGACAACGGCGCTTATTACAGGCTTTCATGGCAAAGTCAATAAAAAAAGAATTTGGAAATCTTGGAATGTGAATCCTTGTTTATATCACTACTCCTGATTGATTTTAATATATTTTTTTTTGTATCTTTTATTTCATTTGTCTTTCGTTTATCTCTGCTCGGTTTTAAGGAAGGAAATCAATATAAGGAGGAAAAAAATAATGATAATGATAGCTGGCTATAAAAAGAAACTTAGATGTTGTGAAAAAATCTTTAAAAAAATTCATTTTAAATACGATTCTGAGCAGATTATTAGTGGAACTGCTGTAATACGACTTTTAGATTGATCTTCGTAAAGAACAAGATATTGTTGGATTATTTTTTATCTGTAAGAAGTAATTTCCTACAGTTCCTTGACCGAAGACCAAACGAGAAACAAAACTGTACGTTTATAGCACTTACAAATAAATTAAACTTCTGTATTCAATTTTACAGTGGTAATAACTTAACATAACTTAACATAAAAACAAACAAATTACCATCCCCCCGGACGTAATTACGTACACTTGCACTTACGTATACTGTGCATTGAAATCATGCCCCGAAGTTACGGTATTTGCTTCCGAGTTATGTAACTTTGCGCCTGCGCAGTGCATTTCTGCTACTTTCGTCAGACTGTTTGCAAAGACGGTTCACTTCATTTTTAATAATAGCACGTACAATTTAAGAAAACACTGTAAAGTTTTACGTACATTGACATCTCTTTGTGTTTGGACCGTTTAAATGATGTCGTCACAACCTACGTCATAGTTCAAAGAGCCTGTTGCTAGGCTCGGTTGCTACGGTTTTAGCATTGAAATTAGTTACGACCAAGCGGGTGTTTATTTTGGTTTTTCTTTGAGGAGACCCCTAAAAATAATAAAAAATTATCAGAACGCATTTGTAAGACTTCAAGAAAGCCCACCCTAGGGGTTCTCTTATTTTTGTGAATTTTAGGAAAATTATTAAGACAAAAAAAGCTATATTGATCATATACGAGTATTTGAGGTTCGGACTGCCATAGATCCGATTTTGAGAGCTTCTGATTGGTTAACTCAAAAGCCACTCTCCAATAGCAAAGGACAACAGAAACTCATTTCAGAATTAGGATTATAGAAGAATAAATAATTTTATAATTGTTGGCAAATATAAAGTTATTTATTCTTCTGTAATCCTACTTCTGAAATTAGTTAAAAGTGTCTCATTACTGTAACATCTAATGAGTTCAATACAGTGGCAGATCGGTCCTTCACTGTTGGAGAGTGGCTTTTGAGTTAACCAATCAGAAGCTCTCAATATTGGGTGCAACGAAATCTATGGAAGTCCGAACTTCAAAATACAGCTTTTTTGTCTTAATATTTCTCTTAAAATTCACAGAAATAAGGGGAAAGCCCCCTAAGGTGGGCTTTCTTGAAGCCTTAAAAATGTGTTCTGATAATTTTTATTATTTTCAGGGATCTTTTCAAAGAAAAACCAAGACAAACACCCGCTTGATCATAACTAATTTCAATGCTAGAGACCTAGCAACGGAGCCTAGCAACAGGCTGTTTGAACTGTGACGTAAATTGTGACGACATCACTGAAACGGTCCATTCGCGACGACTCAGTGCAGTATGTATTTAAAGTATTTAAACATCGCAGTGCATTCTGAACAGGGCCGTAGCTACCACTGGGGCAGCAGGGGCAGTGCCCCGGGGCCCCCGAGGAAAGGGGGCCCCCCCCGAACGAAGGGGATTTCTTTTTTACGAAACCATAATCACTTGTTGCCCCGGGGCCCCCAATCTTCTAGATACGACACTGATTCTGAATTTTCATAGATGAAAAAAAAAAAAAAAAATGATTGTCTCGATTTACGGACACACTTCGTATGTCCGGGGCTGCGTCTTCTCACTTGTTTGACCATAAATTGAAGGTAGCGAAAAAATATTTTCACTGAATTTCCTGTTATTTTTCCTTAGTTTTCTTTACAATAAATTAATATTGTACATTAATAATTCCTGTTGGAGAGAATCGTCCCAGTAGCATTTCCGATATCTGGACAAATGTTATGTATTGGTGCTCTATTTATTTTTAACCTAATTTAAAGAATTAAATTGTGATTGATTTATTTTTGAGCGGTTATTATAGACAAGAACATCATCAAAACATATCTGTCCTTATTGTGTATCAGTTTCTCTCTAGATGTACCAGTCTAGGGCAGTTTCCAACAGCTGCGGTGAGGCGTAAAATAAATTCTGAGACGGCACTGCAATTGCTGAAATGAATAACCAATTCAACGTGTGAAGAATGAATCACGTACCTTTTAAAGTGGAATTTTAGACCCAAATACATGAAATGGCTTTGTCTTCACCAATTTATATTTAGTTCAGTAAAAGTAATTTGAATATGTGGAATGAAGAAATATTAAACTTGGGTGTTAATACATAGTACATTCTGAAAATATACACAGATATGAATGACGTCATTTAACTATTCTGCCACACTTATGATAACGCACTAACCAGGTTTTGACACTTTTCAAGAAAAACACGTTTAAAGTTTTTATTTTTATATTGCTTGAATATCCGGAACTACAAGAGATATCAATATGACAGTTGTACCAAAACAAATCATGCAATTTCACTTTGAGAAAGTTGTAGATCTCGTTTTCCTGATTTCAAATACAGTCGGACCTCTATTTAACGAACCTCTATTTTGCGAACTTTTCTTTGTAACCAAGAGCATTTTGCTAATTTCTTCGTAAAATAACCTCCAAATAGCGCAGTGCATTTTCTATTTAACAAGCTTTTTCGTGGTATCTATTTTTTTTTCCTCCTTGAAATGTTTTTATTATTAATATTCCCTTAGAGGAAATGAAAGAAATGTGGATACAGCTGAGGGAAAAAGAAGAAATTAACGATGATGTGCTGATTGATGATTATCTTTCACTTGATTTTGAAGTTGAGACCTCGGAAACACTAACTGAATCGGATATTTTGGACAGTGTGAAAAATAAAAACAATACAGCAATGAATTGCGATGAAGATGAAGATGATGAAAATGGAAATGATCATGATGCAGAAATCAAAAAACTCTTCGTATGATGAAATGCTAAAATCATTTGCAACAATCCGACGCGGATTACAATTTGAAGAAAATACTGAAGGGGTTTTTGGTGCATTGCAAAGATGCGAGACGTACTATGAGCAAAAACACTTTTTCAAAAAAAAAAAAAAAAAACTCAAGACAAAATTAGCAGACTAATAGTAAAATTTAAGTACGCATGTGATAATTTATGCTTTATGTCATTTAAATTATTACTTTTTAATAATATTTATTTTATGTATTTTAAATCTGTTTTATGTAGTTTAAATTTATTTTAAAAGGTGAATCTCTATTTATCGAATTTTCCATATAACGAACTTTTTTTCGGGATTTAGCGACTTCGTTAAATAGAGGTCCGACTGTATATATATAACTCAATTTCGCCAAAAACCTTAGTTGATGCGTTTATCGTAAGCGCGGCAGTATTACCGCATAACATTAATCACCATGAGAATTACAAATTCGAACGTCGAACCAGTCAACAATTCTTAGAAGTCCTTAAAGATTACCTGATGTCTTCTTTGAAGAAAGCACTTTGAATTTCACACTTAAGAAATACCGATAATTAACTGAACATAACACTTGTTGATTCTTACACAAAAATACACTTTTTAGTAGGTCGATAAAACTTACGGCGGAGCACAAACAATTCCCGGAATTTAACTTTTTGGTTCGAGTTAAATTATATTTAAACCTCACAGAAGCGTAGAAAACACCAATTCCTCAATTTTACTGAATCAAAGTTATCATGAAAAACAATTGACTGATAATGCACCCACAGATGATTCCTATCTTCCGAAGATAACCGAAAAACACAGTCTCACCAACCTTACCGATCGATAGCCCATTTTTTTACTTATTTCCCCGGCACGAAACACTTCAGTTGTCCCCCGGCACGAAACACCTTCCTCCTCTCCATTGTTTCAATGGCCCTCATCGTTTACAAAAAGTAATGTTGGACTTCATTCTTATAATTTCGCCCCCAGAAATAAACATTTAAGTTCACATTTAGACAAAATGCTGTTTACCTGGACAAGAAATTTAAAGTATATTCTGTTTCATCTGTGGACATTGAGAGGTGCGTCACTGTATTTTGAGTCGCCGAAAGGAGGCCAATTTTTATATATTATATTGCAGGTCTCAGATTTCAGTAAAACATACTGATACATTCTTTTTATTAGATGGCGTAACTATGAATAGTGCTTACTAAAATCATTATTCCGATGCCTCTAACAGCTAGAAAGCCGTCTAGATGTCGCTATCCCTAGAAATACCAACTCTATAATCAAAATGAAATCTAGATAGAATTATTAAACTTTTAAATACAGAATTTAATGCATTTGCGTAACTTGCTTTTTGGTGCTAGATTAGATTAGATTAATTGAAAGTGGGTGGCATGACTGCCGAGCACATCGACCTGAAAGATCTTCGACGGAAAGGAGGACAGACGGAGAGAAAGACTGAGAAAGGATAATGTGAGAAATACAGGGGAAATGGGAGAACCCCGGGAAAACCTGCCCAGCGCGGATCGCCACCATCAACGAAACCCACATGAGAAACGAACCCGGGACTCAGAGGTGAGAGGCCAGTTAGGTGTTACTTTGCTCGTAAAATATGTAACATTTAATTACGAGTTCTATTTCTGATTTATTTACATAAAAATGATATACATATTTAAAAAGTAAAAACCATGGTGGGAGGCAGGTCGAAACTGTCTGTCTGTAATTTAATCTTTTTAATTTACTTTTTAAATTGATGTGTTTTGTTTATGTAAATACGACAAATAGAATTTTCTAAACGTTAAATGATTAACTAAACTTAGATGTTGTAATAAGGAAATATTATAAAAAGGTAAAGAATAAGGAAAAGAATTAATTTCCATATCATGCAATGGACAAAATAACCGTAACAGGCCTCTTTTTCTATAAATGGAAACGAACCATTGAAATGAAGATAAGATAAAGTATCCCACTACAGATGTATGTGAGAGGTAAGGCTCCAGGCGTTCGGTGACCAAGTTGAGGTCGGGTGGTCCCTCGGAAAAAAAAACCCAGTACCCATTCAACAGAGGGTTGGGTAGAGCCTAGGACCCGTTTGGAGGAGAATGCAGCGAGGACAAAATTCTTTTAACTTTGTGAAGGACAATTTTCGTTTATTGATTATTTTTTAGAGTCAACGTTTAATATTGCCAGTAAAAACATTTATCGATCTAAACCTATTATATTGGTGCTGGATTTTATAAATACTGAGTTATTACTTATTATTCTCATCCCTTCTTTCTTTACAAAGATGTTTAAAGAGCATTTCTTAAGCCAAATTTAATAGATATAATAAGATGTTCTTCGTGGACTTCTTAATTTAAGAGTTGAAGGAAATGCCTCATTACTTATTTAACTACGTTAACTAATTAATTAATTAATTGTGAGTTAATTACTTGAGAAGAACGAAGAAAGGTTTACAAGATAGGCCTTTTAATTTTTTTTTTATTTAAAGGACACTTTTAATAGACTTTTTAGTTTTACAGTTTTCGAATATTAATAATTTCTCACTTTCTTTTCGAAAGAAAAAAAAAATGGTTTAATGGATCACTGTGTCTGCATGTCCATCATCCACATAAACTGACCTAGCAATGGACCTTCTCGAAAATTAACATACAAAAAAAATGTTTTGAAAATAATCGAAAATATTCACTTAAAACACCGTTAATTTAACCAAATCAAAGCACACAATTGATTGTGATGTAAGTTCATTGTTGTCATCAGTTAACTCTTAACTGATTTAATTGTTTTAATTGTTCTATTGCTTTTTAGCAGCAAAACTTAACTTTATTATTTTAAAGTAAATTTCAAGTAAATAAATACTTGTAAATAATTACATAATTTCTAAAATACAAAAATTTAGTATTCTTTTTTTTTTATTATATATAAATTTTCTCAGCTGCAGTATGAAACAACAACCGAATTAGGGAGCCAGAAATAAGATTAAACTTATATAAAACAAGAATTTACTGTAAGAACTTAAGATGTACTTCCTTTTAATTTTTTTCTTCCTAAGTTTAAAATACAATTTAGATGTATACAAAATTGATTACGTGTACAAATTACATCAAGTAAATCGCTTAAAAAAACCTGTTAATTTAACCAAATCAAACCACTCGCAAACAAAATTGATTTTGATGTAAATTCATTGTTGTCATCAGCAAGAGTTAATTGTTTTAATTGTTCTAATGCTGTTTAGTAGAAACTTTTATTATTTTTAAGTACAGGGATGCATTATCAATCATCGTCTCATGTCCGTAAATCTGCATGTAAGTTTTAAGAAGCCCCTTCACTGATTATCAGTTAAAAATTAATACGAAGAATTGCGAATTTTTTTTTAGCTAAAATTTTCCTTAACCAAAAACTTACGCACAAAAAGAAAATGAAATTGATTGCCCACCCAAAAGTTTTATTATTATTATTATTATTATTTTAATAAAGCGTTTTACTAAAAAAAATTCAAAATTCAAATTGGAGCCTAAATGAAGTTGTTTTATTTATTAAGAAAACGCCTTTCTACCTTCTACAGATGTTTGAGAAGCCATGAGAATTACGAGCAAAAATAGGAAGCAATTCTGAAATCAGATTTATAATAGACTCATTAGAATTAATTGCTGTAATATCCTTCATTTAGCTTAATTTTTGCTAATAAATTCTGAAAATCGTAATTGACTAATCCACATAAAAGCCACCTTCTTTAATTGACGTCATAACTTGCAAGCAGACATTTTGGTTCAATTGTGACACAAAATGAAGAATGATTAGTCCACCGTTATTAGCTAAGAGTGTTTTTGATTGGATAAGAACAATTGTTTATTTGATTCTCTGTGAATTAAAAGGGAGGGGGTGGATCTAAATGACAAATGCATTTTGCGATGTCTAATGAGGAAATTAATCAAATAGAATTCGCTGTGCAGTCATTTGCCAAAAAACCATGTCTTCATTGAGTTATTGTTAGTCTGTGATAAGGAAGCAAAAAAAAAAAAGAGCATCGATGGAAATCATTTGTCAGTGTGTCTAAAACAAAAAAAACAAAAATCTTTCACATTCTTTTATAATCATAAAAGACAACTTGTTTTTCGCTAAAAGTTTTCAGGGGGCGATCTAGTTTTTGTTAAGGGAGCAGTAAAAAAAAAAAAAAATGCTGAAAAAAAAAATTCTTTTTGTTTCTACCTGTAAATGTTTTACAACGCATGGGTCAATTCTAACAAAAAAAATGGTTAGAAATTCAGATTGAAGATACATTTGTTGGATTTTATTGATAGGGCTTTGTCATCGTTTACATAGGATTTTCTAAAAGGGGATTTCATCCATAAAATTAAATCCTACAAAGGTAACAATTTTTTTTTTTTTTTTTTTTTGGGGGGGGGGGTGATTGTCTGACCACCGCTCCCCCAATAAAGAAGAAGGAAATACAAAATTAAACTTTACAGTCTTTCGACTTCTCTGCGTCAATATTTCGAGAGGCCCAGATCACCAAAAATTCCTTTTTAAACAGCCCACCAAAAAAAAAACAAAAACTAGAAAGAAAATCACATCTCAGCGATTTCAGTCGTCCTTAATGACTCTCGAAAAGTTGCCTCAAACGCGCTTGAAAATATTCCGTTTGCCAGTTGCAGCTTAGCTGAATAACGATCGCTTTACACGTTTGAGCGGCAAATCGCGTTTTGCTCTCGCTTAGATCGAGATTAACGATACTTGTCAAAAGCGAAGCGACAAAAAAAGGTGATTTCGCAGCTTTGTTTTGCTATTAATTCTCATCTCATTTCACAGCAGAGATAAAGAAAAAGGAAAAAAATAGATCCCGGAGGAAGAGAATGCGGTGAATGAAGTCATGATTGAAACCCCGAGCTAAGAATATCCAGACTTCAGCATGAAGTTAACACTGGTGTAATTTATGTAAATGTTTTCTCGCATCTAAGAGCGCTGGTGTCGAATTGCTTCTAATATTTGCCTGAATTAGAACTTGTTTTATTTAGAGCAATAGAAATGATGTTTCGGGAAAGTGCGAGATTTTCGAGGTTTTCAAGAGCATGCAAAAGCGGCCATTACATAATCTACGGTGAACAAAATTAGTTATCAGTTATGAGGCAGTTGAGATATAGAACAGAATTTAGAATCAATTCCTTATTTTTACGCTTATACATTTTTTCCATTATTCAGTAGACTTTTATTAAAGTCAATAATTTATCCTACGGTATTTCTCAAATGGTCTTCCTGCTTTTGAAACGTCACAACAAAGTCAGCTTTTAATAAAACGTATTCTAATAGTTACAAAAATACAAAAAAAAAATTACGTAAAGATAAAAGAAATAAAAATTATATTTCTTATTTTTCTTAATATTCTATAATTTAATGCAAAATTGTGATTTTTTTTTTTATCCTATTATAATTGAAAAGTTGAGGTTCAAAAAAGTAAGTCAGTCTGTGTGTATGGGTGGGTGGGTGTCCCTTCGTAACTTTTGAACTGTGGAGGGATCTTCATGAAACGTGGTATGCTTATTCGAAGACTACGAATGATCCAATGATACTGGAGTGGTTTCCCGTTGCCTTCTCCAGGACGCCGTTACGGAATGATGTCAGACCGTAATGAAGTTGACAAACACAGGAAAGGAAATTGAAACATCCCAGCTCTCGAACGGGATTTGAACCCGGGTACCGGCACACTGGCCTGACGGCAGACCGATGCCTGAGACCGCACGCCGGCACGCCAATAGAAATAAAAGAGCGAATAAAAAAATCCCAAAAGATTTATTGGTTTATGGGCAAGTTTTGGGGTCATTTATTCTACAGAAACAATTTATTCGGCAAAGTAGTCTACAATTTCTCTTCTTAACAAGGTAAATGGTGTAAAGCCAACAGGCTGGGACTTTGAAGTCAACCGACAATGAATGCAGCATATTGTAAGCCACATCACATGGATGTAACACAGATACTAATTGATACTAACAGATAATAGATACTATTAGATACTAATTGATTATCAACTCAACTTCATTCTTGTCTTTCCAAAGATGAAGAGATGTTGTTGTTTTTCTTTTGCAATCCGACGACAATTTCTTTTTCTACTTTATTTCAAGCCTTGGATCTCCCGGGATCGGTGCTAACAGTTAAGTTCGTGGTGGCCGCATTCATTTTAAGCCAAGTGTTTTTGTGGTTTTCCCTTGCCTCCTGCTAACACAGGTACCATGGTAACAGTGAATAAATTAAACAACGACAAGAACAACTTAACAATGATACTGTCTTCTTGTCTGCCGTTGCCCTGGTAACAACAGAAAAATAAGTATCTTCACTATCGTGTTACCATAGCAACTC
>JAFIDM010014012.1:54847738-54865797 GCA_023159025.1 Thereuonema tuberculata
CTAATAGTAAAATAAACCAAAGAACGCACATAACTAAACAAAACAAAACACAAATTCACTGAGCTATTAATAGCTCAGTGAATTTGTGTTTTGTTTTGTTTAGTTATGTGCGTTCTTTGGTTTATTTTACTGTAAAAATGTACTAACGCACGTTAATTTCCTTGTCTAAATTTCTAATATTATAACCTAAAGTTTGTCTCCTACATCAACAAGAAATAAAATCATTAACATCTCTTAAGAAAAGGATTGTGTAAATACCCTAAGCCAAAAAATTACGTTGGTTATTTTGATGAAACACGCTACTATTTTTATCTTCGTATGGACTACTCAGTAGATCATTATAAATCTGAAAAAAGACCTAGGGACAAAAAAAATATCAATTCAACAAGCGTTTCTCATCTAAACTTTTTGAAACTAACCCCGCTAATTGCAAACTAATTTCATCATTTTGCAATCTAATCAAGATTTTTCTTCTAATAATATTTATGTTGAGCCCTAAGAAGAGAAGTTTTCTTTGAGAGGCACTGAAGCGGGAATTGCCCAGTGGGGCTTTCGGCAGCTAATAACATGGCGGGGCTGGTGCACCGTGTGACGTAATTCGCCAACTCATCTCTTGCTATGCGTGTGGGCAATAATAAATGTACTGCTTAGGGCTACAAAAGCACCTGCTTGCATCAAAAGATCACTTATCCCCTCTTCATCAAAGACACAAATACCCACTGGCAAAACACTACATTTTTTTCTGTCTCTCATTTTTCTTCTTTGGTTTGCTCAAGTGATGTTTGAAGTTTTTTTTTAACGAGAAGCGGAATAATACAAACCGAGTGAATGTGACTCAAAAAGCCAAGGTAACTCACCTTTACGACTTCTGAATTAATTTTTCACCAAGAAATTTTAGACTGGGGATGATGCACTGCTAAAAGTAATAGTATAAAGTGTAGATCTTGTATTTAACAAAAAGATTAAAGTTTCGGTGGAAAGTAAACATGACTTTCAAAATGGCCGACATTTTTCATATAATACATCATTCCTTAAATATTAAATGCAATCATCGACACATCGATAAAACCAATCTACTGTTAATGAACTAAGAAAAAACAAAAAGTAAAAAAGTTAAAAGAAATTGACTAAATTAGATAATTGTAAAGAGTGATTTATATTCATTTACGGACGTTGAAGAAAGATGGAGGACAGAGAATAAGAAAGTAAGCCTTTTTTAAGCAATTTACTCTAAGTTTTACATTTTGCATAGAAAAAAAGTAACGTAAAAGATATATTAAATGTAGAACCTTCAAGAACTAAATAACAGAAGACTAGCTGTTCTGTATTACCACTTATAGTGAATCAATATATGGCCTCACGTACTCATCTTTATTCTAAACCTAAGCGTTTTGTTTATCATAAATATTACATTCCTTTCTTATGAAATATCTGTTTAGGGTCAAGGGAAAATTATTTTCATATTCTTCCATCATTTGCATTAACACTTACAAAGTGAACGCAAGATTATTCGTATCCTGAATTTGTAAAACTCAATCATATTGTTTTATGAAAAAATTGGAATATTGTAGTTTCTTTTTTTCTTTTCATTCCCCGCCCCTAATATTTCTTCCTTATACTCTCAGGCAATGATTGTCGTTTTTAAAATACCGACCTCTATTCACTTAATAACATATACTGTATATACATTAACATATGTACTTAATAGATGATTTAACATGTGTCTTAGTTTCAGGAATATTAAGCTTTATAAATATAAACCTATATCATCATCATTATCTTCACCCATTTTCAATCCACTGCAGGATGAAGGTGTCTCCAAGTTTTTTACTGTCCTTTCTATCGAAAGTTTTTCTCTTCCAACCGAAACCAACAAAACTTTTAATTTCATCCATCCATCTACCTTGTGGACGTTTTCTCGGCCTCCTTTCATTCCTCGGAAATCAGTTTAGAATTTATGTTTTCCGTCTATTATCATTGCGCCTTGCTACTTGGCCAGCCCAATTCCATTAGAGCTTCTTTATAGTGATAATAATATCCGACACTCTGGTTTGTTGTCTCACCCATATACAGTCTCGTCGAGTAATTCCTAACGTGCATCTTTCCAGACTTCTCTGAGTTGTCTTCAGTCTCTGAATTGCTTTCCTGGGCAACGTCCATGTCTTCGCTCCGTATATTAAAACTTTTAAATATATATTAATTAAAAAAAAAAAAAAAACCTTTTTCTTTAAACGTAGTGGCATTGTTTTTATATACTGCAAACAGGGTGTTGCAAAATTCGTGTGTAATATTCAAATCACGTATAGGGGCATGGCTAAGGATCAATATATTCCTAATGAACCCATGTCCTGAAACGCCCCATTAAGGCGCTAGGTGGTCCTAAAGTGAGCCTTTCCGAGAGAACATATCCTTTGCTACACCATAAGAAATGTTTTGCAGGCGAGCCCGCACATTGATCTGGGGGTGCTAAAATGCCTTTAGATATTAAATGATATTTAAATTCCTTTTTAATGTGCGTAACTTTTTCACTTTGTGTATAAATCAGAAAATTTAAAAAACGAATTATATAAAAAGTTACAATTTTTAAAATTTTCTGATTAAGTAAAATTCACGAATGAGACATAAAATTATTAAGAATAATAAATGATGAGAATATGAAAATTTCAATTTATAGAAGCTATTTGAGAAATTAGAAGACACTTATAATGATTTTAGTTTGCCTTGCTAATGTTATTATTTAACTAGACTTCTTATTAGAAACAGTGTGGCATTCTGGGATAGCTGTTTCGCGCTTATTGATGCTCGTTAGCCAGGACTAATCTCCTCTGAACACCAGCTCTACTGTATTTAGGGTTCTCAAATGATTTTTCTTGGTTTTTACCAAATAAAAAAGGCATCAAAATCTCTTAAAAACTACTAAATTAAATGAAAAAAAACATGATGTAATTCTATTTTTTTAAATCTGCCATTTTGAAATTTAACTGAATTTGTTGCTAAGTGAACGCTAACATTACCGACGTATCCTTAAAACGTTTTGATTGGAAGTAAAGGGTCACTGATGTAATCAATGAACTTTGCTGCTGATGTTAATTTGAAATTCGAAACCGTAAAGTCAGAGTTAAAAATAATGTCAGTAATAAATGACATAAAATCACTCGGTGACAAGAAATCTCATCTGATTTCAAGGAAAAAGAATAAAAATAGAAAAAGGAACTAAAGATAAGAAGGTTCGGGATAGAATTAGATCTTAACGGAAGACGGTGAATTTCCTGAAAGACACTCAGATAAGATTCATTAATGAAGCGCCGTTGTATAAAAGCGAAGACGGATGTTGATGAACTTACACAGTTAATATTCGGAATAAGATTCCTGACGTTATTTCGCGATTAATAAATTAGTGTTCTAATTAAAACGAAGCTTATTTCATGCATTAAGTGAAGAGCAGTCAGCTGATGTTAAAATTATTTACATGATAAGAAGCCGAATTTTAAAAATTTCAAATAATAAAAATATTTGTTTAGTTATGTGCGTTCTTTTGTTTTCTTTTAATGTAAAAATTGTTCTAACGCACGTTAAATTTCATTTATCATTACTAACCTTTTAATAAATTAATCCTTTACATACTAAGCTGAATGCTAGTTGGGATTAATTACTTATCCCTTTTATTCTTGATTTTGTTTTGATGTTTTTTTAATTGAGAGATCATTGATTTGTATGTTTATCCGTTTTGTATATTGTCCTGTTTCACTGAGCTAGACATACTGGGCGGATCGGACTAATGAGAGGTCAACAAACCTCGAAACACTACTATCTTCGATTCCCAATACAAATACCAAAAATAGCTCAGTGAATTTTTGTGTTGTTTAGTTATGTGCGTTCATTGTTTTTTTTTAATGTAAAAATAATAAATTGAAAATGTCATAGACTGTAAAACCTTGATATCAGAGAGCCATAATTTAGTCATAAACGAAAGGTTTTTATAGTTCATCTTAATTTTTTTCTAATCCTCTTCAACTAAATGATCACTGAAATTATGACTAATGATATCTAAATTACCAATTTTTAATTACTAATTTAAAAACTCTGTGCTAATTAACCAGGGAGGGCAAATACCTTTGCTACCTACTTTAACGACTTGTTCAGGAGTCGATAAATCAAGTTCAATAAATCTTCGAATCAGTTAAATGCCCAGATTCAAACGTATTTAACTTGTTTCCTCAAATTGTCATTGCAAAGTTTTCAAAGTTATTTCTTTGTATGATTTTGATGTCTACTATCAATAATAGGCCTACACTTTAAAATACTTTTTTTAAAAAAAAAGATAGAGAGACCTCATAAAAAAAAGGTCCTGGGCCCAGGAATTTGTTTCTGCTTCTTGTCTTAGCCCTGATTGGAGGGTGTTTCAGCATTAGCTTGTGGTTAAATGTGTCTTGCTTCTTTTTGTTCAAGAAATTACCAAATGGAAAGATGTTTGTACAGAAAAAAAGGCATCCATACATGTTATTGTTATTCTAACATGGTCTGTGAAAATTTATAGTAATCTTGGATTATTATTTATAGTAATCTAGAGGCGTTGCTAGGTGGCTAATAATGATATTGACGTATCTTTCTTTCTATTAGGACGATGAAGAAGAGATTAGTGCTAATTAAAATTCATTGCTAAGTGATCTAACAGTAATTAGCATCTAACAAAGGACCACAGAATCTGAGACGGTCTAAAAAACAGACAGCACTTAATGAATCTGCAAGAAAAATTGTTAGTTAAACAGCAAAAGAACTGTAAATACGACTACAGTTTTACGTATTATACATTCTTTGGTCTATGGACTACTTAAGTGGTGTCGTCATATCCTAAGTGTCCGTTGCTAAGTTCCGTTGTAGGGTTTCAGCATTGAGAACAGTTACAGTCAAGCAAGAATTTATCTTGGTTTTTCTTTGAGAAAAGACCAAAAAAAAAAATACAAAATTATCAGAACGCATTTTTAAGACTTCAAGAACATTGGTTAACTCAAAAGCCACTCTCTAATAGCAAAGGACTGATCTGACGGTACTGAAACTCATTTAAGAGTTTCTTCTATAATCCTATTTCTGAAGTGAGTTTCAGTTTCTCAGATATGTCCTTTGTTATCGGTGAGTTCAATATCAGAAGCTCTCATCATCGGGTGAACTGTGATCTATGCCAATCAGAACCTCAAAAATATACATAAATTTTCAGCTTTTTTCGTTTTAATGTTTCTTCTAAAATCAAAAATAAAGAAAAAAAAAACCCAAGATGGGCTTTCTTGAAGTCTTACAAAGGCGTTCTGATAATTTTTTATAATTTTTTTGATTGTTTTTCTCAAAGGAAAAAGCACGATAAATACTTGCTTGACATCTAACTGTTCCCCATGCAACAGACCTTAGCAACGGGCACTTTGAACTGTGACGTAGGTTCTGACGACACCGTCCGTTGCATTATATCCAGGGAAAGAAGAAAAGGCGGAGAAAGAATGTCGGAAATAGTGCAGGGAAAACGAGAGAACACCGAGAAAACCTGCCCAGCGCGGATCAACCACCGTGAAACAAACATGAGAACCGAATCCCGGTACTCAGAAGTGACAGGCCGATGTCTTAGCGACACACCAATCGCCTTTTCTTCAAGGTACGATAAAAAAAAAAAAAAAAAATAGCAAATATTTGAAACTGACATTAAGTAAAAAACAAAAACAAAACAAAACAAAACTGAAACGTTTTGTTTTGTATATTTTCTCTAAAAAAACCAAGTCAGTTTCGTTGGATATAAAAGTTCTTCTTAGATCTTAATCCTTTTTTTATTTCTTGTATGAATATAAGTGCCATCGTTATCTTTATTTATTTACATTTGTTTTTAATTTCGTGTTGGAATTCTTGGGACTGAATTTATGTGTTGTTCCATTTCTGCTAAGAATGTCTTTGTTCTATTTTCATAAAATCAAGTGCACGCATACCTTGAAGAAATGCTACTACACGAGTGTTCACGCGATAACTAATAACATTTCGTTTCGTTTTAACATTTGATATTAATATTAAACTCCTGAAAGTAAACAGTGCTTTTGACAGATTTAATCGTCGGTTCGGTTTTTATTGCTGATATTTTATTGCCAATTTATTTGGGACTTTTTGTTTTTATTAAGATTTTTAGTATCTGCCGAGGCCGTTTTCCAATCTGTATCCAGCTACCGTTTGTTAATCGCTCCCAGTAAATAACAATTATTTGTTTGTCTTTATTACGAGTTACGTAATGGTAATAGATGTCGTGGTATAAATGCCCAGCTTGATTTATCGGATTTAAAATTAAAATCAAAACGTGGATTACATTGAGATCGACCTTTTTTTATTATTGAAAAAGTAATTCCTACGACGTGCGTTCTTTAGTCCAGTGGTTTAGGACTGGAGATCCTGCGTTCAATTCCCTGCGGCGATCGGGAAGTTTACCACGGGTATTTCTCCTCCGATGGACCCTAGGGTCCACCCAGCCCTCTGTCTGGATACCGGGTTTGTTACTCGGGGTTTATAAGGGCGGGTGAGCGTTGGGCTGACCATCCGACCTCAACTAGTCCCATTGGTCGAGAATCGCTGGGAGCTTAAACCTCCCTTGCAGCCCAGTGCTCGCATGGTCTGTTGTGGCGCAGCTGAAGTCTTTAATTCCCGTGATACAATTTTTCTCAAAAGTTTCTATCACGAGTGTTAAGGATTTTATTTCGAAGTCTCCTTTATCGATTATCCAACCCCCCCCCCCCCCCCCCCCCCCCCCCCCCCCCCAAATAGATTCAACCTTGTAATTCGAAATTTCGAAGGTTCCTCTAAAAAGGGTTAGTTTCTAATTGACGGTTGGACGCCAGCTGCTTGTTGTCATTGCTATCGCAAAATGCAGCGTAAATAAAAAAAAAAAGATAAATTTTAATTTTAAGTTAAATTCTGAGTTAAGTAATTTGGATCTAAAGCAGGAGTTAGCCATTCAAATCCCATGCAAAATATTATTACTGAGGAATTACTTAGGTAAGCATTTCCCTATAGAGCATCCATTGGATGGTTCTGACGCATAGCGGTATATGATAAATATTTTGTATTGAAATGGGTTGGGATAGTCGTTGTCATTCAACCAAAATACACATACATTTTATATTCGGTTCGATACTATGAGCCTTCTTTAGAAAAAAATAAAAATACATTAATACCATTGTTTTGTCCATCTTAATATTTTTTTTTTATAACTTCCCAAGGGTAATAGGTCATGTACTTATATCAAGGACAACGCTACGGTCCTTCATCTTCGGAGACATCAAAATCTACGAGAGATGGTCACAACAACGGACTCATTAATGTTTTGAAGATCTCCTGAAGAGGATCCAAGGTATCAAGCTTCAAAATATTATCTTGGAATAGGAAAATTTTCAATCACTAATATTTTGTATGTTGTAACTCTTTTGAATCTTTTAAAATAAAATAAATGATCTGATTATTTCAAATTTAATCATCAACTTATATAATTGGCTAAGTTCGTCTGTCTGTTTGTCTGTAACTCGATAAAATTAAGCTATTAAGATAGATCTAAGGTTCTCAATGGTACCATTGAATCAAGGGTACTCAAATTGGATGAAATATTAGTTCATTTTGTCATTCCATGTTGTTAATATGAAATTTTATTCTTGGGAACTGACCTAGACAACTGAAATTCGACCAAAACATACGTTCAAACCCAAATAATTTTGTTACCACTGCATCCATTTTAATAAAATTTGGTATATTTACTCAGTTTTTTACGCTGATTTTGAACTCGAAACCATTTTTGCCGTAGAAGCTTCGCTCACAAGTTAGCGCAGTATTTAGATTAGGTGAGTATTTAGAAAGGTGAGTTTTAAATGCCTTTCGGTGTTATGAGTCAAAAATAATAATTATTCCATTCTTACTTTTAGTAAAATTTATATACAAGGACAAACTTTAGATATGGTTGATATTTATTTCAAATCAAATTATCAATCAAATCATATATATATATATATATATATATATATATATAATATAAATTGGCTAAGTTCATCTGTCTGTTTGTCTGTCTGTAACTCGATATAATTAAGCTATTAAGATAGATCCAAGGGTTCTCAATAAACTTTAGATATGGTTGGTATTTATTTACCAGAGCCGATTTTTAGTCATGGACAGTTATATGGTGCTATTTCTCGATCACGTCGTGCTTGCGACGTCAAAATAAAAATTCTTGACCGAATAGATCAAGGACATTTGATAGAAGGATCTGATTCAAAAAATGTAGTTTATAAGAAAATAAGTTATTTACTTTATAGTTGATAGTTGATAATAAAATAATTTTTCAGATTTTTTTATGCCTGTCGTCCGACAGGCTTTGCTGCTAGTATTAATTAAGGGTCTACTTTAAATCTTTAAAATAAAGGGCCATAAAAAGTAAGCCAATATTTAGTTTTTGAAGTTCAATCAAATTCTAAAATACGGTTTTTTAAGGATTTTGCCATCAGGGACGTATATAAGACTTTATTTCGGGAGGACCAACGACCCTCCAAACCCCCGCCCCCCCCCAAAAAAAAAAAATTGAAATTTTTATATAGTAGACCAGGCTTCTTTCTTTTTTAGTTGGTAGGATCGTCTATTAAGGAACTTTGCACTCCTTCTACTGGGCGTGAAGGAGGGAAAAGTTCCTTAACAAAGCATACAACCAAAAAAAAAAAGGAAAAAACAGAGTCTACTCTAAAAATTTCAAGATTTGGGGGGAAATTGGGTTAGCAATCACACGCTCCCACCTATATCATCTATATTTTACTGGGCGTGAAGGCGAGCGAAATTCCTTAACATACCATCCAACCAAAAAAAAAAGAAAGACACAGGGTCTGCTATAAGAATTTCAAGATTAGGAACCACACGCCCCCACCTATATCATCGAATTAATATTTACATCAACCTCGTATTTAAGGACGAAACAAAAATTTAGCTTCAGCTCGGGACCAAATATAACATAAATATTTAATCTCGTTCACACACTTTACACAAACACGTTCCTTTTACTTTAGGAGATAAGTTTTAATTTAAAAAAAAAACAACCTTATAATTAAAAATTAACGAAGATGCTTTTAAAATTGTTCTCTAATTGGAGTCACACAGAAATCTCAGAAGACCCGATTTTAACCCGATTTTAAACTAGCACAGATCTATTAACCAATGAAACGCATTTTCTCACGAGAGAACTGCAAGAAGTGAGTAATGTTCACTCGTGAAATTCTTTCGTTGATAAAAGTATACATATATACATATTTTTTTTCCTTTTATCTAAAATACGACTGTGATTTTTGACCCAATTATTTCTCTCGGGAAACAAATTGTCCAATTCGATGTTGGTGACACCATTGAAGTCATTAAAAAATGTCGAAAGCAGTTAAAGATAAGAATTTAACCTGAAAAACATGCCAGTGATTACCAAGTTATTTTACCCTCTGTTCGAACTCAAATAATAAATTACGTCATTTATGATTCCCTGGGAAAATTCTTGTGTGTGTTTAAAAACAGTTGTCGTATTTAATTTCATTCAAAATTTCAGTTCTTTTATCTTAACGCGATAAGAGTTTAATTGAACATTAAATTTAAAATTCACAATGGAGTAATTGTAACGTAATAGTAAGTTAAGAACTACATGTAAAAAATTATAAAAAAATGTATAAAATTGCACTTATTGAATCATTGAAAAAAATTTGAAACAAAAATAAAATCGCATGTTTCGATCGCATATAGTGATCATTCTCAAGAACACAAATAGACAACGAACTAATAATTTGAAAAAAAAAATAATAATAAAAAAGAAATTAAAACATTAAAAAAAGAGAGATGAAAACAACCTCTTTCCTCTCTTTTATTATTATTATTATTATTATTATTATTATTATTTAAAAGTTTTGTTTCGTTGTCGGTTTCTGTTCTTGAGAAAGGTCACTGTATGCGACCGAAATATCGGACTTCATTAGTAATTTTTAATTTTTATTTAATATTTTTTTAATGACATCTACAAATTTAAGCACTTTAATTCTTAAAATTAAAATTTTCAATTAATATTAAATCATTGCTGTGTAAAGCATTTTTTTTTTCCTTAACTAATACCGAAATTTTAAATTGGGCCTTGATTGTGTAGTTATAATTAATTATAATTTGAGTCTTCTCCTGTGTAAAATAGCAACAAAACAAATGAATTTATTTTCGAAACCATATTTCTCAGAAAATCAATAAATCAGTATATTATTGTAAATATAGTTAACAGTATTAAATTTAATTTTGTGACAGACGAACACACACTCGAATTCGATTACAATACAGTGATGGCGTGCATTAGCTTCAATATTAGTTTTAGTCCTCATTAGGCCAATAAGATTTCCATAAAATCAGGTCGTTACATTCGAGCTCGACTACAACTGACCAAATATCACAATATAAAGAGATGGAAACAGAATAAAGATATTTAAAAAAAATGCTTAGAGAAAAATGATAGATTTTCTGAAAAATCAGAAAATCTATTTTTACTGAAAAATGACGTACTTTCCTACGTTTACACATAAAAAATTATATTTTCCTATGTTTTAGAAGAAAAAGATGTATAAAACTAAAATATATATATATATATATTTTTTTCTACGTGTTTACAGAAAAAAAAAGGTTTTTTTTCAATAAGATTACTAAAAAAAAATCTATTTTTCCTATGTGTTTACGCAGAAAAGCTAAGATTTCCTATGTGTTAGCACAAAAAGAGATACAGTACATATTTTTATATATTTACTGAAAAAAATTCTGTAAATATATAAATCTGTAAATACAGACAAACTTGGATAATTCGAAGTTGAAGGGACCAGAGAAAAAGTTCGAAATATCCAAAAATTCGAATTACATATATTCTCTCAAACAGAAGAGATAAATGATCGTGGAGTTAATCTTTTTCAAGGATATAACACAAACTTTATCTAAGAATACTGCTATTTTTTTTTTCATGAAATCAAATGTTTTTTACTAGCTTAAATTCATCACTTTAAAAAAAAAAAGTCTGATATTTTTAATTGCTTCTTTGAATGCAATCTTTGAGTCATAGGATAGGGTAACAATAGAGGGTGGACAGAAAAATCCTCGGAAATTCCCACATAGTGACATTCCAACCCTCGCTTTTGTTTTCCTTAGAAAGACCGTTAAAATAAATAATGTATCTTAGCTGAGAAAAGTCTCAGGAACAATTTTTACGCAATATTTTAAGGACAATCGTACGAAAAATTCGAATTATCCAATATAAAATTATCCAATAAGATTCGAATTATCCGACTTTTTAACATTATTTTAATACAGAATTCTAGGGACCGAGCAAAAATTCGAATTATCCAGAATTTCGAATTAAACAAGTTCGAATTATCCAAGTTTGACTGTATATATTCTGTATGTTTTGCTAGTTGGAATAAAGGAATGGTAGATTAAGAATCTAGAATTAATATTAGTTAGCTGAAATTATTATTATTGCTTGTTAACACTTCTCTCAAAGTTCTGTCAGAGATCCAAAAACCTCAAGGGCTAAATTATAAAAGTTTATATACTTCAATTATTAAATACTTCATTGAACTGTCAATGGAATGTAGTAAAAATAACAAAAGAAAAAAAACAATATACATAAAATGGAAAGAGAAATGTTAGAAAATATAAAAGAGATTTATATAATTTTTAATATAGATTTTTGTAAGGTTTTATATTTGTTTTTTTACTTAACAAAATAAACAGTTAAATATGATATACTTTCCTTTTGTTTACTATCAATCATAATTAGGTTGGAATTATTCTCTCTAAATTATAATTTTTATTTTTTATCGCGTTGGAGTTATTAATAATAATAATAAATTTTTAGGAAATTGAATAATAGCATGTTGTAATAGATAAGTTTTTATTTTGATATCTAATTTGTTTGTGTATGTGTTCATTTGTTTTTACAAAAGTTAATGAATGCATTTTGTCCAATGACTTAATCTCTGATGATGAGATCTACCCCAAGGCAATGTTTGTCACGTGATTGTGGGCTGTCAAATCGTTTACTTTCGAAGTAATCATTAATGTCACGAATGATTTTTTAAAAGCAAATCATCTGCTGTGAAATTAAGCATAATATTGTTGGGTTACATTCAATCCATCAAAGATTCATCGAATCAGTGACAAAGAGTTTCGAATATCTTACAATTAATAGAGTTTACATTAAATACTTTCTACAATCAATTTATCGTTGCTATGGATAAGATTTGTTTCTGGAATGCGCATGCGTAGCATTGGTTTAGTTAGGTATCAGCTATAGACAAACACCCGAACTTGGTTAAATTGCTATTTTATATATTTTACTCACATAAAATATTAATAAACAAAGCGGAAATATCTTCTTTGCTTTATTTTTACAAATTGAAGTACTTCTCAAGATTAAGTTGATCTTTTCAAAGTTTTTTAAAGGCCTACGAATCCTACTTCATATATTTCGACTGTAGATAAATACTAAAACCTGATAGGATAAAACAAATGGAAAGTTCTAGTATTTTCAGTCTTAACGGTAAACAAGTGCAATGCCCTCTCAAGTCCACGTAAATCGTCGACAGTTTTTTTACAGATTTTTGTTAATTTTTCCACAAAATAATTTGATAGCATGTTTTTCTTTCCTTTCCCTGCTCACCTGAAGTGACGTAAATAAAAATGGAGGGTATGAAAGTCATTGGCGAAGAGCCCGGAGGTGTGTTGGTGGGCGTTTGCTCTCTGCTGTTGCGTACGGTGTGAAGGAAGTGGACCGGCATCAGCGGGAGGCCACTATTGCTTTCCGCTCCGGTGCAGTGACACAAGGGGCCGCCGCCGGGCGAAAGCGGCTGCAGCGGCGGCGACCCTTGTTTCCTCGCCGCTGCCTCGATGCCAAGCGAAGCGTGGAACCGCGCTGTCTGCCGATGGGCCAATTAACTCTGCGCTCCCAATGCCGTCTCCCCTCCTCCGACGTTCTGCACCGGGCGACCTAGGTGGCCAACGAATGGAGATAAAAGGAAGGAAAAAAAAATATGGAGAAGAAAGAATGAGGGTAGAGAAAAGAAAATGGATCATTAAGAAAAATAATAAGTTGTTGAGGAGATTCTACAGGTTATTTAGGTCTGTCGAAGGACCCTTTAACAGGCTCGTAAGCAAACTGTTGAACTGGAAAAGGCTAGGGGATTTATTTCCAATAATTCGTTGGCAAAATAATTAGCGTTTGATATTCTGATTGTATGAAATATATTGTATCAAAACCAAATAAAGATGGACTCCTAATTAATAATTTAAGGTCTCACAAGATTACCACAAAAGTTCGAGTGATGATACAATAATAAACAGAATAAGAATATTGTTTGAAAGTCATCGAAAAACAAGTGACCATCACCATACTAAAGAAACACGAGTCTACAGCATCTATTGACTTTCGTCAAAAAGAAGGCAAACGCTATAAAAAATTATTTACCCACAATTCTCTAGCATCTCTTTTGCAAGCATTTGCTTATACAGTGCAACTTTGATAATTCGAAGCTGAAGGGACCACTACAAAACTTCGAATTATCCAAAACTTCGAATTAAACAAGTTACATCTTTTAACTTTAATTTCAGGTCCACTGAATACTTAAAAAGATTATTCTGTCAATAAGTAAATATTTATTCAGAAAGATCATGGTATGAAAGACTTAAACTCTATATGTATGTAAACAAAATAAGTTTTATATTAAATAAGCTACAGTACATATTACAGTCAATACAGAAAATTATAGTTTTTCAAAAAATTGTGCAATATCTGATTGTTTCTTAGAATTCAGTCGCTTAAGGTTAGCAAAATCATCAAGCATGTTTAGTGAACGGAAAACAGCTTCACTTAGGTTGGTTTGTCCTTCAATGTATCGACGAAATTCGGCGTTATCCCGTACTCGTTGGCGATTTGGCATTTCTTCTTCACACCCTTTTCCACCTCGCGAATGACGGCGATCTTTTCAGCGAACGTTAAATTCTTGTACACGCGTGGTTTACTAAAAGACATGGTGACACTTACAGCAGGAAGCTCGAATGGCGTCTGAAGCGTCACGTGTCGAACGGTGGCGGGAAGGGGATTTCAGTTGTCACGTGTCGAATTTCTTAACGATGAAACGCCGAAAAGTCGTTATGGTTCGAAATTTTTTATAAAATACTACCACGATTATCCACGATTTTTTAACATTGATTTAATAATTCAAGGGACTAAGAGAAATCTTCGAATTAACCACGATTTCGAATTAAAGACGTGCGAATTATCGTGGAAGTTGCACTGTATAACGAGACAAAAGACATTTTTTATGCTTCTGATACAAGTATCAGATGCCTTATAACCCCGCTTTTTCGTCCGTCTTTGGACAAGTATCATTAAAATATCATTAAATTATCATTAGCAACAATCGCATTTATAATACAGCTCTACAACAATCACAACAATTGCGCCTTTTGCATGCGCAACAATCCATTTGTAATAATAAGGAAATTAAAGCAATATCAATTGTCTTATATATATCAGAAGCCGTTGCGAAGCATTGTGATTGGTTTGCTAATCGCTGTCACTATCTTGTTTTTATTATGCTTTCGATTTCAAAGGGTCTATTTATTACGGATTGTGTATATTGATACGGTAAATGATAAGGCACACAGATCGCGATTAGACGTTAATACGCTATGCACAGTTCAAGTTCGTAAATACATATCGTAACAAGACAAGAACATGTAGGTTTTTTTTTTACGGAAGGATAACAAACTGCGGGATGCAGGGTTATCCTTTCGTTCCACATTTAGCGATGTCTCTTGCTTGCTGTTGGAGGCAGTAATTTGCAAGTTTTATTGGAGAATATTTGAAAATATTTTCTGATTATTAGCGGTATTGTTTTAGAAGAAAATACGTAGATGATTTCTAGATCTGAATGAAATAAAAGAATAATAAAATGTTGTCATTTTAAATCCCTTCAAGTAGAAAGGATTTAAAAAGGTTTTCGCAAAGAATCTATGTACAGATTTGCCCAAGGCATTTTCATATTTTGTTATATTAAACAGATCGGATTATCCAATTTTTTAAATGGATACCCCATGGCCAAGTATTTAAAATTCTATTTGCGTCACACTAGAGACTTGCCTGTTTCGATTAATCATATAACGATTTCTTAAGGGGATGTTTCATACTTGACTAAGCATTCGAAGTCTTCAATATTTTCATCTACCTCTTAAGAAACCTTAACAAATTTCAAAAATAACAATTAAGATGATAACAATATGAAAAGAGCAAAAACAAAGACATAACGCAAATAACAAGAGAGGAAAGGATTCGCACCTTGAGTGTCATTGGGATGAGACTGGGACGGGCCGTTTCGTCCTTTTTAGGACTCATCAGCCAGCCAAACTTCCCCGGTGACAGACTCAGAAAGGTGCGTGGGGGCCGTAATCCCGGTTCTCGCTCCCGAATATGGGATCTCCCTCCTTAGAAATCCTAACCGGAATTACGGCCCCCACGCACCTTCTGAATCTGTCATCGGGAAAGTTTGGCTGGCTGATGATACCTAAAGAGGACGAAACGGCCCGTCCGTGTCTCTTCCCGATGACAAACTTAGGGTGCGAATCCTTTCCTCTCTTGTTATTTGCGTTGTGCCTTCATTTTTGCTCTTTTCATTGAATCATCAGGCAAGTAAAATCTCTTTTTCTTTATGATAACAATATCTAAATATTATTAGTAAACGCACAATCAACCTCATATCTTCATCATTACTTAACAAAGCTATTTTACAATAAGAATTACATTATAAAAACAAGAACTCCACAAACCATTATTATTACCTTTCAAACCAATTACCATAATTCATAATGTATAAATCAATACCTAAATATGTCTTCCTTTCTTAGTCAAGGCTTTTTGAAAACAATTTAGAACATACGTCGGAACAAATGTGGAACCCGCAAAAATTAAAACAAACAATAAAAACTCGCTGAAAGGACAAATGGCGAGAAAATTCATGTGCCGCTACTCATTAACTTTTAAGATTTCATCTTTATTTAAGCAAGGAAATTTATTGTTAATCCACAATGATTCTGGTCTCAAAATGGTTTGAGCAAGAAGTTCTAGGGTTCAATTTCAAGGACTGGTCTTCTCAAATTGACCTGCAGCGCTTCGTACTCAGTTTCCATTATACGATGGATAGTTGAATATATATCTAGATATTCATATTCTTAGAGGAATATGCTCAGATATTCATCGCTTTGTGAGAACTGAGCATATAGCGATGGGTAGGAAGTGAAAAAAATCGTGCTCGTGTTTTAAAATTGGATCAAATTTATAAGAAATGCGTAGCAGTTTTAAAACTTGACCTCACCTGCTATTCTAAGAATGATCGAGAAGGTCTTGCAGACATTGCTCAGACTCTTGAAAAGAAAAAAAAAAAAGAAAAATGCTTTATTACATTTGCACAGTACGTGTATTCTCACCATTTCAGAGTGTGATTGGCAAGAGGGTGTGGATGTGTGGGAGGGGGGAGAATTTTCTTCCCATTCGTGGCAGATTTCTTCCCTTGTTGAAAGGTAAGTTCTTCAAGTAATACTGTACAGACTATGACCTCTGTGATCTTTAGCAATTTGAAGCATGGTGGCCCTCTTCAAAACCACTCTCAACAGTCCTGTTTTAGCACCAAATCTTGAACCACTTCCTGCGAAGTCTTTGTTACTTTGGATGAACTAAGGCTCAATTCTTATGGAAAAATAAAACAATTAGTGAATTTCAATTATTTCTTTGAATCAAAATTTCCAAATTTCATTAAATTTATTAACTGTACTCGTAAGCAGGAATTTCTTTGGAGTATATAATCCATCAACGAACGAAATGGTAAAAACAACAAAAAAACAAAAACAAAAATAAAATAACAGAAAATACAAATAACTAAAAAAAGCAAAATAATAGAAAAGATAAGTACCGGTAACAAAAGAACAAAAAGGCAAATAGCAAAATAGCAGAAAAAGTAAAATATCAGAAAAATCAAAATAGCAGAAAAAATAAAATAACGCAAAAAGTAAAATAACAGAAAAAACAAACAACAGAAAAAGACAAATAGCAAAATACAGTAGAGTCCCGATTATCCGCGAGTGCCAGAAGTTTTTTTAATTACGAACCTCAAAAAAACCCAATTTTAATCCAAGCCAACAATAGGGAAAATACAATAGGCCCTACAGTGCGAAGGTCGAAAATTACTGACAGGTTTATTGTGCATCGTAATCCTATCGGCCTTCTCGGAATTTGTGGTGAGTGGCAGGCTCTTGCTCTGCAGAAAGGTTTCTGCTATACTGTACATATTTTAAAAGTTTTGCATATTACGTTTTCTGTATAATAAAACAGTTTTTTTGCTGAAATATTTTTTTTCGTGTTTACACCTCATTTTTAGTCTTTTTTCGGGTTATCCGCAATTTTTACTATTCGCGGTACCATTGCCACCCAATTCCGCGGATAATCGGGGCTCTACTTTAACAGAAAAGATAAATAACAGAAAAATCAAACTAACAGAAAAAGTAAAATATGCTCGTAACAGAAAAAGCAAAAAACAGAAATGACAAATAACAGAAAAAGACAAATAACAAAAGAACAAAAAGCCCAAATAACAGATAAAAAACAAATAACAGAAAAAAGCAAAACAACAGAAAAAGACAAATAACAAAAGAACAAAAAGACAAATAACAGAAATGACAAATAACAGAAAAAGACAAATAACAGAAAAAGACAAATAACAAAAGAACAAAAAGCCCAAATAACAGATAAAAAACAAATAACAGAAAAAAGCAATACGAAAAGAGTAAGTAACATCTGAAACTGCACAAATTCGTAAATAACAGAAAAAAGCAATATGAAAAGAGTAAGTAACATCTGAAACTGCACAAATTCGTAAGAATTGTTTGCTTTTAACGCATTGAGTCATTTTTAAAAGCAATCTGGGATAGCTATTTCGTCCTTTTTAGGACTCATCAGC